>JBBMFX010000002.1:5727882-5743089 GCA_037832545.1 Rhabdalestes septentrionalis | reverse complement strand
CCTCTTAATATATATATATATATATATATATTAATATAAACTTTACCGCCGTACGTTAAGGAGAGTAATTTGGTTGTAAAAAAAAAGTTTATTTCGAGTATCAAGAGATGTTAACTATAAGTTTGTTTTCTTTCTCCTACAGTTCCACCAGTGCTGTCCGTACCTCAGCAGTCTTTTAATGCAACAGCAGACTACGGCGAATCGGTGACATTTACGTGCAGAGCTTATGGCTCTCCTGAGCCGGACGTTACCTGGCACAGGTAGAACGCACTGCACAGCACACTCACATCCACTCATTTCATTCCACATCCATAGTCAGGTAGAGGTCAACAACAAGGACAATGTACGGTGCATCTGGTGACTCCATTTGGACTGAACACTGGAGTGCACTGTGGCAATGCTGGGCCCTTCTGTGCAGTTTCCCCTATTTGGCTTGGGTTTTGCATATTATGGTTTATGACCTGTTAAACAAAGAGGAAAAATTTCACCAGGGAAATCATGCTTTCCTCATCCTTCGCCTCCTGGAGTGTTGTAGAAGAATAAGCAGAGTTAAACACAGAACTATGGGCTCATGCTTTCATGAAAGGTGACAGTATAAAAACTTTTTTTTTTTCAGAAAGTTAAAGTTTTGCCAAATGAAAGAGCCATTAGATGACTGAAGTAAAAAAGAGTGAAGCGTCGCAGCGCGACAGCCTTAATGACACGTTTTGAGTGGACACATTTATTTCACCTCTAATGTGCAGGATTTGAGTGACAGGCAGTCTAACGTGTTGATTACAGGCCCTCAATCACTGTAATTACCTCTGCTGAGATGGGAGCGAGCGAGATGAATCCGATCTGTGCTGAGCACTTGCACGCGCTGACCTTTAATGAATGAGCCTAACCAGAGCGCTAACCGAACACTGAGCCATGACAACAGCACCGTCAATTATTGTACTCCTGTTGAAACTTGTCTATTATTTTTTAATTATTATTTATTTATTTATTTATCCCTATATTTCTTTTATGTAGCAAGGTGCACAAATTACAATGGAAGTTTAAAGTGTAAATGATTTTCTGATGCGTTGTAAGCTGTTTATTTCTATTATTTCTGCTCTTAGGTCTCTTTATTATAATGATTGTGCTGTCCTAGGTTAATCCCTTTGATCCCTGATATGCAACTTGCATGCATGTCATACCTGCCTTTAAATCTGACTGAAATAAATGAATGTAGCCCTTTATAGTCAAATGTGAATACACCACAGTGTACAGAGTAAAATTCTTTCTCTGCTCCTAACCCAGTGATGATATTAGCAGTGCTGGGATTTGATCCCACAACCTTATGATCACAGGGGCAATGCCCTAATAAGTGCAAATCTGTGTTGGGTATAGATAAATGGATAAGCAATGGAATCGCTTTCTGTGTACTACCGTGTTTACATGAAAAATGATTACATAAAAAAGCAATTGATGCCACAATTTCCTTGAATGCAGGAAAAACTTTGCCTCCAAGACAAACTAAACACAAACCTGAATAGCTCTTTAAAAACTCTTGCCCCTTCACAAAGGTACAATTTAGGCCCAAAGCCATGGGAACACTGCTGAGATTTTTTAAAATACTTTTACTTTACTCTGATTGACAAAAGAGATATCAAGTGACCTGGTGAGCAATATGAAAAAAGATATATCACAATATAAGATATAACAGGTGAGGTCCAATCTTAGTATGGTAAGTGTTGATGAAATGTGCAAAGCAAACCACCTTCGTTAGACACAGCCCACAGTAAAATCATATTTTAGATACCACCTACAATGTAAAAAAAAAAGAACTCAGGATGAGTGATGAGGAAGGAGAGAAGAAATTACTGGTCTCATTAAAGATGACATTCAAACTTATAGTTATAAAAGGAATCTAATCAGGTACTAAATAACATAATCAAATAACCTAAAAGTGCTTATAAAAATAATATTATAAAAACAAATATTATTTTTTTAACTCGTTTTTGTTGATTTTTGGTTATTGTGATATTGTCATCACAAAAGGACAAAAGAAATAAAAGTATAACAAAATATAGGAATCATTAAATAATCTCATTTAATTCACATGCTGATCCTTTATCAGACAAATGCACTGTGATTGAACCACCAGGACAGAAACAGGAACAACACCAGTGTTCAATACATCCGAGTGCTTCTCTATATGGTCTCTCTCTCTCTCTGGCCTGTCTGCTTTGTCCTCTCTATTTCCTGTTGGACCCCTGATTTAAAGGGATTTCATTTCCGCTCTGTCCGTGTCCAGCA
The DNA here is from genome assembly GCA_037832545.1 of Rhabdalestes septentrionalis. Lineage (NCBI taxonomy): Eukaryota > Metazoa > Chordata > Actinopteri > Characiformes > Alestidae > Rhabdalestes > Rhabdalestes septentrionalis. The sequence continues at coordinate 5,740,809 of JBBMFX010000002.1, read as the reverse complement.
TTATGACAGTCTAAAGCCCCTGCTGTAATCTCCTCCAAAAACATTCAATTACTGCACCGCTCAATCTCGCCTGCACACCTTTGCCTATACAGCCTCAGTGACTGGTATATTCTCTCTGCCAGCACAAAGGAACAAAACCTAAGTCAAAACAAAGTGAGGAATATTGTGTCGTGCCACGTAGGTCATGTTTCATCTCTGTTTCTGTTGCCTTGTGACATTGTGTTATTTAGTTATTCTTTAACTTCATTTATTTAGGTTTCTCTTCTGTTTTTTGAAATCGGATGCCTGTGTATGTGCATTTGATCTGTTAGGAAGGGAGAGGAGCTGCAGGAGTCTGAGCAGTATGTAACGAGGGCACGAGGCACAACCTTTACCATCCGGAACATTAAGCAGGACGACAGCGGCTCCTACACCTGCAAAGCCTCTAACAAGGCAGGCGAAGTGCAGCAGGAGATTTTTCTGAAAGTATTCGGTGAGAGATCTTACATTCATTCCACTCGTTCAGGAACTGCGCAAGGAGTTTGCTTTCCGTAACGGTTCATTTATGATGTGTTAAATGTCAGCACTATTTGGGCAAGAGGGAACAGAGTGAGCATTTCTCTCTTCAGCGGAGATGATGCAAATGTCTGATAAACAGACTCACGGTCAGGTTCATCCCAAATCTACGTGTGTGATTTAAATATTCCATTTAGAAATCGGGCTGGTAAACATTGTTTCATTCAGAATCAGCAGTTTGTGTGACCAGTTGAATGCCGCTGAGGAACCTTTCAGGGAAGTGTTACCTATATCGTTCAGTATCAGATAAGTACCAGGTCTATGTGTTTGGTTAAATGGTGCTAGTGAGTAAGTAAAGAATGGGTCTCAAGAGTTTACACAGAGTCTATTTGCACAGAAGGAACTCTGTCACTTTGAGAGCGATGTGATGGAGAGATACTCACTCTACCTTTTAACCCCCCCTCAAACACACACCCTCCTTCTTGCACCCTGCAGTGTGAACTGTTTCCCCTTCCATAAACAGGCTTCTAAATTATTTAACAGAAAACGGGTGACACTTTCTTTATGGCCAAGAATTTCAATTTAGATTTTTGCAAAGCTGCCAGCATTTCCACAGATTATTCAGATAGCACCTTGTCTGCTCATGTAAATGTATGGAGATTTATTCTGTAGTCATCAGAATCCTTTCAATGTGCAAGCAAAGGGTATTCTTCAAAGAGCTAATTTAAATGAAACCTAGTTATTGGGTGGGAGTTTTGTTTTGCAAAGGGGGATGGGAAACGTAGTTGTAACTTTCCTTTTTATGACCCCTGACAGCTAACTAGAGAGTTGCAGGGCTTTCCACTTAGGTGGGACTCTATCTCATGCATTTCCTCACACTCATAAAATGTGTTTCAGGTTGTAATAAACTACTTGCCAACATCTGAGGCTTGAGTTTTTGGCCTACAGTGCTCTTATTAGCCTCAGGCCCATAGGCACAACACGAGGAACACAGTCGTAATGGAACAGGAAAGGGTCTTCTCCAAACTCTGGCCATAAACTTGTCTAAAATAACTCTGTATGGTCTTTTTTATCACTCCTCACTGGAGCTAAGGCCCAAACCCTGAAAAACAGCCTCACGCCATCCTCCCTCTTCTGCTTTGTGTATTTCAGGAACTGTCCTTCAAAAAAGATTAATAAAAGGTTTGAAAGCGTCGCACTGCTTTTATGAGGCGGTTCATTTCCCTGTGAAATAGGTTTGTTTTCTATTGTGTCTATCGTGCCTTTTATAATACTTTTGAAATGCAGTGCAACAAAGTAACTTCAGTCATTTATGTTCATACAGACATCATAATCAGCGATGCACAATCATGAACACTGTCTAAAATGTAAGCTTATACTCATGGGACATAAGAGTTGGGACGTAAGAGCCAGCACACAGCAGTTTAAATATCAAGTTATGGTTCAAATGAAACCTGCAGTTAGATCCCCCAAGTTATGCTTGCTTGATTAAAAACATTAAGGACCCCCCTCCTTAATTTGTTTCAGAGATTGATCGTCTGTAGCAAAAGCACATTTAAAAAAAAGAATTTATAGTCAAGGAGTCAGAATGCGTTTGTAGTAAGAATAGATGCATTTTCTGGTTTCATATGATTTTCAATAACATAACATAATAAGCCATAATAAGCAAAGACAGGCCAGCTTTTGGAACATGGATGTGTGCACAGCATAAATCTCTCTCTGTTCTTTACTCTATAAGGATGCATCCAGATAGCTAGTTCTGATCATTGAATGTCATTTCCATGAAAGAAGATTCTCAAGGGATCCAAAGGCACATCAAAATAGAGATTTAAATGCCCATTTACTGTTTTAATGATTTGTTTTCAATATAATTTACCAAAATACTAATATTCATTCCAATTAAACATACACACACGCAGTGGGACTATTTACGCCCAGTGGGACTATTTTTCTACTTTGTCAGTCAACCTAAATATGAGTCTGAGTCCTTTTTGTGCTATTATTTTATTGCCCGTGGGAGTGCCCTTCTGATGTTTATTTATTGAGTTAAGTGCAGCAGTTCTTGTCTTCCTCAACACTGTTTCACCTGACGAAGGTCGCTGTTGCACATCACTTACCTTACTACTGCAGCCACACCAAAGATCTGTGTCATAAATTTATTATAGGAAGCATAAACATTTCCACACTGTGCTGCCCCTTCAGTGTGCAAGTGCATACTCAGTTCCAGGTGTGTGTATGTATAAGAACAAGCACGACAGGAAAATAAAATGTGTAAATGCTGTAATTTTATTACTAGAATTATAAAATGTGTATTGCAAATGTAGTCCTTTATATCTTTGAAGGACTGTGCCTGATACTTACATAGTCATTCGGTAGAGGAGTGGTAACACGCCTAGGCCACTTTGTTTCAAACAAGTCATTTTAGATAGTTATATGCTTCCAAATTTATGGCCACAGTTTGGGGATGCACTTTTCCTCTTCCAGCATGGCTGTGTCCCTAAACCCAAAACAAGGTCTATAAAAGCTTACTTTGATAAGTGGTCTGCACCGAGCTCTGACCTCACCCCAGTGAAAACCTTTGGGGTGAACGTGTATTGCAAAACTAGTCCTCATCAGACATCAGTCCGTAACTAATGCACACATGCTCTTTTGTCTGAATGGGCAGAATCCCACAGACACATTCCACAGTCTTGTGTAAAGTTTGTAGAGTCGAATGGGAGTTGGCAATGTGGGGCAAATTCATTTGAATGGTTTTGGAATGTTCAGCTTATATAGGTATGATGGTCAGGTGTCAACACGTTAGGCTGTGCAGTGTATTTTACTGAGTTTGACTTTTTAATTTGTTAATAGCAGGTTTGTTATAGTATTTTTAGGAATAGTAATTACAGTTATGTATATTTTCACTTTTATTCTCTATGTCTCTCTTCGTTTATGTCTTTGCTTTCTATTTTTGGCACTGTCTGGTGTGTTTTCCTCGGCGTACAGTCCAACCTCACATCACTAAGCTGAGGAACGTGACAGCAGTGGAGGGCAGTGCCGCTATGATCTCCTGTAAGGCTGAAGGAGAACCTCTCCCTGAGATTTCTTGGAGAAGAGCTAGTGATGGATACAGCTTCTCAGACGGAGACAAGGTACCAAACAAACACACACACAAATAAGGATAAATACATTTTTGTGCTGCATTGTGCTACAGTGCAGTCGTTTCTCTGAATCTAATTCTCTCTGCACACTTTGAATTTTAGAACAAATCTTTGTTGATCTACATTTGTATTTTGTTTGTATATTGTATGAATGCCAGCTGCGTTTTTTTGGGTCTTGAATGTCGAGGAGACCAGCCGAATTGCACATAAGTGACTTTAATTATTGATTACTAAACAATAGTCATACTACATAATACTTCATTATTTTACTGTTGCACCAAGTACCACTATCCAGAACGTCAAATAGCTACACACTTAAAATACAGCACAAATCACACAGTAGGCAATTCTTGTAATGACCACATATTTACCTAATAAGTACTATGTGCTTTAGTATTAAAAAAACGTACAATAAATATTTATTTGACACGCCTAGGCGCTTGTTAGATTTACAAAACCTACATATTTTAGGTTGGACAACAAAACATAGCACTTAATAGCACTTCTAATGCTAATCCTTCTAATGGCTTGACTAATCACTGGAAAGTGTAGTTCATTCTCTAATCTGAGACAATGGGCCAATGTTATTGCATCCTAGAACTCACTATGTAAGCATCTACAAAAATGCAATGCACGCTCTCCTGATACAAGTACGCAAAAGACAAGCATGAGTAATCGTGTTATACTCATTGCATCAGAACATGTTTTCTGTGCACCCACACAATGCCGTATATTTGGCTCCATTATATTGCAAATCCTGTTCCTTTCCAGGCGTTAAAAAAAAGCATGACATTTGATTGATGAACACACGATTTACTGGGTGAGCTGCAGTCTCTGGAAATGTCCCATTCAAGATCACAGCTATTAGAGTTCATTGCAGTCTCCAGTGAAGTCCTGTGGCGTGTTCGCGGCCCGTGCTGTGGAGGTTTAGAGAGATAACGTTCCGCAAGCCTATGCTGTGCCTGTACTGAATCAGAATGGGTCCCGCACAATGACATATGCAACACCGGTCCAGAAACATGACGAGAGGGGGTACTGTCAAAGATCATTAGAATGCCATGAATGCTGCAGTTGTTAGGCGGCACAAACGGAAGCAAATGGAGTTGCTTTACAGAGCAGGAGCCCATCTAGTTCTCACAGGGGGCATGAAAGTACTTCTTATTGCTGTTAATCTAGTGGGGGCTGCTCAGCAAGCCATTATAATGGTCTGCCTGACTTTAAAGTTAAAAAGGACTCAAGTAGAGATGTGTGGGACAGAAGAGGTACTCTCAGTAGCTTGGCATACATAGAGCAGAGGGTGATGTAAGACACAGGAACATATAGTTGGTGTAACAGCGAGAGAAGTGTAGACACTCATTTGCTGCTATAACAGATGCTTTACATAGCAGAATTTGATTTCAGATCATCAACGGTCTTAAAAATAAAAGTGCCAAAAACAGTTGTAATTGCTTGGGTCCTGTTTTGGGTCCCGGAAGAACAAGGAAACTGTTTCACTGCTGCACAAGTGTGATTAATTTTCTTAAAAAGGGCATAAAAAATAATTGCCACAAGCTGCTGAAAACACTATTAAGTGAAAATATCTGAAATATAGTCAATCTAGCTAGCATTGCTCATTTGAATTAGCCTGTTGTAAGAATGCCAGAATATCATGCAACTAATTTCTTTATTCAACTGTATTTGTGAATAATTTTATCTAGAACAAATGTCCAATTCACAGGCAGTTTGAGGCAAAATTTAAACACAGGCAGGCTTGCATAGCCTGGACAAATCCAGCACACAAACCAGAAAACAGAACAGGCATCAACACCAGAAAGAATCCATCACATATGCCACCTTAGAACTATAACACAGACTTAGCTACAAGAACTTTGCAAGCAAGTCACACTGAAGGTTTTACGTATGGAAGCCCGTGAATGAGCTGCTGGTGCGCTTGGTTTAAGGAAGCCTGGGCAGAACTGAAGATTTGTGAAAGCCTGTCTAAAAAGAGTCCATGCTGATTCTCTCGTAAGGGGAGTGCCATTGTAAAGCCAGTCCCACTCAGAAAAGTCCATGACAAATCAAAGTCAAGTGAAGTGGTCTGTGACATTCCACAGTAGTCTTATACTTCTATATATGGAAATAAACATTATTCTTTAAGAACTTCACACAAAAGCATCACATTAAAGAGGACTACATAAAGAGTAGCTACATGAGAGTGTGAGATGAGTATAGAATATAACATTAAATATATTCTACAGACAGCAGCACATGGAACAATAACTGCAAATTACTATAAGTAGTCAGGAAAATGAGCACAATGTACAGGTGAGCACTAAATATATGGGTGGGATGCAAAAGTAGCACATGTAATGATGCTTGAAAGACTGATCTAGATTAGTCCTGGTGGATATTGGGAGGAACTGGAGTGTTTAGTAATCTGACTGTCTGGTGGAATGAATTATCCAGGGTGATTTCTAGATGGCAGGGAGGGAAACGGTCCATGATAGATGAGAGGTGTCACCCAAAATGCATGCAGACATACATGTAGATATGCACGTAGACATACTTATGCAGTATTTATGATACAAAGTAAGAGTTCCCAAACAAGACACCCAGACAACCAGACAGTCAGCACATTTTCTATTATCACCCTGTAGAAAATATCATAGACGAAAGTTTTGCTTCATTCAGCCTTCACAGGAAGTGCGTTGAAGTCGAAACTTCTGTGTGGAAATAAATTACATAATTTTATCACATTTGGACAACAATTTTACAATGAGAAAAAGCAGATGGTCTCGGTGTATAGGTTCTATTCAAATACAAGGTTTTTTTCTGCATTGATACATTCAAGCCAAAAATCAATTAAAAGCATTGAGGAACGCGAAGCATTAAAGAACATTATGACAGCTCAGCATTGTGGTACTTTATCTCTCCCCGCTCTCTTGAAGCTTCTTTCTGCCCACCCACCATGTTATTACTAATCAAGCAAATTGCAAATTGCTGTTTCTAAGAGGTCTCATGGTTTCTGAAAGGAACTGAAATGTTACTGCGAAATGGCTGCTTTCTTGTGTGCCGACAGCATCTCCACAAATCAATATACTCTTTCCAGTCACAGTGCATATATCATTCAGGGTGAGAGAAGAAAATGACGGAGATTAATGAATGTGTGTGAAAAGGTGCAGATCATGAGAGGAAGACAGCCTTCATAACTGTCACTTTGCCTTTCCTCTATTACCTCACTCTCACTAATCAAACATGACACAACATACCCTACCACTTATAATATCATACACACCTCAGAGGACCGCGTCCGTTAATGTGGATTTGAGTGAATAAATACCTATTTCTTCGCTTAAATGACTTTTGGTTGCAATATATACCATACAAAGTAGCTTTGGGACAACACTGGATTTTTATCCAGTGGGAGATTGGAATTATGCCTTGCAATCACCCAGCTAAAAGGGTTTAAGTTTTAGTTTCATGGTCATTAGTATCAGCACTGAGCTCCAGTATTTTTTAAGGTAATCTCGCTCTTGGGTGTTAAAATTTCAACACTTTTCTGTATTTGTTCCTTTGAGGTGTTACTTACTTTCAGATAGAGCTTTCATCCGGCCTGAAAATCAGGTTTAGGGTCTTAACCCAAACCAAGCCCTGCAAAACCCTTTAAAAAAAAACTTGATCATTAGGTTTTGAGTCTAGAGTTGAACAGAGCCCGAAAAAATGGAACTGCCCTGAGAAACCTTAAACCTGACAGGACAGAGCTGATACAATGGAATTTTCTTGTCTAACCCTAAAACATACTTTTGTTTGTAACAAATGGTACTTTACTTAACCACTTTGTTGATTTTTTTACACAAACATGAACCTAGTGCACAAATGTGGTAGGTCAGCATTTCAAATAAATAAAAAACATTTGAAAGAATTAGGAAGCAAGAATGAAGTAAAGAAAAAGGTCATTAAGCTCTACTGTCAACTTTTAACAACCGAAGTTAAGACAATTCATAACTTGTACAATATCTGCAAAAAATTTGCATTCAATATCAAGCATAGAAATAAATTTAAGCTTTCCTCTCTCTGGTGATGAACAGTAGTGTATATGTCTGTGATTTCAGAGCCCAGACGGGCGTGTAGAGGTGCGTGGGCGTCATGGTGAGTCCATGCTGACCATCGTGGGTGTGGGACTGTCTGACTGGGGCCGCTTTGACTGTGAGGCTCTCAGCAGGATTGGAGGACATCAGAAGAGCATGTTCCTGGATATTGAGTGTGAGTGTATATTACTCATAGCAGCCTCCCACACGAGTACATGCACAAGCACATGCTCAGACCTGTACATCTCTCTCTGTTTTCATGGTATGGCGATGTGTCTCCATATTTCATCACCTCAACTCTACCCCATTAAGTAACAGTAGATTAGCCATCCGGTTGAAACAGCGGGAGGCTTTAATAAAGGCTTCCCCACGCGATACAGTGTAGTGAACAATCCAGCGGTGGCGCTAATGAACTCATCCATTCAGTTTCCTGCTTATAGTGATATGACACATGAGACATCAATCTCTTTAATGGAAAATGTGTCTGTGTTTGTGTGGGGTGTGTGTGTGTAAACTTCAGTATGTGCATACCAATATGAGCGATACACAGTAAGAGACAAAAAGCACTAAGAAGGTGAGGAAGATTGCAGGTTTGTGCTGGTTGTTCTGGTAAATTGCAGTCAAATTACACGGTGTGCTAGTTGCTACATTCCCAGCTACAAACACACTCCAAGATGCAGCTTCCAATTAGTATGTGTGTGTGCATGCAGACTCACCTCCATCTGTGACAGTCACATCTCAGCCTGTTGTTCTCTCCCAGTGGTGCTACCCATGCAATTAGCTTATATTAATATTTCTGCCTAAAGCCGACTGGCTCATAACTCACTAACAAACTCTCTCAACCATTCACTCCCACTTAGCAAGCATAAAGAGCCTACAAAGCTAGATTGCAGGTAGTACTGTGTGTTAATTTATGCCCACATACACAGTAAATAGAAAACAAACCTGCAAATGCAGTACTCCAAACATTAAAATAGCATTCATATCACATTTATTAATATAGAGTATTAAGTATTCAATTTAACTGAGAGTTCACAAGAGAGAAAATAGGTTTAAATACATAATATTACAAACAGAGTCTTTTAAATGAGACCATCACAAGCGTTCGATCAAATCTCATGTTTGCATAGACCTTCATAGATAACCCTTTGAAGTTATTTCTGAGTAGAACCTGTTTAATAAGTAAACAAATGTCATATTCAGTTATAACAGTACAGCAGCACATCGGTGCTCTTTTTGAATTCGGCAGCCTGTTATTCATTAATCCATCCCTCCATCCATCCATTCATCCATTTATTCATTAATTGATTCACTCTTTCTCTCTCCCCACCACCACCACTCTCCACCTGACTCACCTCTTGTCTCTCTTTCTCTTTTACAGCCACAAAACAGATGATGATACCACTTTACACACCTAATCACTTGATCGTTTTAATACACTGCCAGAAGAAGTCGATTTAGAACTATGGAATAAAATATTCATTAATTCATAATTACTTGCCTGCACTAGCTAGGTTGTTGAGATGGTCATGGACAAACGAGGGTGGACTAGTGGAGGATCGTTATCACAGTGTGTCCATTCTCTCTTGACAGATGCGCCCAAGTTCCAGACCAACCACACCATCTTTTTCTCATGGGAGGGAAACCCAGTCAACATCAGCTGTGACGTCATGTCAAACCCACCAGCTACCATGCTATGGAGGCGAGATAAGCTGACAATTCCCACAGAGGGCACGGCCAACATGCGTGTGCACGGTGCGCCGGGCAGATCCCTGCTGGAGGTGTGCTAGTCCTTGCTTACATGCAAAAACATCTAAATCTTAACATTTCAAAAGTCAATGTATTAGCAGTTTTTTAACAGAAAAAAGAAGATGCCATACTCTTTTAATGCAATGCAATACGATAAAGGGCTCCAAGTGTATTCATGGTTTGTCTGCTCATACAGCTCTTATCCTCTTCAGCTCGTAAACAACTTGCTAAAAAAATTGCTGTTGGCTTCTGACATTGATTTCCTGCCCCCAGTCATGCGATTCTGACTCCTTTTGAAGTCAAATCATGCCTTTGCATGGCTCAACCCAGCTCTGTGTTCTATAAAACCTGCTGTTTTGACTGTGCTGTCATGCCTCCAGGTCACTCCTATGTCAGATCGGGATTTTGGCCGCTACAACTGTACAGCCAGAAACAACATTGGCATGCGCTTCCAAGAGTTCATCTTGGCTCAGGCAGGTGAGTGTTCTACTTCTCTCCACTAGCCACAGGGGTCTTGTTCATCAGGCTTCAGAGTGTCGTTTAGTAATCTATCCTCACTTGTAAAAGTAATTAGCAGGGCTTTGCAGCTTTCAGAGCACCATTATCATAAGAAAACCTCTTGACTTTTTAAAAGGAAGTTTAATTGGATAAGAACCAAAAGGTTAACTGTTTTTGACTTTGTATTGACCCATTTGTTTTATTGATCCATTCAATGTCACTCAATGTAAGGACCGTCTAGAATTTTCAAGGGTAGTGTCGTTGCAAGGCAGAAATGCCTCTGGTTTTGTTCGTAGTGTTGGGGGTGTTACAGTAAAGTGATGAATTGTTTTGTGTATTGAAGTAGTATGAAGCAACACAGGTTCAAATGTACAGATGTGATAGTGGCATTTCTTGCATCAGTTACGTATCTGATCGAATGTACTAACTTTGTTACATATACTACTGGTTAAGTTTTAGAACACACCAATTTTTCTGGTTTTGGTATTGAAATTCAAGCGGTTCAATTTCTCAATGATCAGTCTGCAGAATGTTAATCCCAACTATGTTGCAGAAGTTCCAATAAAGGTGCGGCACTTATAGGCTGCTTTACTTTCACTCTTCTGTCCAGTTCATCCTAAAGCAGGGTTTCATTCTGGGGACTTCTGGCCACTCCATGTTTTCCAGCTCACCATGTTGGTTTTTTTTGCTAAGGTAGTTCTGGCAGAGTTTGGACTTATGTTTTGGGACACTATATTGCTTTGTACCACTTCATAATATTCATTGGACTTGAACTGTTTGAATTTTATTTGTCTTGAATCTAATCAGTCACATGGTAGAGTTAAGAATCTAGATGACAATTTGTATGAGGTATTACTTAAAAACCTTTTTAAAACATTATTTCGTTTCACTGTGCACTTTGTAGATGGTAAATATATAAATGACAGTAAACACCTACCTGATTCGCCTTGACTTGTCTTGACTACTGCACCTCCTGAAGTTCAAAGCTCAAACTGGCTGCCTGGATGCTCCTCATCTTGTTCCTCATTCTTTGCGTATAGAGTTGATTCGGGGGCTTTTAAAGGCTTACCATTTACACAAATCTATAAAGTCTATTCTTAAATATGTAAAGTAGGTGAATTCATCAGAAAGAAAGATGAAACGTAAAAACACTTCATCAATAACTTTATGTTTATATATTTTGGTTCTGAGTAACTAACACTAAGCCTACTGTGTTTTCTAAATAGTGCACGTGTTAGTCCTGAACTGTACCAAAGAAATGTAAAGTAAAGTATGTTCTCAGATTCAACATGCAAACATCAGTGAGACTGATTTTTTCCGATCTTGTTTCGTGCCAATTATTAGTTCATCTTGGCAGCCTTGATGTCTAGCTGGCTAATGCAACACCTTTAAAGGACCTGACTAAGGCAATATCTTCAATATCCATGAGCAATCTAAAGTGTTCTTCATTTATCTTAAATTCATCAGTAGAAGAGAGCACAGGAGAAATTAAACTTCCTAGTTGGCAGCCTGTGCTCACAGTGAGCATTTCAGTATTTTCAGGAAAGAAAATCTCCGATCCAGAGAACAAATCCTAAATTCTAATTAGGATACATGAGATTTTTCAGGAGAATATGTTCTTATTGCATTAAAAGCTGAGTTACAATCCACAAAATAAATATATTATATATTTAAAGATGCAATAAAAGTTTTATAACTATGATAAGTAGGGTCAGCATAGCTTTTCCTGAGCCTCTGTGACTCCTATTTGATCTAGTTTGGTCATCACCTTAGAATTCAGACGACTGACCACAACTTGCTCCATGGTTTATCCAATATGGAGGTTATTGCAACGGGCCAAAAATAATTTTGCCCGTCTGCCCTGGCCTTGTTTGGCACAGGCTTGATTATTGAACATTTCCATGATGTTAGCAGTATGTGTATGTCTACAAGAGACTGAAACATTCTTGCAAAAACTTTTGGCTATCTAGGTGGCCTGATTTCTTGGTGTTTATTTAACATCATCCGTTCATTTTTCAAGTCTAACTGTGTCTGCCTCCTTCAGAGTGGAGGCATGAATATAGGACATGCTTAAATGATGTTTACCATGATTGGGTATGTTTTTCAAAATCAGATACTGACAGAACTTTCTCTTCATAGATTTTCTTTGTACCTTTCACTCGGTACAGATTTGTCTGGGTTTTATGGAGTGTAATGAAGAAGTAAAATATGGAGTAGTGACAGAGTAATCTCACTACACTTTAAGCAAAATATTTAGTCATTTGTAAGGAATTATTTGAGTAACTACAAGGGGTGTTCTGATCCGATATTCAGTATCATGAATCATCCAAAACAGGATGAAATCACTTTTAATAAAAAGCCTGAAGGATTGCATAAATGCATAAATAAACACTGAGTAGCATGCTATAAAGAGAGACATAAGGAAGCGGATGTGATTACCATAGATGAGCCGCAAGTTTGTATCTGGTATGGTGTCCTACTTCCAACATAGTGCATGATACAGGAATTACAGTACTGGCGTCGGGCACCCAAATGCTGTATTATAAGGTCACTAGTGGTTAGGGTGTTTGCCCTGCGATCAGAAAGTTATGGTAAGCACCTTTGAGGTACCTTTAGCAAGGTAATGTCCCCAAACGCTGCTCCCAGGGCACTGTGTTTCTGGCTGCTTGCTGCTTCATTTGGTGAATGGGTTCAATACAGAGGAAGAATTTCGAGCTGTTGACATTGTGTGCTGTGGTGTGTTCACATAGGACAGAATGGTCACTTTATACTTTTTACAAAAAAAATGAATTGTTCATTATATTGTTGTAGAAACTCATAGCTCATTACAGAGGAAGCAGGGAGCAATTTCAGATTCAAATTGCACTTTGATTAATGTGTTAATAATAGCTTAGTTGGTGAAGAGAGGGAAAAAAACACAAAGCTGAAAAAGGACAACATTTTTCAGTGGCCGAATATTCGGTGCATCCCTAATATAT
>JBBMFX010000002.1:5705792-5724536 GCA_037832545.1 Rhabdalestes septentrionalis | reverse complement strand
CCTATCTTTGTCTGTGTGTATATGTCTCTCTCTCTCTCTCTCTCTCTCTCTCTCTCTCCCCTCTCCCAGCGGTAGTGCTGCTCAATAACCTTGAGCCCAACACTACTTATGAGGTACGAGTAGCAGCCGTGAATGGAAAAGGCCAAGGCGAGTTCAGCCGCACAGAGAGCTTTCAGACCCTGCCCATCCGTGAGTGTGTAACCCTTACTGGAATTCCCATCTACACAAAGTGCTCTGTGTCAAACAACCCTTGTTTCATGATACATTAGAAAGATGTATCATGACATACATTAGTGTGGACCATACAATAAATATTTATGTAGCATAACATAGTAAAAACACTTCTGGACAGAAGCTGATAATCTGGACACCACTAGGCCAAAAATTATGACTGAAAATTGAAAAATATGTTGATTATGAGGTTCATTTATGCACTAGATGATAAAAAATAAAACACTTAATTATTGAAAACTACTCTCAGTCACAAGTCAAGGCCTGCTGCTGCATCAGACAGTCCTCATTAGGTCACAAAGTCTGAAAATGTCACATAACTAACAATATCTCTGTTCACTGGAAAAGGCCAATGATGTCGCTTATTGCAACAAAGATTATTTGCCATAGTGCAAATATATTACACAGAATTTATGTCTCAGTCCTCTACTGTAGTTCTGTCTATTCCTCCTACTGACTGACGTCATGACAGTAGAGTTATATTTTCTTGTTTTATTTGATTTTAAATGCAACAAAACCATAAGGTGACCATGAGGGACGCTTTCTGTTTTTGGCCAAAACTATATATCCAGTGAACTCTGTGCCGAACAGATGGTGTTTTAAACAGTTGGTCTGTTCCTCAGGAGAGCCGAGTCCTCCATCGGTGCAGGGCCAGAGAGGAGTGGGGAAGGTCTACAGACTCACCCTGGTCAAACAGGACGATGGAGGAATGCCAATCCTGGAGTACATCATCAAATACAAAACAGTGAGTAATGGGTACATCACTCATTTGTATATTCAAACTTTTGTCAGTCCAGGACTAATAACAGTGCCCATTTAACACGTGTATAACCATGGGCAAGTCATTTTGCCAGTGACTGCTGTTTGTAAGGTATGACATTCCCAAAAAGTGGTTTTGATCTAGCCTATGGCTAATGACTGGCGGCATTTTCATATAAAACAAAGCAGCATGTGAGTGGGTGCTCCTGCTGAGGATTAGAGTTGTGAAGGTGTGTGAGCTCTACCTCCAGACACAGCTCTAAGAGCAGAGCGAGCTGTCAGAATAATCTCCGTCTCTTGTTTCCACTACGACACAAATAAATGCAGAAGGCCGCTAATGCAGATAGGGGGAATCGGCTTTTGCTGATTTGCTCTTTTTTGGTGTCAGGAGACAAGGGCGCTGTATACATTCACTTTGAAGTTTTCAGTGTGAAGTGGGAGGTGAGCCAGCATGAGTGTGAATGTGTTGGTGTAACATATCTTCTGTACAACTCCTTTAGTTTCCAGAAGCTGTGCGCATGCGTCTTCTCGGTCAGTCATTGAAGTGATGATAAAGTGACTATTAGTTTCATTCAACTCAATAGAACCCATCATCTGTCAGCATTTATTTATGTGATCTAGAACTGCCACATGTGCTTGCACAGCCAGCATCATATCATTTAGTGCAGGAACGGAGCAATCTGTCAATTGGGAGAGCAGGCCGACTTAATTGGGTTAATATGTAAATGTGAAAAGCGGGTATAGCTGTAAACAGTTGGGAGCGAGGACTGCCGAGTTTGTGTTTTTCTGAAGCTGTAGTCTTTCAGCAGTAACAAGGAGGTAGAATGTTATGTCAACACAGGATAATGAATGGATATACTACCAATAAGAATCTGAGCTGCCTTTTGGCTTCAGAGCCTCGATTGCAATGTCATCACATGGTTGCCCTCAAGACAAGATTTAGTTATTCTTTGTTTTATAATTGCATTTACAATGTGTAAAGAAAATCGTGATGACTTGAAAAATATATAAATGGTCCAAAATGACAAAATAACATTTACATTAACTTCCATTATAAGTTTGGTACATGCTTCCTCCCTGAAAATTGGGAAGCACAATGTATGTTTTCAGCAGTTTCTAACAGTGGATAGCAAGAACATTTCGAATATTGAACAGTTGGTAGTAGGCAGTCTGTGGGTTGAAAGCTCCTTTTGGCTTTGTCTAATATAAAGAATTCTATTTTTATATCGAAAAAGGAGTATGACATGACTCATTATACCATTGTACCGGGTCTAAAGCCTGTGGCTATTGCACTGGATACTGTGCATTTGAAAGTGGTTGCCTTCTAAGTGAGAGCTCTCATGTTGTGAGCTTTGAAACGCTAATGATGTATAGATTTGCTTTGGAGGTTGAAAATGAATTCTGTTTAAACTAGAAGCAACTTTTTCTGTGTCTGCCTGACACCTGTCTTAGACTCGCAACCGGTGTTTCAGTGTTTACCTGTCTATAGCATTTTGGACATAATTTTTCTGGACAGACTGGCACACACTCTGGCTGTAACTGTTTGCAACCTGTTAGATGTCTTCTATAGTCGTGTAGTCTCGACAGCCAAATTGGTGGATGAGCTATGAATGAAAGCAAAGATGGGTTGATGTACTATCATTTATCTCTGTGAAACTGGTGTACCTTTACATTTAGATCAATTTACTGCAGATAGTATGAAAAAGGTTTATTCATTTATCTGCAGAACTGTATTTGTGTTTATATTGATTTGACCACTAAAAGTAACTGTGTTATTTTCACTTGGGAGTTTGAGTATCTTTATCTGCTTTAGGTGCCATACACTAGAGTAGGACTTTGCCAAATTTCTTTCTGCTCTTTCTGTCTTTGAACAAGTCATATTGTCAAAAAAAACAAAAAAACTGAAGCTTTCGTTTGTGGGTTTAGTGAATTCGGTAATTTGTGTGGCTAAAATGTGTTATTATTGTGTTATTTTTAATTTTGGGGATTAATTTATTATTGCATAAGTGACACTAGACTATAGGACAATGACTTAAGCAACCTAATGCAACATAAACACTGGTGCAGGTCTAGCAGCAGCATTAAGAATGATGTGAGTACACTTATCTTGCTCAAATAATTAGTAGTAAATTACTCATATAATTCAGGTTAATTGTGACACATTCAAAAAGGTTAAAAGCTAACAAGTTTTTTGTTTTAGTGCTTGCTGAGAACAAAATTATCTGTTCAGATGCAGTTATGTGCCACTTTTATTATAGTCACCTAATGTTGTTTTCCTCATTTGAGTATTTCATTCAGACCAAACATTATTAATATTTACCTGCATTCAAGCATGAATAATCACAGTGTTAAGTCTGGGGCAGTTTATGTAAGTTATATATAAAATGTTTAATGTTCTTTTCACAAAATGTGCATGCTTATAAAAAAAAATGCAGTGAATCTACTTTAAATTATTTCATTATTTCACTATAAATAAAAACAGATTAGCAGATTCAAACAGATCATTTTCAAAAGCTCAAATTGGTAATAAACTATGTAGTGAAACTGATATTATTAGCATTGTTACAGATAGCCCTAGGTTTAGATCTATGTTTCAAATTTTTAAGTGAAGTTAGTGTTAAGATTTAGGTGGATATACTTAAGTAATTGAACTTATTTATTATTACTTATTGGTGAACATTATTATCACCAGCTTGGTATGTTTTTGGTCCTTGGTTTGTTTCCAAAACAGCTCTGACTGTCTGAGGCATGGACTCTACAAGACTGCAGAGGTGTTCTGTGGTGTCTGGCACCAAAATGTCAGCAGTAGATCCTTTAAATCCTGTGGGTTGTGAGGTGAAGTGCCCGCAGATCAGACTCTTTGTTCCAGCACATCCCAAAAAATGTTTGATCAGATTGAGATTTTAGGAAATTTGGCCTTCATCTTGAACTCTTCATCATGTTCTGCAAATCATTCCTGAATAGTGTGGCAGGGCACATCATCCTGCTGAAAGAAATCACTTAGTTCGGGAAACACTTGGTCTGAAAATGGGACATTTGCTGGCAGCACACAGCTCCCAGCAAATAAAACTCTTATAACGTTATAAGAGCAATTTATAAAAGCATCACAGCAATTTAGTTGAACAAGCTGCACTAGAGAACATTTAGAGAAAACAAACAGCTCTTCCTTCCCAGCTTCTGGTCGGCTGTCACCCACTGGTCACACAATACAGTCCCTTTCTGAGCAAAGCTTATAAACAGAAACCGTGAATGCAGCGACAGCAGGGCAGAAAGAGGAGCACACCGAGAATTTATCCCCAAAAGGGTGAAATCTCACTCAGGGTAAAGAAGGTTCACTCCCATGAATACATTGTTTACAGTAACAAACTTTGAGTATGCAAAACATACTGTACTCAATCTGACTTAAGAACCCTTTTAAATAGGCTAATCCAGTTATACTCAAAGTAAAGCTTTAATATTTACTAAATGTACTAAAAGTACCATACATGCCATTTCTATTTCGGTACAGTACAGGTACTATTGTATTCCATGCTGTGTCTAATGTTGTAGCATCTTTTCTGTTAAAGGTCAGTGCACTCTGGCAGGATTCTCATATCTAGGGTCGACCGTGAATAGTCTTGTATATTAATAATAATACACAATGTGTACAGTTTGTTTATGTGTTGTTTTTTTAATGATTACTTAATTATAAATCTTGTACAATTCACTGATTAGCCATAACATTAAAAACACCTTGGCACATAATATTGCACCTAATTCCTGATGTTTGTTTGGATTGAGATTCACTTAGGGTTAGAGTCAAAATGAACACTGAAATGAATTGTTATGTCCCTCAAACTATTCCTGAACAATTCTTGCATTGAGGCAGGGCAGTGCTGAATGATGTCACTGCCATTGAAGAGGTGCACTTGGATTTCAACAATGCTTAGGGAGTTGGTACATGTCGAGGTAACATCCACATGAATGCCATGACCCGAGGTTTCTCAGCAAAATATTGCCCAAAGCAATATGCACACATGCTGATTGTAGATGCTTTCAGTGAAGGACAGGGGTCAGCAGGGGTGCTCACTGGTTTGTGGCAATACAGCCCCATACCCAGCAAGCTGTGATGCACTATGTTCTGACACATTTCTGTCAAAGCCAGCAATAAGCTTTTCAGCAATTTCCGCTACAGTAGCTCTCATCGGATCACACCAGATGGACTAGCCCTAGCTCCCTCGCGCAGTTGTGAGTTTTGGGAGCCCATGACCCTCTCACTGGTTGCCCTTCATTGAAACACTTTTGGGACTAATCAACTTCTGCATACACCACAACACCTACTGTTTGGAGCTCTGCACTAGAACTATGTGAAGTGGTTTGGTAATCATTTTTTATGTCTGTATAGATCTGTTTATCAGTCTACGGTGGTGCTTGAAAGTGAGTGAATGCTTTAGAATATTCTGCATTCTTTCAAAAACATATTTTTGCTCAAACGTTGATGAAGAGAACCCAACTGAAGAAATAAGACAAATATATTACACTCACAAATTCTCCAAAAACACATTTCTGTGTGAAGCAAAAGTATGTGAAGGTCTAGAATTAGCAGTAAATGTTACAGTGATATTGGAATCAATAACATGACAATTAGATATGTGTGAGTCTTTAACTTAAAGAAGATCTGTCAAAGTCTTTGGAAATCAGAAAAAGAAATGTTGATGCTTGCTTACATGTTAATGTTCA
The DNA here is from genome assembly GCA_037832545.1 of Rhabdalestes septentrionalis. Lineage (NCBI taxonomy): Eukaryota > Metazoa > Chordata > Actinopteri > Characiformes > Alestidae > Rhabdalestes > Rhabdalestes septentrionalis. Next base: position 5,718,827 of record JBBMFX010000002.1, on the reverse strand, counting down.
TGAGTCCAGCATCATGGGGACACTGAACAACTAAGATGAGCATGGCAGGGTTGCATGGAAAAAGAACATCGCTGCCAGTCTACAGTTTGCTAAGAATCCTGGGTCGAAATTAAAACAGTACTCTTTTATCTTCAACTCTTATATTTGGAGAAAGGAAATCATTGCATTTCGGCATAAGTTCCTGTCTTTTCTGCTGACGACGCACTAGTCATCAGGACAGTTTACTAAGTAATTACTGATTATTGCACAGTACTTCTAGATGTATTAATTTACTGAATATTGCTAGTTATTCTGACTGCCTTCTCATTTTGATCATTCATTGTACTTTAAAGTATGATTCTTGCCTCACCTCTGATATCCCTGATTCCATTTGTGACTGTTGCCCAGTTTATGGATATGATTTTGGCTTTGTCTGTATGCTGATGTTTGCCTGTTTATTTGGACTATATTGTTGAATTATGTCCGTTACCTTTGCTCACCCAAGGACTGTTTGAATGTGTGAGTGGAGTGTTTGAGTAAACTTAAATCCAAAGTAAACTTCCTCGGTAGATCAGTTCTTACACCACCAAATCCCGTTTTTGAAGCATGGTGGTGGTAGTATCATGGCTTAGTCCTGTTTTGCTGCACCTGGGCTCTATCATTTATGAACAATGAATCTAAATTATACAAGCAAATGTAAACAGAACATGTCAAGACCTGTCAAAATCTGTCTGTGAAATAAATTTCCAAAGAAAGTGAATCTAAATCTCATGCAGAACTGAATCTTATGCCCCAAGACAACGTCCCTTAGTCCCCTAGTCATTATACCAAAAAATTATTAGAGAAGAATAAAGTTACCATTGAACAACATTAACAAATTGTCCATATCCATCCATCCATCCATCTATCTGTCTGTCTGTCTGTCTGTAGATGTGATATTTGTCTGTGGTTGTTTACGTGATTTGGAGAGACTGTTTAGTTTTGCTATACTGGTGTGTCTACGTATCATTCAGCCCTCTCGCTCTCTCTGTATCCCTGCTGCTGCTGCTAATTTACTCACAGTTTGAGCCTGAACCCTCTGCTACTCTCTCTCTCTCCCCTTTCTTTTTCCCTCTGATGTCTCTGTGCATGGGGAGGTAAGAACAGGGGAAATGGAGATGTCACACTCTGAAGAGACAGAGTGCCTGAGGCCTGTCAGGCGTGTGAAATGCATATTCAACCGTTTAGCTTTTAAAGAGCTCTGGCAGTTTGAAAATGTCAAAATATGAAAGGGATGAGTTTTCAGAAGTGGAGTATGGAGGCTGGAGTTTAGTTTCAGTGCCTTTTGTGTAGGTTTAGTTGCAGTACAGCCAGAGAAACAGCAAAAACTGCACATAAACACACACACACTCTCTCATACATCCACACACATATACATATACTATAAGTACACAAACAGAATGTTGAACGTTTTGGAGTATGTATATTGGAGTATGTGTGTGTGTGTCTATGTGTGTATGTTGGTGCGCGTTGGAGGGAGGGACAAAGATGCGTTTCCACAAAAAAAAAAAAAAAAACGATGGTTGCTGTAATCTGTGTTTTTCATCTGCATTCCTGTTATTCCTCATTCTCTGTTTCTATAAAAGTCTTAAACCTGAAGAATTTTTTTTAAGGTGGTTTTCACATCTGTTAACTCAATATCAGCAACACAACAGTGACCAGTGTAAATCAACATTTTGCAAGGATCTTTATTCACTAGTGTTACTTTAATTGATTTAGAAGTAAAACCTCACAGCTCATTTTGTCTGTTAATAAGCCCCTTGGTTTCCTCTTTCAAACTAAATTGCAGTATTAAATTCAGTTCATTTCATTTCAGCTTGTTAACAACATTAACCTGTTCACATTCTTGCAGTGACAAAAGAGGCAAAGTTTGGAATACTAGATTTAGGCTAAACCAGATTTAGATAACAGATATTTACTTTTACGAAGAGTGGCATTTTGCAGTGTAAATTTGACAGGATTAGTATGACATGAGATGGGCGGCGGGGTTTTGTTATTTTAGTCCCACTCGATTGTGCTGTGCAAGTCACTTTTTGTGGACTCAGCATCAGGAAAGACTGCTTATTATCTAATATATAATCATGGATAATGTAACATAGTTTCCATCATATGCTTTGGAAAAGATTCCATTGTTTCTTTAAGTATAAAGAGACTTAAAGAAGGATTTAATTGTTTTGTCCTGTTTCAGGTGTATGACAGGTGTAAAATAACTATATTTGTCATTTATACCAAGATTGTTTAATCCATGAGAATCATTCATAAACATTGTAGACACCATGTGGTAAAATCCTCCCAGCTCTCTGTGTATATTTAATGCTCTGCCAATCCAATCTCCATAGAGTCAACCATGTGTTGCTTGTGTATTTTTATTTATGTGTGTAGGATAAGGAGGAACAATGGAAAACCAAGCTGGTTCCGGGTGTGAATGACTTTGTCATGCTGCAGTCTCTCCAGTGGAACACGCAGTACGAAGTGGAGATTACTGCACGCAACGTCAAAGGCCTGTCTGAGCCCACCTTTGTCAAATTTTCCATGCCACAGAAACCAGATATCACAGGTACATGCACCTTCACGACACATGGCACAGAACATCCTCTGTTTATGGTTTCTCTAGCTGAAGAACTCAAGGACAATAGAAATATTCCACCTGCTCATACTTGAACATGTGCCATAGATGCAGCATGGTTTTCAAAACACAGGGAACCAGTAAGCTGTCATTCTAATTATATTCAAGGCTGTAATTCAATGTACATTCCACCCACCATTAATTCTTGCTTGTACTTAGGCATCCACTTCAACATCCTCAAACATTCAGCCCACGATGCTTTGCCGCCACTACAGAATGACCTTAAAGGTTTTTAAAAGTTTGTGTTCTTTAGTTTCAAGAGCTGCCATCATAACGAAATCAGCAACCAATCAGAGACTTTGAATAACTAATGGCTGACTCTCTGTGGCCCTGTTACTGGCCAAGTGTGAAGCAGTTTGTTATTCCATCAGAGAAAGTGTAAAAGTGCAGTGATGTGAGGGAAATGGCAGCAGTAGTAGAAACTCCTCTGCAGGCTAAACTGGAAAAACATACTGCTTACCTCATAGTATATAAAGATTATATTGGAAATAAGCTGCTAAATAGTTTTAATTTCACTGTTTCTGCAATTCCACAAAAACAATGTATACAAATTTGAATATTTAAATATGCCTGTATAATGTCAAGGAGTTGGAAATGATAAAGAAAATGTGAAATGTAGCTGCTTTTGGTGCATAAAACGTAAGTGGTCCTTGGGGAACAAAAATAAGATACAACACAAAAGGGACAGTTTGGCCATAATGAAATATTGTATCATTGTTTTATTGATTCTAAATATGCTTATTCGCATCTAATGGTGCCCCAGTGCTCTCTAGAGTGAGATTGTCCAGTTTCAAATTTGGGAAAATCCTCTTCAAATGCTGCATCTTAAAAGTAGGAGGATTTTTGCCAAACTGCTGTTGGGTAGAGTTTTGTCACTTTTTGTGTGTGTAAATATCTTATTGCAGCCGCATTACCTTTCAAATCATCATTACTATGGAAAGAAAGGAGAATTCAAACAGCATAAATGACTCATAAGATGAGGAAAAAAGGTTAGCAATGCGTCTGGCTATCTAGTGAGCTCACGTCAGCTTGGCTTTTTTACTCTGATGCCCATTTTGAACAAACTAAAACTGAATCATTTTTTTATGATTGTTTGATGGCTAGAGATGAGGATAGAGTCATCACTTGTCGTTATTATCAGCGTCAATCCAACACGGTTTATACCACAGGGATTCCTATTTGCTAAATGGTGATCAATGATGCACAAAATCATGATGACAAAATTCGTGAATTCTGTTAAACAGAGGGGCCAAATACAGCATTACAGAAAACTGCAGTGCACAACAAACAACATATTAAACTTTTAGGTCTTTATTAGAGTGGGCCATATTTTAAATGAACTAGTGATCTGCCTTGGGTAAAAGAGGTCATTCATTTGGCTGTCCTCCAAATGCTCAAAAGCAATTTGGGCCTTTTATTTTCCTTACCTCCTTGAAATTACACCGATCAGCCACAACAATAAAACTACTGACAGATTAAGTGAATATATGGATTATCTCATTACAATGGCACCTTTCAGAAGGGTTAAATATATACAGTATACATATAATCCAGAATGTGAACAGCCAGTTCTTGAAGCTGATGTGTTTGAATCAGGAGAAATGGAAGATAAATGGATCTGAGTGACTTTGACAAGGGCCAAATTGTGGTGGTTACAGCATCTCCAAAACTGTCATACAGCAGTTAACAAAGTGGTCCAAGGAAGGACAACTGATGAACCGGCAATAGAGACATGGGTGCCCAAGGCTCATTGATGCGAGGAGGGAGGAAAGGCTAGTCTGTGTGGTTTTATCACATGAAAGATCTACAGCAGAAAAAATCATCAAAGAGGCTGGCTTTGATAGAAAGGTGTTAGACTGAAGCATCTACACTGGGCATGTGAGCATAAGAACTAAAGCATGGAGTGGTGGAGGAAGGTTGCGTGATGAGATGAATCATGTTTTCTTTTGCATCATTATGAAAGACCTGGTGCATGTGTGTTACTTACCTGGAAAAGCATTGCTGCAGACCAATTGCACCACTTATGACAAATGCATTCCCTAATTACAAGTATGTCTTTCAGCAGGATCATCCGTCCTGGCATCCCACAAAAAAATGCACATGGTAAATAGTTAGAATATCTATGGAATATGCTGGACAAGCGTGTTTAATCCATTGGAGGTCCTAACCTACAACTTACAAGACTCAAGGACATCTTGGTCCCATTTTCAGAAGGTCTTGTGGAGTCCATGTCTCAATTTTAGCAGCACAAGGTAGACCTACACAGTATTAGGCAGGTGATTTTAATGTTATGACTGTTCGGTGTATATCCAAATGATTTCCACCCTTACCACAATAGCAGCCACTAGATTATAGTTTGATACTTTGGTGATTTCTTCTACAATATCCCCACACAAAAGGGTGGAATAGCACAGCTCAAACCCTGGCTGGTGTTGCTTGGTGATCCTAAAATATAATGTAACTTAAAATGTAACTCTACATAAACAGGGTGACTCATAGGCTCGGAGGGCACCCAGAGCATCTTAATATGGTGAGTCAAAAACTGCCACTTGCTAGACCCACAGCTGAAACCAGGAAGCTTCCTAATCAGAAACTATGAATTGTCATCCACATAGCTGAAAGTCAGTGTGAATGTGGTTGCATGTGTGTGGTTGATTTTCATTGTTAATCGAGTATATATTTCTCCCACATCCTCTACCTCCCCTCTCCTCTTTCTCTCCTCTTTCTCTCCTCTTTCTCCACCTCCACAATTCCTTCCCTGCCTCTGTGTGCGCTTATTTGTAATTCTATTGTTCTTGCATCTGCGCTGGTTCACTCTAAACAATCCTGCTCTCCTATTCCCTCCTGATGCATAATGTAACGCATTCGTGGCCACAATCACACACACACACACGCATACACACAAATAAATAAATTTGTTTCGTAATGATCTGTCACAAAATCTCTGTTAATCGCTTCCATAAATTCTTTAAACATACAAATTAAATTAATAATAAACCCACATACTGATTCCAAACCTATTCAATTTGTTCCCCACTATTCTCGCCATATTTTCTTATCGTAAAATCATGCTGTTCGTTCTATTCATTCATTTGTCTTTTTTCTGCATGTATGTTTGTTCCATCCTGCTGTGATCCTGCTATAATTCTTGATCTCCCACTGGCATCTTCTTCCTCATTCATTCTTCCCCTCCCCTCCAACTCTCCCACCACTTCGTTGCAGATCAGTGTTGTGAGCCCCCTGCAACTGGACATGGACATCCTCCCCTGTACTCTGCCCGAGCAGTGGCATACATTGGAGCCGCACTGTCACTTGCCCTGCATTTGTGTGTTTGTTGATGTCACTTCATCAGTCCATCACTGGGAACAGGCCCACAGACTTAAACAGGGACTACTACATGATTCTCATTTCTCCACCAATGAACTTCACCCAAAGTGGCAGCTTAGTGATTCTTCTTTGCACATTTATAAACATAGAGGTCAAGGATTCTTTGGCAATGCCATTTGAGAACATTTTATGCATTTTATTCCCAACAGAATTCAAATTGATGGTGCATCATAAGAATCATTTTGTATCCTAGTCTCTATCAGCTGCACTTCATATTTGATCATTTGATAGCATTTGATAACGTATTACAGACAATAATTATGTCCATCACAATTTGGTGGAACCCACACTGCTCAGGGCACAGACTATGAGATCTGTGTCTGTTGAGAAGCGGTGAACCCAGGAATAGAATCCATGTTACCCAGGACAAATGTGGTAAGTGTTCCAATTGCTCCACTGAAATATTATTAAAAATATAATTAAAAAGAAAAAGGAGGGAAAGGTGAAAGCTGGGAAAAGAAAAAGACAAAGTAAGAAAATTTAAAAAGATGAACATAAATAGCAGGAACTAAGAAGAGAATAATAACCCCACAAGGGTGTCAAAGAGAACTAAGTGAAATTTGAGGAAGCAAGAGAACAGAGTACAGCGAGTGCATGGAATGGAGTGGAGGAAACTGGTGAAACAGAGTAAGTAAACCAGGCTAACACTCAAGAGACAATTACATAAACTAGAGAGAAATCTTACTGAACACAGGGTGCCAATAGAAGACAATAAAAAGTGTCCAATACGTGACGAACTACATAATAAAAGTAATGACCAGAAACAGGTCAAAGAATAACATAGTTTAGTACAACAGAAGACTAAACCAAGATATGAAATACATAGAAGGATAAGGGAAATACTAGTAGTGAACATCTCATGACGGAGTGCTGGTAATATGTGATTGTGGAGTGTTAAACTGTTGCGCAATATCGACATTAATTAGGTGCAGATAATAACAAAAAAAGGGCAAAAAGGATAATGCATAGAGTAATATTGTACCACCCCCAGCTGGCTGCCTGGAGTACTACTGTTCAGGATGCAACATTACAACCCCACCACGCATGAGGGCCAGCTTCCGACAGCCTAGTGGCCCAAACTAATCTGCTGAAGGTCCTGGATGAGTGTTTTTTCCAAGATGTCACAAGGACGCACCCAAAACTATTCTTCTGTCCCATACCCCTCCAAGTCATCAATGTATTGCATACCTTACCCCCTCCAGCTTGATTTCAAAATATGCTTTGGTGTCCATCCATAATCCAAGACGGAGGAGAAAGGTCATGTTCAGGACAGAGAATGCTGGTGAGTATGAGCTGTAAACAAAAAATGTTGAAAGTGGGATGTACCTCCATGGACTGAGGTTGTTGCAGCCTGTAGGCCATTGGATACACACATCAAATTACTTCAGCAGACACATCGAATTACTTCAGCACAGCGAGGCCCCAGATAGCGACATCTTTTGCCCAAACTGGATAGAATATCAAACCTGATGTTCTCTCACGCTTTCAAGTGAGAAGACATTAGAAAGAACATCAGGGTTGATGTTCTTTATCCCTGGTTGGAAAGAGAGCATGAAATCAAACCACCTAAATACCCCAGGCAGTCTTTTGGCTGTATTCTACATTTTTGTGATCAGTCCCTTCAGTAAGCTCAACACATTGCAATCATCAGGGAATAAATGTTAAGAAAAGACGTGTAGATGTAGCTTACTGTTGGAAAGCATAGCTCCCACTGAAGCATTCATGTCCACAATAAAGGGGCGGAATGGCTCAGAGAGTGCAAGAACACTGCCATAGTATATTGGAGCTTAAGCTCCTCAAATGCTACTGAGCCTCTCCCGGCCAGATGAGTTGTGTTGCCACATGTGAGAGCAAACAGGTGCAGCGATGGAGTTAAATCAAAGGATAAAATCTCAGCCTTGATCTTTTGGGGATCCATACAAAAACCCAACTTTGAAACCCGAGGATGCAGCACATGGAACAAGAGATGTTTTTAAGAAGCCATCAAAGGATGTCACCAGCATGTTCCATGTGCTCCACTGGATCCTGAGGAATGATGAGAATATCATCAAGACGGATGTAGCAAAAACAGTTGAGGGCTTCCCTCAGTACAACAGTGGGCACTTGGAACACTGTGGGAGCTTTAGCTAGTGTCAGTATATCCAAGAATTCATGGTGACCACTAGGAGTCTTTCGCTCATCTCCTTCATTAAAACAGACAAATTTCTGAGCATTTCTCAGGTCTAGTTTAGTCAAGACAGGCTTGTTAAAATCTTTCAAAGACCATATTCTTAAGGAAAGAAGACACTTGTTTTGATGATAATCATGACTGCAGCCCACTGTCCTTCCAAACGACAAAGAAGTTACCCATACTGGCAGGAGACATGGACAATCAAATGTGTGCAGCCGCAAGTGCTTCTTGGATATATTCCTGCTTAGACTTCTCTTCAAGGCATGGATGAGGGGTACAAGCGGCCTAAAGGTGGCAGGGTACCTCTTTCAGGTTATGGAGGAAAAAAATCTTTTCAGAAGTACTTAATTCAGATATGGTGTGTATGGTTAGTTTTCAAAGCCAAAGTGTTTCATTGCTAACTCTAGACTTAGTTGTGCCTCTGAACCACTTGGAGCACTAATGGTCAGTGTCAAGTTTCCTGGTTGCAGCTGTGTATTTCCAGTGCCCCTCAGGTAAAGACCCAGACCTCATTTTAGTTGTTGGGATCACTCCATAGGAGTTAGTTTAGCCCTTCCTATCTGTTTAGGTTTGTCTGCCACAGGATCTACTGAACTCTCTTTCTCTGTTGTTGTTGTTCTCTGAAACCAGCCTCCCCGACTGGTGAGGGTGATTAGGGTTTTTAAGTCCTGGACCGGGTTTCAGGATTGTCTTTAGTTCTTCTGCCAATCCTAATAGACACAACATTGTAAAAGCCTCTGAATTCCATCCATTCTCAATGGCCAGCATCCAGAAGTCGATATCGTAGTCTGTATTACTTCTAGTTCGCTGACTAAGGCTGAGTTGTCTGCTGCCTCCTTCCCATCCGGGGTCTGGACAAATACATCATATATGTGCAATGAGAGGAGTAATGTTGTGGGTCTTAGTGGGTGTGGCCCATTCCAGCGTTGTCCTACAGGTGAATGTGGTGTCGCTGGGGAGACTGACGCTGGGGGAAGGGTGATGGGGTGATACATAAGTTGAGCTGAAGCTGTCAATCCATCTGACGATTCATAGCTTCCTTGTGAGGTCTTAAATAGGGAGTCCTGGGAAGCTATGATAGCTCTAAGGACGTCCATTTCTGATGGCTCTGATGTCATGTCAGTCATCCAGTCACAACCATCACATAATGGTGGATTCAGGAATTAAATTGCTCCATGCCGTAGCAATGAGTGTAAATATTGTTCCCCTGGAGCAGTACTCAGATGTAGACTCTTTTTATCTATGCTGAATTTTAAAAAACAAACAAAAAAAGAAAATAAAGATAGGAAAAGTAAAAGCAGGAATAAAAAGGGTAGTGTGATAGCTGGGAAAAGAAAACAAGATAAGATAAGAAAAGGCTTATTAGTCCCACAAGTGGAAAATTTGCATTGCTATGGCAGAAAGTGGACATTAAACTGAACAAGAAGATAAACTCAACTGGAGTTACAAAAGCTAAAAGACAAAAAGGTGAGCTTAAACAACAAGAACTACGAAGAGAATACTGTGGCAAATAGGGTGTCGAATGGAACTAACAAGCAGAGTATTAGGAAGCAAGGGATCAAGGTACAGCATGTGCATGTAATGGAGCGGAGAAGAATTGCCAAATTGAAACAGAATAGTGAAAGAAAGAAACAGAAACAAGGGTCAACGCAAAAGAGAAAACAAGAAGAATAAAAAGATAAACTTACTGATGTCAACAAAAGGCAGTACAAAGTGCATGAAGTGTAAAGAGCTGAATTAAAACAGAAACGACTAGAAACAGGTGTAGAAATAAGGATAAGGGGAATACTATCAATTGGCCGAAGCTGAAACATGACCGAGCTCTAGTTAGAGGTGATGGTGGAGTTCAAATGTAAGTGATAATGACAGTAATTTGGTGCAGGTGAGTGCAAGGTAACCAAAAAGGTACAGAGTAAAAGAACATACACAGTTATATGTATTTATTTTATGGTTTAGCTTATTCTCTCCCCAGTTAAGTCATTGTAAGTTGAACTAACAAGCTCGGGCCAACCTGAAAGGGTGAAAGCTAGCAGAGGCTTACACTGAAACACATGAATCCAGTACCCACACCAAACCACGGCTAACACAGAGTCATTGGACCGATTGGAACACTTATGAGAGAATTCTAACTGACACTTCTGTTACATCGTCTAGAAAACACCTGTGTTTGGTGTCATCAAGTGATTGCTCTGAGATGGCTGGGTGTCAAACTTGTGTTCTTGCAATGAAAGAGTCAGCACTTAGACAGTTGTGTCGTTACAACTGCGTTTCAAGTCAGTGGAGTTTCTGCCTTTTTAAGAGCGGCGAAAAGCTTCTAAATTGTTGCCCTTGGTAAGCAAGTGTACACCACAGATGTGGCAGATGGAGCCTAGGAAGAAAAATGCTGAATACTCCATTGACAATTTCTTGAGGGAACAAAAACAGCTTCTTATATGACATTACTCCTAAGAAGTCTTTAAGCACATTCATTGTTAAGATTGTTGCAAAGGGTCTTACATGGCAATGAAAGAGCCCAAATTCTATCTGCTTTGTGTGTAAATGCAGTATTACCTCGAGCCTCAGGCTAAAAATGTAGTGTTAGATTAATGATTTATTTATTTCCTCATGGTTATCACACACATTCACTCACACAAGCATACACAAACCCGCACACACAGAGCTACAGATTTGAGGAGTGAGGCTCTACCTGACATCCCAACGTTGCTGTTTTTTGCATGTTGGTATTTTTGCTCGTCAGCTTAGTTTGTTTATTGTTTTTTCATGACCGTGAAAAACGCCAACAGTTGTGCCGCTTGAGTGAGTGCATTTAATGACGATGCAGATACCCCCACACACACACAAACACACAGAGATGCAACTCATTAAACAAAGTCAAGTACAATTTCAAGTAGATCTGACATTTATGCACTGGTCTCATAAACCACACAGGGCCTTTTTCTTTGTACCCGTAATAGGTTTTACATTAACCAGGGTCTTTTCGCTTTCATAGTATCCACATGTATAAATTGTTTTCTATTCTCTGTGCATGGCTTTAGCCGGGGGACAGACATTTTTCTGTGTTGATGAGAAGCATGAGAAAAACTGGGATTACCCACTTTTACCTTAATCAAGTGCATCTCAGAATTGGTTATTATGGAGAACAAGCTAAGCATAATTTCCCATGAACATCACTGTAGCAGTAACTGTGCACCTATTCATATAAAACAATGAAAAAAAGCACAATCCTAGCCTACAATTGTGGTCATTTTTTTACCGTAGCTTTCATAACAGATATGTAGAAACAGAATGCAGGTTATTCATCCTAATAGTGAGCTGAAGTTCTGAATGTACTTTTCACAGAATGTATACATTCCATGTATGTCATATCCACTCTTAGAATGAAGGTTGATAAAGGAACCAAAAGGTGTTCTTGTGAGCAATGCAAAAAGAACCACTTTAGACTACACAGAGGACCTTTCAGTGAATGGAGTCTGAATAAATGTATAAAGCTTGAAGAGCTTGTGTGTAATGCAAAGGAATGAAAGAATGTAACATTACTAATAATGCCCCAAATATTTCAAGTGAACTGATCTTCTATGGCAAAGAAAGAACAGAATAACATTAGATTTTTATTTTAAAGTTCAACTTTTATGCTGTTTCATTATTTTGACCATGTAGTTACCTTTATGTTTTATTAATACAGACTTTGTGGGCTAAGCAGACAATGTTTTTTTTGTTTGTTTGTTTGTTTCTTTGTTTGTTTGGATTATTTTAGTTTTGGAAATTCAGCTTTAGATGTCAGCATGAGGCTTTCACAAACTATCCACTGACAACCATTGAAGCTTCCGAATAAGAAACCCTAGCAAATATATCTCTTTACGTCCCTACCATAAAAAATTCAGTCCTTGAATTTAAGCTCAACCATTAAAATTGTTGCCTGCTTAAGTCTGGTTGGATGGATCATTACTGTAGGGCATGGTATGAGTGAAATATTGCTTAAATTTGCTTCTGAAATTAATTACAGTGGGCTCTTAATGCTGAAGCACTGTAGAGCCTGTGTATTATTTACTTTTGCTGCTGCAAATAGATAATTCCAGAAATAAAGCTGTAATATCGCATTATAGATTTTCAGGCAACATCTCATTCTACCAGAAAATTGCATTGCTTTCGTGAGGTTGTGCGGGGCTTCAGTTCTGAATGAAACTTAACTCTCCACAAGAACAGAACGGGTCTTTGTTGACTATTCCAACTGGAATTGATTCCGGTGAATGAAATGGGCCTGTTGTTTTATTGCCGCCCATTACAACCGATCACACTGCTCATAAATAAGATTTTCTTTTTCAGGGAAAGAAATAAACTAAATCACCCGGCACAGTCAGTGTACAGCCTTAAAGCTTGATGAACTCACTGAAGGTATTAAACAATTTCAGCGATACAAAGGACAACATTGAATAGAAAAGTTGAGATTATGCAGAAATGTTGTAGCACTGTAAAACACTTTTGATGAGTTCGAGTATCACACAAGTAATACGAGTCAATATCTGTGCTCGGATTGAATAAAAATTCTCATTGGGTAGCTGACTGTGTCTGCGTGCAGTGACGTCTGTCAGCGATTGTGTGTCAGCGTGTTTGTGTCAGTGCTTTAAGAATTCCGTGTAGATCACACTTAGCGTTAGTTTCGTTCTTCGAGCCAGAGCATGTCGAGATAAAAAAATTATATTTAAATATTTGGCTGTTCAGAGCAGGGTGGGCATAAAGGGTGCCAGGAGCAATTCTAAGGGAGCTCTCTCTCTCTCTCTCTCTCTCTCTCTCTCTCTCTCTCTCTCTCTCTCTCTCTCTCTCTCTCTCTCTCTCT
>JBBMFX010000002.1:5694859-5705524 GCA_037832545.1 Rhabdalestes septentrionalis | reverse complement strand
AGTACTTGTCATAAGTATAAAATGTCCATTCTTTTTTATTTTTTAATCCTTCAAATACCAGTTTGTTTGCACTATGCCCTTTTAGAAAACATTTTCTATATTCTCAACCCTGCTGGATTGTTTTGTGTTACTAATAGTACAGTCTGAGATATGGAACTGATTAACAACAACACTGTTTATTATGCATTGTTTATTTTTTGCAGGGAAAGCAAAGTTTAAAAAAAACTCACACTCAGCATCCTCGTGGCCAAAAATGGCCTCCTCCTGTTTACACTCCCAAAATGTTATAAAATTAAAATATATTAAAATATTTTTCAGCTTTCACGAATGTGATTTCTTAAATTAGCATCAGTCCTTGTCATGAAAAGCAAAAAATCATTCAAATTAAGAATTTTAAATAAACTGGTTTTGTTGAAGAGTTATTTTGGTGTTAATTATCATGTAACAACCTCTCAAATTACCAAAGAATCATCACATCATGCTAAATTAAAAACACACTTTTAAAAGAAAGGGTAGCATCCTTTTTACGTGTGTAAAACACATGAAATTCCAAGGAAATCCCACTGTGTCTTTGCTTTACCTTTGATTTGAGTGTATCAATGCATATGTTTATAATATAAATGATTACTACACCCAACTATTCACCAGGAAAGGTTTCCATAATATTCTGTCCTTGCCATGGACTCCAGGTGCTGGCTTATTATCATGAACTGGCCTACAATTGGTGTGGCTTTATATGTACCTTGTTGGTTCTGAGCCATCAGTCCTCCCACTACCCAGAGCCATCTTGCCTGGAGATAATGGCCATCTTGGTGGCCATCGCTCTGTTAAACTGCTAACGACTGAAGGGTCACCTCTGCTTGAAGAGCATAACATCTTAATGGGCGTCTAGGTCTTTAAAGCATCGTTATGGGGCTATGCCTCACTTGTGCCCTCAGCGTGGGCAGTGCTCGGGCAGCTGGGAGGGCAATTCTGGGAGGCCAGGACTGGTATTTATGTAATGAGCAACACTTTAAATTGCAGTCTGGGTCCATAGAAACATCCTTCAGGGGAGGGTGAAGAAAATCGACATAGATTCTGGGGCTTTCCTTGAATGAATTGGGGCTGATTTCCTATATTTCACTGCTCATTTCTTCAGGGCAGGTCACTGTTACAAGTCTTACATGGTTACATATATTTCGTCGCTGTCCAGACAAAACCTCATATGTCCAAAACAGGAATTTTTCAGGAAACTCAAAAAGCTAGTATCAGTATTTGACTGTGAAAGTGTTCCAGTAGTGGAGTGGTGAATGAATTTAGTTATGAAAAAAAAAATTAGAAGCTTGTTTTCAGAAGATTGGTAGTATGTTTGACGTTTCATACTGAATGTTGTTTCAGACTTTAATCTAACTTTTGTTTCATCATTCACAGTTGTGTGAATCGTAAAAAGGAGAATTTCCACATGCCACAATTGCTTTTCACATAGGTGGGGGCAGGTTCTTTATCTAAATGTGTTTCCGAACTAGCAAAGCTCCAAACTCCCTTTAAGCCCTACTTAGTCATGCATCAGTGTGACACAGTCATTAAGCCCCACACATGATTATAAGCCTCATTACCCTGTCAATCAGCAGCTGGGTGCCCACCCACAGACCTCCCCTCAGTGTGTGGGTTCAGTCCAGACATGATCAATCGAGCCTAAATTATTGCTGCTCATTGCTGAGACTCAATCACCACTCACACCTAATTAATTGAGTGCGTTGAACCCAGATGCGGACGAATCACACCCATTTATGGAACCTCAGGATAAGTAATATTAACGAGATGCTAAATTGAGCCTCTAATGACATTATAAATCAACAACAAATCAGCTTAAGGAACAAGGACACATTCTTCAGAGACGGGAGCGTGGGAGGAAAAATGTGGTGAAAAACGGATGTGTTGCCCAATAAGTCATGAGATGGTTCATCGGTCAACTAAGTAAAAACTTGTCTGTGTGACGAGAATATGCTCTCTTTATTCATTGGCTACTAATGTGTAGTTACTACATGTTGATATTCTAAATAGTACCAGAAAGTTTTTTATCATTTCTGGTTCTAAAAACAATTTCAAATGTTTCACAGAGAAACAAATACAACAGGTTCTCTATTTGAACTTGCAAATGACCTATTATAGCTTTTAAAATGTTGCATATATCGATGGTTCTTCAAGTGAGTTCCAAGAACCCCCAGAGCTCTGTGATGCATAGAACATTATTGGTAGGTTCTTGCAGCCAAAATGAATATCACCATCACTTCAGCCTCAGTCTTTTCTGACCCAAAGGTCTGTATATTTTGACATGAGCCAATAAGGTGTCTATGCTATTCACTGATTATCAGCATAGAATATCAGAAAACTCTGTATCACTACAAACAATATTTAGCTTTTCTAATTTTTGACAGGTTGGTATGGACGAAAAAAAAGAACTGGTACTGCCATACTTAAACAAATATTTTTTTCATTTGATTTATGTTTATTATATTGCCCACTACTAAATCTGCTTTTAGTAACAAAACCAGTGCTTGAAGTGGGCTGGGACGCAGCGGAACGCAGTTCCGGAACTTCTGTATTTTCGTCTTTTGGGTTCCGGCACTTTTTTCTGCATTCCGGTACTTACTGAAACTGATCCGACGCAGCGACAGTGGCCCGAGAATATGTCGGAAAATTTGAGTTCCTGCACTTATTTTTTCCCACTTCAAGCACTGAACAAAACATACACCACAAATATTACTTAAGCGACTACATATTTACCTTTTGGGGTGGAGGGGTCCATGGAACCTTTTTACACTGGCTGGAAATGTCCCTGGCTGCCTTAAGAACGCTTGCTATAGATACCTATTCTCTTTATTAAAAAGAAATCCTTTTTTAAGGGTGTACCTAATACATTCCAGTGTATTACTCCTTCAGTTAGTGATATTTCTTCTTCCTTTTTTCTTTTTTCACCTCATTGCCCAGTGAATCATAAAGTGCTTATATGCTTTTTGCCCTCCATGCTTCCTGCAGAGTGTGTCACTCCACTCACCTAACACATCTCGCTCTTCTCCGGATTCTCTGTCATTATGTCCAGATCACACCACAGATGGATGGGATACTAAGTTAATGGCTGCACGGCTCTCAGCCGCCTTTATGATTGATGTATTTAGGCTCAGGGAATGGGGCGAAGTGTTATTTTTAAAAGGATTTTTTTTTTCCTCCCTGAATGCCTTTTCAGACAGCACCTCATTCCCTTGAGTCTCATACATACCATCAGACTTTTTATCTGTTACTGGACCAGACAGACTGCATGACCTTGACATGGTATACATAACATCAGCAACGATGTCATGTGACAAGGTTTTATCCTTTAATTACCAGCATATTGAGGTATTCACAACAACGTAATCTCACCACAGTGCAGCTGAATAATGCCGAAGACAAATCATGCTCACCTTATGAGTCAATGCTTTAACATGTACAGTCCACATATGTATAGCCACATAGGTTTCTGTACGTCTATTCATCATCGCTAAATACTCTCGTATGACAGTTACAATGTTTACTTACTCGCTGAAAGGCTTTTCATGTTCTTCCTCTTAAATTAATTCTGATGAACCAGCAAACAGAAGCCTTCGGTAATGACAGTCATTGATTTCATTCTTCTTCTCAATGCCTCTAGCTCAGTACTTCTATCTCCAAACACAGCTCGTGCTGAAAACGTTTTTTTTTTCATTATTAATGAGGTTGGCTGGCCTTGGGATATACTTTGTGCTTTCAATGCTAAGCTGCTGAGAAACTGCTTTCATTTTATAGCTAAGGTCAAAATGTGTGAAATCTGCTCAGCATATGGATGCTACTTCATTATCAGTACAAATACAAGTGTTTTTTCGTTTTTTTCTTTGCTCTCTCTGCCTGAGTTCTTCAGTAAAGCACCTTGGAAAGTGCACTAGACACTTTCTGCTTTCTAGTAAATATTCTATGTTATAGCCAAGCTTCGGGATCAGACATTAGAAATGATTGACAGTGAAATAAAACAACAACTTTCTAATGTATAAGAACATTATTAACAGTTCATATATTCTTTTCTAACTGATTACCAGAGGGAAAGAGGGCATGGAACATTGTATCAGAAGAGGATATAAATTATATTTGGTCTGTAATCAACCATTGTAGGGACAATCATAATATAATGACTACCGTAAAGTCCGGACTACAGAGCGCACCTGATTAAAAGCCGCATGCTCTAATTTTAGAAAGAAAATCGATTTTGTTCTTGTACAAGCCGCATGTGTCTCACGTTGTAATATGAGATCTGTCGGCGGGTCTGGTTACAAGTAGAGTTTATATTCTCTCTCCGAACCCGAACCCGGCCCGAGCCCGACCCGGTCCGCGTGTAGGGTCGATATTTCCCGTCACTATCCTCGGGCCATGCCGGGCTGAGCCATGATCAAGCATTAAAACGGCCCATGTATTTAAAAAAAAAAATTTTAATCGGGCTCGGGACGAAAATTACAGTTAATGTGTCGGGCCGGGCTGGAACACTAGGTGCTCGGGCTCGGTCGGGTTTCATTTTTGGTCCCGATCTAATCTCTGGTTTCGAGGCAAAATATTTTGGGCAGCATGGAAAAAACCTACAATAGCTGCAACGTATTTTAAGCCGCACTCTTCAAACTTTGAGAAAAAAGTAGCAGCTTATAGTCCAGAATTTATGGTAATTAAATAATTTACCAGCAATCAGAGATAAAGAAAGATGTTTTAAGTTGGGGACTTAAAATAAGTATATGATGTACAGAGTGATGTCATGCAAAATGATAAGCTTTATATCAGAATTTTTCAAATTGATAAATGCAAATTAGCCAAGTGGTAGCTAATCCCATTAGGAAATTGCACCATGATAACCAACTGTCACCCCTACAGTCACACACTGAGATTCCATCTTTGAATTTACATTTATGAGTTGAAAAATAAACTAATATTTTTTTAAGTGTTTGACTTCATTATCATTCCCAGATTTTTCACTTTAGTCCCAAATTGATCCCTGGTTTAGTCATGTTCAATTCCACTCCTCCAGTCACGAAATACCACCTGCACCAGGAGGGTGAGGACCAACACAATCTTCTTCCAAGTAAGGTGAAGTCAGGAGGAGGAACATCCTACCCAGCCAGAGAGAGGAAAGCCAGTTATTCTCTCTTTGACTATGGCATCACTGAGGATTGAACGTATGGGCTATATAGGATAGGACCAATGCTTAGCAGCACTCAGGAGCATTCCCCGTAGACACATCCAGCTGTTGTCCCCAGAGTGGAAAGCAGTTGGCTGGGAAAGTATTCCAGCTTTGTCATATTGAAAAATGCTACAACTGTGCACAGTTTATTTTGAAAATATGTAAATAAAATAAAAGAGATAAATACAAATTCAACTCTAAACTAAGTACACATACGTCTATTTTTTATTATTGTTTTAGGGGCTGCAGTTAAAACACACTGAAAGCTGGAGTGCTACCACCCCAATCTGGGATGTATGTCGCTTTCATCAGTGTAGCATTGGCTGCTAAAGTGTGTGTAGCTGACAGTGCTGTGTGTCTCCTGCCTCAGCAGACTCCCTGTTCAGTGAGCTGGGTTTGGGGGCGGTAGTGGGCCTGGGGCTGGCCGGCCTGCTGCTGCTGCTGGTGCTGGTGGACGTCAGCTGCTTCTTCCTGCGTCAGTGCGGCCTGCTGATGTGCATCACCCGCAAACTCTGCAGCAAGAAGACCGCCACCAGCGGCAAGAGCAAAGAGCTGGAGGAGGGAAAGGCCGCCTACCTGTAAGTGTCTTTAAGGACAGGGGGGTGGGCATGACTGCATGTGCTTCTTTTTTCCATTATTAGTTTCTCCAGCTTGTCTTTACTCACCAGCCTATGCACAGCCTGTTACTATTTTTTTTCTCCTCAGCTCTTTATAAACATGTTGTGTTACATAGTGACACGCCATGTGTTCTCTCATTTAACTTGTATGATTAAATGTATTGATTGTTTAAAGTAGCACAAAATGTGATGACTTTAGCTATTTTCTGAAACTCTGAAATGATTTGTCCTTGTCCTTGATTGGATATTACATTCTGTTTTTAATATATGTGTTATGAGATTAATTTCATGCATCTACTCTTTTGCTAGCACACTTTTTTTAGTAACACTTTCTTTTACAGTTACTTGACTCCTAGGTATTAATAAGGTAAGTGTGAGGAATAAACTCCAATGCACTAGGTAATTATTTGTGGGTGACACGAGTTCCAAGTGAATCTAGCCAAAATACACTGACATGCCCCAGAGGTTTATTGCAATTCACAGGGTATGTATGTGGAACAATCTTCAAAATGGTAGGTATTTGGGGTATTTGGTGGTATCCTAGTGGGTAGGATACTTGCCTCTGGAACAAGAGGTCATGGCTTCAGCAAACCATCACTGGGTTCCAGAGCAAGACCCTTAATCCCAAGTTGCTCCAGGCAATTAGTTAGGGAATGGAAGTCACTTTGGATAAATGATCTGCTTTAATATCATAAATGTAAATTGGGATAAATTACACAGACAATCTATCTCAGGAGTGAATTGAGTTCAGGGGAGTGATTTTCCAGCTCAAATGCACCCGGTTCAATGAACCTGTTAAATGTCAGGTTTATTGAGGGTTTTGGGGTAGGGAGATGCCAAACTGTGCTCCCCCCGGGATTTGGGCCATACCTTATCGAAAAATATCTCATATTTGGAGAGAAATATTTGAGTTAACATAATGGGATTAAGAAGGAAAGTAAATCAGAAAATGATCTAAATACTAGACAGTAAAAAGCACTAGACAGTCAAAATTGTAAGAGTTTTCTATATGTGTTTGTCCATGTACTGAAACCTAACTGAATCTGGGTTTATAAAGAGAGTTTTAAAATTCCTGCTTGACTGCACAAGATCATTATCATTTACTTACGGTTTACATTCACTTTCCTGCATAAACATGTTGTTTGTTTGTAGTAAGGTCTTTGTTGGGGGGGAAAAATGGAAAACCCTAAAATAGCATTTAATCTTATGAACACTTCAAACTAAAATTATATTACAGGCTTCAAATAAAAATGCAGTGGCTTCAGATAACAAAAATAGTCCTAAAGGTTCACAGGCTGAATTGAATTTTGTCGTAGTGCTGTTTTATTGTTGATGTTTTTGTATGCTTGTTTGTTTGTTAGTATTATTGGCTTGAGGTGAGGGCCTGGCTCTGAAACCTCTGGTTCCCCACTGTTCCACATACATACTCCGACAACCTGCTGGGCATTTCGGTGTAATATACCTAGACTATCTTGGAACCCAAGATACTGAATAACCTAATTACCTAAATTAATTACCTACCTACCTAAATACCATTTCCATGCTCTTCTCCATCCATTGCATAAAAATGCATTTATTACATACGGCAGGCAGCAATGAGTCATATAATAGCAGGGTCTTCTTTATGTTATCTGAGTCACACTTTGTTCTGTAATGTTGCAGAGGCCGCGTGTTCATGGGGCAGACCCAGAGGCTGTGCTCACACTGTAGTGAGCCTGTGAACTTTCTGGATGTGCTTCATCTGGCTTCTTCATGTCTAGTGCCGAAGTGTCTATGTAATATGCCTGTGCGCTGTGTTCCCTGGCCTGGGGGGAATCAAATCCTGTCACGTTTGCCTGGCTCTGAGTTGAGAGGGATTAGACGGAAAGATTGCCTTCAACTCCAATAACAAGCAGTATGGCTTAAAAAGACTCTGGTGTAGGCCACGGGACAGCCTCCATCAGATAGGCCTCTGATGCCTCCCCAACAGCCTGAAGCCTGGCTCCTAATAACCTTATTAGAGTGATGATGCTCCATATGAACTGAGTTTGGCTTCCTTTCCCACAGCATGCTGGGTGATGAAGAGGCAGATAAGACACAGACATGATAAAAACTGCAACACCTCACGCCGCGTCCTCTGCAGGACCTTGAGGCCACACACTCACTCAAAACAGGCCAGTCAACCCTCGCACAAATAAAGACTCGGCATGACGTGAGGTCACCTATGCCAGCAAAATTACTCCTCTAACTGCGGGTGTATGTTTCCGTCTTAATTTCGGAATAACTGCTATTCTAACAGTTTGCCTTTGTTTTTCTATGTACCCACGGGACGTTTGTTTTTACAGCGTGGTCAAGACCTCTTTCTTTTACTTAAGGCACCCATACAATGAGCCTAGAATGCGTTCACCCTCACGATTCCTCTCTTATTCCTTGTTCTCACACATTGTAGTGTATTTGCCTCTCAGTCTTTCCTGACTAGTTCAGGTTCCTGGTTCTGTTATGTCTGGTTCAAGCTCCCCAATGCGGTGGAGGTCTGCTACTCACTGATGCTTTGAGGGTTTGGTTCATACCGGCCCCAACAGTTGAGGACCATGCAGCCCAACTGCTGCCCTCTCTCTCAGGAGCATGTGATCCTCCCCTCTGCAAGGTTTTGGAGTGGCCTCGCTTTAACGTTATGTAGTTTCTTGGTGAGGGGTGTGCGTGGCAGGTCCTTGCCATCAGAGAACTGGTACCTTTTGTGGTTGTTTGTGTAGGCACCACTCGTCATATGTGTGTGTGCAGGCAGACCCTAGTCCTTGGAGGGACTCACCGGTGTGGACATTGTATTTATCCTTGAAAAGGCCTTTGTTCGTTACTGTGAGGGCCTTTGCCGATCCAAATCCTGTTTGTGACCCTTTGCTGCACAAGCCAGTAATCCATCCCCATTTTGCATTGTGTGTTGTGTGCTTGTTTTTTTGTTTTCACACTCAAACTACTCCTGCATGTGCATAATTTTGGCCAAATCCATGGCACCTTGTGACAGTTATAAATTATTCAGTGACTATGAGTAATGTTGCCAACATATAAAATGTCTGAAATGGTAACTTGATAAAGAAAGGGATAGATGTTATTTTCTATAATGTACCTCAGTGTTAAAAGGTTTTATGGAACTAACTGGAACTAACCATTTCTATTGGCTTGTTCATCATGATATTCATGATAATGACAACTGGCATGTTAAAAATACTGACTGTGGGAATTGTTGCTAAAATCATCAATAGTGATATTTTGATTTGACAGCACATACATATATAAGTAAGTAGGGTGACCAAACGTCCAGTTTTCCCCGGACATGTCCATTTTTTACATCCTGTCCGGGGCGTCCGAGTTTCTTTTTAGAAAGTGGGGAAATGCCCGGGTTTTTTATTACATTGTTACAGAGTGCAATTGGTGGAGGGAAGGCAAGCTGGCTCAACGTGGACTGACCCAGGGATGTCTGGTCCCAAACCTACAACTGCTGCAGCTACTAGTAGTGCAGGTCTAACCTCTGTCTGCAGTTAAAAAGTTTGATTAAAATATGAAACAAAAATAAAAATGCCTGGTTTAACAGAACAAATACACAACATTAGGGAATTATAAGGCTTCTCATAAAAACACTTAATGCAAAAGGGTTTATATCAACAAAAATGTGTCCTGGTTTTCCAAAACCCAAATATGGTCACCCTATAAGTAAGGAGATAGAAAAGTGAGGAACTGATGTTTGTGTATCTCAGCAAGGAAATGTTAAAAGGTTGCTTAAGTAAATCTAGACTGTGCAACAGAAATTTGCTAGTTTTTCTAATGAACTAAACTTATAAATAATCCCAAAAGTCATTGTAGTTATTTAGCAAGTACAACTAGCACTGCTAGCCAATGGGTATTGTAAGTAATATTTGAGTAATTAAATTCTCATTATTTCTTCCATGAATTCTACATAAAACACTATATATCTATATCATAAGTTGTCTATTCATTAAACAATTCAACAACTCACACCTACATTTTTATGAGGAGAAGTAAAAGCACATTTTCCCCCGAGCTCCTAATAAAAATATGGGTGTGAATACTCCATTTGCTTTGTCATCCAGATGTCTATGCATCCAAAATTTGATTAGATTTCATGTTTCTTTTATAAATATTTGGACTGGAACTGACCTGAGCATGTGTTGTGTGTCTCTGTGCTTTTGTCCACTCTCCACAGAAAGCTGCCACTGAAAGAGGAGAATGGCAAAGAGTCGCTTAAACCGGACACGATTGAGATCAAAGTTCACAGTGACAGCAGCCTACACACAACGCAGGACGACAGCAAAGCATAATCAAGGCACTCCCATTCACTAAAGGGAACACGCACTGCGAGCTGCCCCCGACCAAAACCAAGCTAATGAGAATACAAACACGAACATGGCCGATGCAGACGTCCCTTGTTTGAGACCAATAGTCAGGGGTATCTGAAGAGAAACTGTGTACATATGGAGGAAAAAAAAAGGAAAGGCCACACAGCGGTTGTTCTGTGATCTTTTGGAGGATGCCTCTCCACAGAAAAGCTTTTGTTTATCTGCGATTGTTCTTTCTCTCTTTCTTTTAAAGGCTTAGCTGTTGCTTTGTGTCTGATTCTGTGTTACTTGAAGCAGTTTGAGTCTGTGCCCTCTGCTCCCATCTCTCTCTCTCTCTGTTTCTCTCTCTCTCTAGTTTTCTTTCTCTTTTTTTGATTTCTCTCTCTCTCTCTCTCTCTCTCTCTCTCTCTCTCTCTCTTTCTCTTTCCCTCTCTCTCTCTCTCTCTCTCTCTCTCTCTCTCTCTCTCTCTCTCTCTTTCTCTCTCTCTCTCTCTCTCTCTCT
>JBBMFX010000002.1:5664432-5676346 GCA_037832545.1 Rhabdalestes septentrionalis | reverse complement strand
TTTGACCAAAAATACTGTATCCAGCCTAGCTCTTCACAAAACTTTCAGAACAACATAATAGGTGTGACATTATATTGCAATCATAGCTTTAAAAACCTTTTATCCATTTTTAGCTTTTAAGGCTAGACGATCAGAGTCACTTGAGCACAACTGGAACAGCAGTACATCCATTAATCTCTACAATCTATGGAAGAATCAAACATGAATTAGAGGTCATTTCGGAGAGCACTGTCGGAGGTGCGCAGCTGCGAATCTTGCAGTGACCACAGCAAATCGGAAAGCCTTATTTAACTCCTAAACTACCTTTCAAAACCAATGAAAAGGCCAAAGAATACCAGACTGTTACTGCAATTTTGCCTTTCCAGCTATCAAATTGTCTATACCACACTCCAATTACAAGATGCACTTACAATAAATGTAAAATCAAAAGAAGAACATGTTGCTGCTAAAATTGTTACTGTTCTTGAAGATATGTTCCTCTCTTACCACCAGTAATGCACAACATACAAGCTAAAATATAATTGTGCTGAAAGTGGTTATTTGTGGTGATGTCATAAAACATCCATTTTTTATTTCCTTAAGAAAGTTTCAGTGGAAATGTCTTTGGAATCAACTTGCATGAGAAATCTTGACATATTTCCAACTGAATGGTATATGCTTGTAGGTGGAGTATTGTGATTGAGTGAATGTATTTCATAGGAACATGCTTTAAGGTCAGCAGAAACCTGTTGAATGTCACTGGAGTATACTTTAATATGAAAAAAATTAATTAATTAAACAAAAAATAATTGGTGTGATGTTGATACATAGATCAGTGGTCCCCAAACTTTATTTCATCACGACTCGGTTTAATATAAGAAATCCGGTCATTTTTTCAAAATAAAACATCGTTTAGTCTCTGATAGTAAATAAAAAGTTAATACTGTAATTTTTCCGTGCAGCCCGCGGACCGGTACCACGTGACCCACGGCCCAGTACTGGTCCGCAGCCCGGGGGTTGGGGACCGCTGCCTTAAAGGATCTCACTTGTGTGGATCTGTGATTTTTGTACAACCATGAGGGGAAATTGTGAGAGGAGCCCAATAGTCATAGCAGAGCATTGACCCACCAACTACAATAGCAGAGACCCATATATGTGCAACCAGGAGGTGAAGACTTTTCTGTTTCCACTCACTGAGAGATGAGGTGGCAAGATGGGGAGGAATAAAAGGCTGTTATATTATTAGTTTACATAATTATGTACAAAGTGATGTGATGAAACATCAGAAGGAGTTGCACTGGTGAGCAAAAGTCAGTTTGATAAAGGATTATGGAAAAATACAAATTCTGTCTTTTGAATGAAATGTCTCTGCGAAATGTGTTTTTGGAGATTTGATCAAAAAAGTTTTGATTTTAGGCTTTCTGTAACAAATATAATGTAAAACCAACTTGCAAATCCAAGTTAAAAATATTTAGGTATTAATTTTAAAGAGTGTAAAACAAAATGATACTCAAAATAGAGGCTGATTTCTACTCCTGAGAAGATGCATGTAAGTGTATCTGTGTTGGGGGAAGAAATTGATGAGCAGAAGAAAGCAGACCCTCACAAACACCACAACACCCACACATCTAAAATCTCATGTCATATGATTCTGCCGAGCGGTGCATCAGTCGAATGTTGATTGGTTATACAGCAGTATGGACATGTATTGGCTGAAATTAAGATCTCAGTTGATTGGAATTCTTTTGCAGTGTAATTAAGTTGAGATCATTTTGGTAGAAGTCCATGTTTCTACAACAGTATACAAAGGAAACAATAATACTCAAATCTGAGTCTTCAGGAAAACTCCAGGAACTTTGACTGACAGCCGTGAATTGTTTTAAATAAAGACAACTGCTTTTTCCGCTTATTTCAGGATATTGCGCTCGTGAGACCACAACATTAATCACCTTTGTCTGAGAGTCTGTCTGCCCTTTCTTCTGGGTGTCTCATGGAATGAACACCTGGGGCTCCTTCCTGTTCATCAAAACCAGCAGAAAACATCTGCTCAGTGTTCACTGCAACAGCAGAGACCTGTGAGGACCAACATCTCCATTATTTCCATTTTATTTTGGGCTTGGCGAGTGATTCGGTTCTGGCAGGGACTCCTCTCCGGCTCCTGCGGGCTGCATGATGGAGGCAGGGTCAGGGATGGGGCGGTCGGACGTGACAGGCCCACCTGCTCCAGGCTGGTCTGGATGGACGGCACCAGCTGTTTCGGCATGTAGCGGGGCTGGGCAGTCGCCCTGCTGAAAAACCCCCAGCGCATCTCCAGCTGCTGCTGCTGACATCCTGTATCTCTACATACCTTACAAGAGTCAAAGAGAGAGAGAGAGACAGAGTCAGATTCAGTACACCCTCACCACCCTGACCTTGGTCATTACCAGTGTTATCAGTCATAATCTACTAACCAGAGTTAATTTTCAAGGTGATTCAAGGGAATTTTTCCAAATCGACAGTCTCACCATGCTCGTTTATAGCTGTCACCATTTCAGCAAACGTCAACTTTGAATTACAGGCTTGGCCTTTCTTAAAACGTGTTCAAATGTATGTTCAAACTGACTTCTACTCTTTAAGGGAACTGAGTCTAAACAACAAAAAACACACAAGCATTTTCCTTCAAATCTCACATTTAGAAACAAGCGTTTTTTCGGGACTAATCAATGTGAAGACATATTGTGGTAGTTGCTGGATTTAGCTTTGAGTGCAATCTTTAAAACCAACTCCATTCAAGTGCTAATTGTTAATAAAAGGTTTTAGCATAATTGATTTCTCTTCCTCCCCTCTTTACCAGTCCTCCATTTATACAGTTATAGCTTATTTCCCCACAGGCCAATTTCAGTTAATGTTTATGTGTGGAATGGAGGCGTAAATTGGCAGAACAGCAACAGTAATCTCAGTGGAAAGGAGTAGGGACATTGACTCCATGCACACATTAACTGGGATAAATTTGTATAATTCCCTTTTAAAAGGTCAGGAAAGGCAAAGAAGCTGGCGAACAGAATATTGTGTGCTTGCTGATTACCAGCAATTGTCTTCAAAAGTAAAGCCCAAATTACTTCTCACAGAATGCTGAGTTACTGCACAAAAAAGTTTCTTGTATATCAAGTCACACTGCCTGGAATCTGAGAGATTAGTGGTTGTTTAGAAATGTTTACCATTCACACTGTGACATGTTGAGATGTGCAGCAGTTCCGGGAAAGTAACCGGGACCTTTTTCACACCAAACTAATACAAAGAGAGGGTCTCCCCAGATAATACCGTATTACTGTGGAGAACCACAGGAGGAAAACTTTACTGCCTAACAAAGCTGGCCAGTAATTGTACTTTGTTTCTATACTTAAGTGTCATTTAGGAGTTTTTGTACCTGACTTGATTATTATTATCGTACAATATACATTTCGCATTTCCTTGTCCAACTTGTTATGAAGAGCCAGTTAAGATCTCAAAGGTCTGGACACTTTTTTCTCTTACCAGTCAATCAGGATTTCATACATTAAAATGTATTGTTCTAAACCTCACACCTAATGCAAATCAGTGTAAGTGCAGCTGCCCACAGCGTCCTCTATCTACTAGTACTGCCCATTGCTCATCAAAAGTGATTTAAAGTCATTTTTGATAGAAATGCTCCATTATGTTACTCTATTGGTCACTTTTTAAAAGTTCAATGTATAGTAGTGTTAGGTAGCTTTAACTTTTACAGGGGACTTGAGTATGTTTAAATGTAAACATTTTTATTGATTTTCACAAAGGAATAGTATTTTAGCTGCACACTGTCATTTTCAATTGGGAAGTGTTTGATGCAGTGACTCTATATTATCTCTTTATACTTTCAAGCATTATGTATGTGCATTTTATATCTATACTACCCATAATAGTGTAAAAAGTGAATGAGATGTATTACCAGAAATTCTTCTTCTTAGAAAGACCACAATTTGTGACTCTCATTAATCTATATATATTAGTATAAATAAATCAATAAAATGAAGGTGATATTACTCTTAAGAGAATTGCGAACAAGATTACTGATTGTATTTTGTTTGATTTTTTTTCTTGAGCGCAGAAGCCAAAAGAGTTTTAATGACATTACACTGCATTACCCTAAATCTCAAAGGCAATCTTGTATTTCTTCAGGTGTTCCATTTTCAGAATTTTATTACTTTAAGGGTTTTGACTTTCTGCCAGGTCAATCTGTGACAGTGATTTGTTCCCCAATAGTAATGGCTGACACCATTGTGCACTTCACCCAAATAATTGGAGGGTAAGAGTTTAAGGTAACGACTCTCTTTTTCAATAATAATGATGGATGGCATTGTGTTTAGTCAGGAGTTCTGACACTTAACTCTGACATTGAGGACATGGAAGTGTTATGCCACAATAAAAATTGGTTTTTATTCCAAGTGATATATTTGTTTCACCTCAAAGTTTGTTTGAAAGTGTTTAAGCCACTTTGTCTTAAAAACCTTCTTTATGCCATAGAGAGGGCTGTACATAAGTGTGTGTGGTATGTGGGATGGGAGGAGGTTACTACTTCATTTTATGATGTGGTGAAATTTGAACAGAAGAAACATAACTGCCTTTTGATTTGCACTTCAGCTTCAACTAGCAGGACTTCCTAAATTTCCAGCAATCACACTCTCGTTAAAGGTGAGGGCATTGATTTTTAGAACACATTTTCCCAGCAGTCATCAATAAAATATGTGCAGATCGGCCATAACATTAAATCCATTGACAGCTGAAGCGAATTACATTGATTATCTCATTTCAGTGGGATCTGTCAGAGGGCTATTCCAGGCAGGAAGTGAACAGTCAGTTCTTGAAATTGATGTTTTGGGAGCATGAAAAATGAGAAGCATAAGGATCTGAGCATTTTTGACAAAGGACCAAACCAAGCATCTCCAAAATGACAGGTCTTGTGAGGTGTCCCAAGATGTAATTTTAATATCTTCCAAAAGTGGTCCAAAGGAAGGACAACCAGTGAAGCGACAACAGGGTCATGGGTATCCAATACTTATTGGTGCACATGGGGGACCCAGTCTGATGAATTATGTTTTCTTTGACATTATATGAGCAGACAGGTGTGTGGCAGCACTTACCTGGGAAAGTGATGGACCCGGCATGCACTATAAGTTTTGAAGGGGATTTTGTCTGAGGAGTCCTTACACCAAAGCTCCAACTCTAAACTCAAAAGATAACTGTTCTCTCTGCAACAATGACCCATGCAACCTCATCATCAATTTGTATTTTAGCATATTTTCCTCTTAAACTTTACTTATCAGAACAAAGACTGCTATTATTAAGTGGAAGGAGTCAGATTACCCCTCTCAATATTTCAGGGGCATTAAGATACAGCAGTGCAGCGATTCAGGTGACATTTCAGAATTTATTAGACCGCTGCTATTTGTCATTTGATCATTCCATTGGAGTGACGAAGCCAACATCATTCCCTGGAGGGCCTCTTTATCCAAATGACCCTGTTCTTAGTTTACAGAAATTCTTTAAACAAGCTATACTCAGAGGAACCATGTAAATTATCAAAACGTGACATTGTTCATTGTGCATTATTGCTTATAGTGTCAGATGGAGTTATGCAACCTCTGCTATGAAATCTAGTCTTCTCAAGTCTCAGTCCACCTTTGGGAATGATCAAGTTTCGCCCCATCCACACAAACCCTTGAGCTTTTCATCCCACAATGCACATTGTGTGCCTTCCTGAAAGAATCTCACTTTGAACCCTTTTGGAAAATGAGTTTGGCCAGAGGTCGCCAGCTCTAATGTCACATTTAAATTCACTTTGTTCTCAGTGGCACGCTGATGCACCCGGTAAAGGACAGTCTCCTCTGATCTTCCTCGGCTGCTCCTTTAAGCCCAGAGCTCTCGCTCTCAGCCAGGGCCGTCTCAAGTTGCCACAGTGACTGGGCTTGGAGATGGATTTGGTTTCCATGGTGACACCGCATGAAGTTGACAGCTGGCTTAAGTGGTTCATCCTTGAACATTAAAGACAGAAGAAGCCGAGATACTGCCTGTTGAGCCACAGTCATGAGTCAAAATTACAGAGCTTCTGAAAGAGCATGATCTCTTCACTGCATTATGATTGATTGGCAAATAGGTTCATAAATGATATTTAAAAAGGATAAAAAATAAAAACGAGTCTCAGAGTTCCAGACTGAGACTGGTGATTCTGTTCTTTGAAATCGTTGGTTGTCCTCATGCAGTACATCAGAGTTTTGAACTGACTGTACGGGGTAAGCCAGAATGAATAAATGAAATCACTTTTCTGTTATGAGGCTTACGTTGGCAATGCATTGCAGATTTAAAAAAACTTCATTTGAAAAGTGCATCCTCTCATTTTGACAATCTTCCTTCAGCTGCTATATGCTTCGAATAAATACAAAAACCTTTCTCTGCCTGAATAAATTGTTGTTTCTCAGCCTGACCTGTTAATTGTTAGATAATTTATTTTCCAAAATGTTCAAATGTAAGCTAAAAACGTACAAAATATGACTACATGAAGTGGTTACAGATATGTTTATATTGATAAGAGATGTATATGCTCGTACAATCAGCTGGTGGTCCAGGTGTTAAGGCATTCACCCTGCAATCAGGAAGTTGTGGGTTTGATTCCCATGGCTGCTAATCACCTCTGAGGTACC
This sequence comes from Rhabdalestes septentrionalis, assembly GCA_037832545.1. NCBI lineage: Eukaryota > Metazoa > Chordata > Actinopteri > Characiformes > Alestidae > Rhabdalestes > Rhabdalestes septentrionalis. The sequence goes on along the minus strand of JBBMFX010000002.1, from coordinate 5,669,675 downwards.
CTGAGCAAGGAACCGTCCCCACACACTGCTCCCCAGGCACTGTGTTCCTGGATACACGCAGCTTTACTTGGTGAAAGGGTTAAATGCAGAGGAATAATTTCATGCTCTTCACACTGTGGCATGTCCACTGATGACAGAATGATTACTTTCCTTTGTGTGTGTTTCAATAAGTGGATTTTAATAATTTAATACAATTCTAAAATAGAAATAGACAAGATAAAAGTAATGAATAACCTACACAGTTTGGAAAAAGAAATCTTCACAGACAGTAACATGCAGCAACATGGATTATTATTAATACTATTAGCTGTAGTAGTATCAGTATTAGTCTTATAGTTGTTGCTGTTATTACAAACAAATGTTATACTTTGCATTAAATTCTAGGTTCATAGAACTGAAAAGATTTTCCATAAGGAGCTGATGTAGACAGCAGATAAGAAAGGACATGACAGTCTTCCGAGCATGGTTCACACCAGGCAAACATGAAAAGTCCCTGTGGTTTTAAAGGTTTTGCTGGTGGTCTGTTCTGATCTAATTCTATGACTTCCACTATCTCTAAATGAGTAGGTGGTTAAACACTGTGAACATTTGTTACAACAGACCTTTCATAAGCCATCTGTGTGTCTTCTTTCATACCTTGAGTGCAACAAAACTATGCTAGCAATGGCATCTGCTGCCTTCTATTCGGTCATTTCAAGAATGGAACATTCGTGCAAAGAAATATGGAAGAGCGAGATACGCTTCAATGTTGCGCAAACAATCAAAGGCGGGTCTCGTCATCAAACAACTCCCATTTTAATCTCTTTGATAGTAATGAGCAAAATCTGGCCCATTACACATTCACCACTGTTCTTCATTCAAGCCAAGGAAATACAAGACTAATTGCAAAAAAATTAATGGGATGAAAATGCATCTCTTTTTGTGGGAGTGGAGCCCATTCAATTGTTCTGGCGGATTAATGAACATTGAGGTGGGGAAACAAACACATGCTCTGAAATCAGACTGCCCAGCTCGAGTAATCACTGGCTACCTGCCATCACACCATGCCACACACTCAACACTGACAAGTCACAGCTAATCCATCGCGTAGCTGCTTCATGCATTTAGCCTAAGACGTGCATCTGTTGCTCTGGCACCTGCATGTGCAGCCCGAAGTCCAGACAGCGCTAAGAGCCTTAATTCCTCTGGTTTGTGAGGTTCAAGTCTTCTACTTTTTTGCCAAATGGATTTTCATTAAGCTCTCAGCTGAAGGTTGTGCCAGAACTTTGATTTAAAAAAAGCATTTCATCAGTCATTTTCATTTTTTCTGTTTATTTATTTATTCCTCCAATCATTCATTTATTTATTTACTTAGACCTCCTTTTCCAGCATGTTGATGTCAAATTTTCATTTCAGATAAATTAGCTTCCCTGGTATGGGCTTTGATGTCGTCGGGTGAACAGAACTCAAGCAAAAAAGGCAAGAAGCAATTCCATACACTGAAGCAAAAAGGCCCTTTTTAAACTTTGATTGTTACCAGACAAGAATTTCCAATTTTCCACTAGTGTGCTGTTGTGGTTGCAAAACGGGAAATGAGATCACACTCGCTTTTTTCTCTCTGGTCATTTACATCTCATACTATGATATGATGTTTGAAGCCATGTGATCCTATCTCAGCCTGCCAGTTCTTATATACACAAACACACACGCACACACACACACATACATCCAAGCAGGCAGTGTAGCACAACAAGTCGAGACATTGCTATCTGGCTTTTATTCAAAGCGTATAAAGAAATAATCACCCTTCAATATTTCTGAACAATAGTTCATACAGTAAATGTTCAGACTTCAGCGGTGAGTGGCAGTGCAAGGACACGTGAGGTGTTCCAATGTATGATGGTTTTGAAAGTTAAAAATAAATACATTTTCAAACATTAACAGGATTCTGGTTACAAATAATATGACAGTTATAAGAATGAAGAATGTTATATAACAATAGTAGTATTTCATCCCTGTCAACCTAACTCGCATAAAATGATTGGACATTGAAATGACATCCCCTGAGAAGGAGTGTTCTTGTGACATAATCTTTTATTGTAAATTAGTAAATAAATATTTGCTCAGTGCAGAATGGGAGCAATAGGAACATGTAGTGATGGGACAAGACCGCCTATGCCGAGACCAAGTCAAGACTGAGTCTTTGAAAGGCCGAGACCAAGTCGAGACCGAGACCATTGGTTTTCAAATGCAGTCAAAACCGAGTCAAGACCGAGTTTTGAGGAAGCAAGACCGAGTCGAGACCGATTCTTTCAGGAATCGAGACCAAGTCGAGACCAATACCATAAAAACAAGTCAGTGGTAGTGGTATGTGTAGATTAGTAGGCTACTTCACAATATAATTATGAAATAATTTTGAGAATACAGTAGAACATAATATTCAATATCCTATAAAACTTTATTTCTTCTTGAGTAAATAATGATCACAACTACAATCTCCCCATGCCAAACACATTTCCAAATAAGGCCAGTCAACATTCCATGCTTTAAAAAAATTATATTGTTTTATTAACAGGAACATATAAAAAATAAACTGGTCTCGAGGACTTCGCTCAGAAGTTATGAGTCCTCCTCCTTCTACTGTTGTCCGAGACCGAGTCAAGACCGAGTCTTTGAAGGGTCAAGTCCGAGACGAGACCGAGAAAGCAGAAAATGGTCTCGAGTACTACAACACTGGGAACATGTTCTAGAACAGACCACAACAACGCACACTGATTGTGACAAGTGATGTCTTTCAAGTCCACAGACATCCCAAAAATCTCAGAGCCAGAGATTCAGATACTGAAATGTTTATTGTCATCAAATTGTGTCAAGATATTGAATTGCATGTTGTGCAAACATACAGATGTGGTCCTGGACAAACCATTGCAACATAGACATGATGTCATCTCATGTTTGCTGGATGTTGCTAAAACTGCGAGCCCAGATATTTATCACTGAGTCCAAGTTATTTCTCAATAGATTAAATATCTGGGTTTGTGTTTGTGTGTAAGTTTATTTTTTTAGCAAACCTGCTTTCCCCAGCATTTTGCCACTCCTGGCTGTTACTGTGAAAACCCTTAGCATTGCTACCACTTTGCAAAACATACTTAAAAAAAAAAAAGTGGGATTACTTGCCAGATTTTCCTTCACAGCTGTTGAGAGCACAGCAAAGGTAAAAGTCGTGAGTGACTTGACAGCTGTGATATTTTCAGCACATTTTTAAGGTCCAGTATAGAACATATGGCTTCATTATATGTGAACCAGCAAGAAATGCTATCTTCCAAATCAGCAATAAAACAAAACAATGAGAAAGAGCTCACTTTCTTTCAGTCGTGACATCACTTACACATTTTCTTTCCTTGTGTCTTTTCCAGAAACTGAAAATCAAAAACAGAGAAACCAGGATGGTGAGCACTAGTGAGAGATGTAAAAATAACAGATAACGTTTGGTTTTGCTTGTGGCAGGAACACATTGTTCCTCTTGGTTGAAGTTCCATGGGCTGAATGCTTTCAACTTAAGAGGTACTCCACCTTGCATTTTTAGCTGCAAGAAGAACGCAACATGGCCCTCCACTTATCTAAAAGTAGTTTCTGCATATCTAATTGTATCAAAGTGTGAAGTAAAAATTAGAAATCTCTTATTTTTCACAAATAAATGCTTAAATATCATAACAGAATTCCAGTCTGTAAACCTTTTTGGGTGTTTCCAAAATGTTTCCTCAACCCCCACAAACTGTGAAGCCCCCTATGCTGAGCTGATCTTGTGTAAGTGCAGAACTCTGTTAGAGTCAGTGGTATATTAACTCAAATGTATGACATCTATCTGCTGAAAAGTTCTTTTTCTGATACTGATCAACTTTTTCCTATAATTGTTCATGGGAGTACTGTGTGAACAGAGGCATTTCTGTAATTGCTGCAAGCAAATAGATTGTGAAAACAGTCCACTGTGAATGTTTATACTGTAATACAAGGAGCAGATGTATGTTGCTTTTTTTTCATAAAGCAGTGGGCAGAGTCAGCGTTAGGTTTAAAAATAAATCTATCATTAGACTAAAAACAAGTCCAGAGCACGAAAAACAAAAGCAGCAGAAAATGAAAGAGTAGTCCAAAAGTCAGCAACACTGATCAATAAACCAGAGCTCAGGGTGGTAACAGAGCAGAAGCACAAAGAATAGAGTGGAAACCAAGAGCTTAAACAGGAGAACTGATTACTAAAACTGACTGAAGTGCATGAGTGGGCAGGGACGGGGATCAGGAGTCCAGAGAAGCCGGAGGAGGTGGCAGTGGTAAGCTTGAAAACAAAGGACCATCCTAAATCTTCACATTTCATAACAGTGGAGTTGCTTCACCCTTGAAATACCATGATGAAGGCTTTTAAGGCATGTCATACTTGAAATTCATAAAATGTATAGCTTTGAATGCACAGCTTTAAGTCTGGTAATGTAGACAAAATAGCTCTACAAATGATTAACAACATTTATTCCCTCTTTCGAATAATACTTGTCCTGCGAATACTACTGCTTATATACTACATCTCCAGTGATGGGAATAACGGGGCTAAAAATAAACGGTGTTACTAACGGTGATACTTTTTTCAGTAACGAGTAATCAAACCAATTACTGTTTCCCCCGTTACAACGCCATTACCTTTACTGACAATAAAATGCGTGTTACTATAACTGAGAACACTGATGCGGTTTTCATGCGAGCAGTGTCTCTCTCAGCCATTTCTCTATAGTGTGTGTGTGTGTGTGTGTGTGTGTGTGTGTGTTCAGGGCCAGAGCGGGACACATAGCCACTGATGATGATTGGTGTATCTGTACATGTGGTGTAACTGAGAATGCGATGATTGGCTTAGATTTAGTACATTTCCATGGTTTGCCAATCAGGCAGAGTAGGTGGTTCTACACGGGGGCCAGGCCCCTTATGCCCCCCCTGCTCTGAACAGCCAAATATTTAAATATAATTGTTATAATCTCAACATGCGCTGGCTCGAAGAACAAAACTAACACTACGTGTGTTCTACACGGAGTGCTTAAAGTGCTACACGCGCGCCGACACTCGCACGCAACCCCCCACCCCGCCGCCATGGGCGTAATTTACGGGATGGACGGTAGGGACATGTCCACACCACTTTTCAGATGACCATAAATTGTCACCACCACTTTTTTCACAAATCGCGACAACCGACATGCCTGGCTTTTTCCCAACGCTTCACGACG
>JBBMFX010000002.1:5654270-5664332 GCA_037832545.1 Rhabdalestes septentrionalis | reverse complement strand
TAGTAGTAGTAATAGATGCAGCAGCAGCAGTAGTAGAAGCAGTACAATAGAAGTAGTAGTAGTAGTAGTAATAGTAGTAGTAGTAGTAGTAGTCGTAGTAGTATTTGTGTTAGCAATTGAAGTAGTAGTAGTATTAGTAGTGTTAGTAGTAGATGTAATAGCAATAGCAGCAGCAGTAGCAGCAGTAGTTTTAGTAGATATTGTTTTAGTAGTAGTAGTAGTAATAGTTGTATTAGTAGTTGTAGTATTAGTATTAATAGTAGTCGTAGTAATAGTTTTGGTAGTAATAATAGTAGTATTAGGAGCAGCAGTAACAGTAGCAGCAGTATAAGTAGAAGCACTAAAAAGTTGTCAAAGTAGTCGTAATATTAACAGTGGTAGTAGAAGTACCAATAGTCATAGTTGTAGTAGGAGGAGGAGAAGTACCAGTAGTAGTATTGTTAATAGAGGAAATAGTAGTAGCTGCAGCAGCAGTTGTAGTATCAGGTGCAGTAGTTGCAGTCATAGTACGACTAGTAGTAGTAGTAGTTGTAGTACTAGAGGTAGTGGGGGGGAGGGGGACTAGCAGGAGTAATAGTAGTAGAAGCAGCAATTTTGGTAGTAGTAGCAGTAGCAGTAGAGGTAGCAGTAGTAGTGTGGGGCTAATAATTGTAGTTTTATTAGGAGAATCAGTAGTATTTGTTGTTGCTGTTGTTGTTATTGTAGCAGAAATTAGAGAAGAGGAAGAATGTTCTTTTTGATCCACTTTATGCAATAAACACCACTGTAGAATATTGAACTGCATTCATGGGAACGTAATGACATCATAGCAATGAAGGAATCCAGTTTCCCGAGCCTTCTACTCCTGGGGCTAATTCATGCATGACACTTAACTATTTCTTCAGGAAATAAGCCAACTCTGCAACTTGCTCTACAGGTCTACTTACAAACCTCTGAATTTTCACGCAGATCCACGTACTGAGGCTTATAAATCAGGAGCTACAATGATAACAATGCAAAATGATCGAGTAATGGGAGAAGAGAATGGAAGCTTGGACCTGCCAGAAATTTTATGAAATGTTAAAGAAGTTAGCCCCTTAAAATCTCTAGCTTATTACATCCTAAGGCCAAATATTCAGTGATTTCATAGAAAATATGTTTGAGGAATGGGGTCCTGGACATGCTTTAAAGCCTATTTGTCAGTGAATGCTTTCTGGTGAATATCTCAGGCCAGATTCACTACTAACTCACAGACTCCATCACTTGGGATGAAGTTTATTCGTCAAACATCTGTGAGCTAATATGAAAATTATACCAGGCTGTCCCAAGGCTTTGCAGGTGTGTTTGAGAAAGTCTATCGAACATACATGGTGGACTGACATAGTGCTGATGAGTTGGGGGAGGATGAGGGGGAGAGTTTGCAGAGGAAGATTGCACCTTAAGCTGCTGATCAAAGTAATTTTATGCCGTGTGTGTGTGCAAATGTAGAAACAGCCATCGGCTACAGCATACTTTTCCCAGTTACTTTTTGAAGTTATATCAGCAGTGCAAGTGAAGCGTGGGTCAATCAAAGTGCCGGTTTTCTTAAAGTCTACCATGCAATTACTGCATAGGATTGTACATGTGTGTTTTTGCCATGCCACTGGCAAAGCGTTAAACCTGGTTACATAACATTTGAAAAAAATAAATAAAACATGTGACGGAAAAAAGTAATAATAGTAGGTTCTCAGGGTGGGAAAATTCATTCAAACAATGTGCAGTTCTGTAGAATTACACAGTGAAACTACATCCAGGCCTGTGTCTGGCATGATGTAACAACATGCTGACAGCGGTGTAGCACGGGGATCTAGGTGCCTTGAGAAGGTCTAAGGTTTGTCAAGCAAAATCCGCACTGAATTAGTGATCTTCACATGGGCACGGCTGCTTCACTGTGCTGCTGCACCTATGCGGGCCTCTTTTCCCTTCTGGTTAATGGCAGTTCATCCCCGGTCTTCTAAAAGCTGGAGAATTTGCATAGAAATGACTTCTGGATCAGGAGATGGAGAAGTCCCTCTACAGCAGAGCCACCCTTTTGAGACTCATCAATCAGGCTAAATGAGCACAACACAAAACTCAGCGGTAAGACGTTTCATTTGGAGACAGACTCGTGTTTACCAATAAACAGCACTGAGGCGTTCTCTGAAAAAGACATTAAGATCGGGAGGGGGAATCTATTCGTAAGAGCCTCTTTTACTTCCATCGCAGTTCTGTTGAGTGTTATTTTAATTCCACATTTTTGGAGTTTTTTCATGATGGTGAATCTAAACCATCCAATTAGCTCCTGTTTTTGAAACCTTCCTGACCTGAAAACCTACTGACAGAGATTTCACCTTACAGTTTATACAACATCAGATAAACAAAAAGGAAGGTCATGTGAAGAAGTACAATGAAAAAAATAAAATTAGGGGAAAGAGTGAAGGGATGAAAGGGCAGCATGTGAAGATGATCAGCCAAAGAGGAGGAACAGTCTTTTAGGATGTGCATCTCCCGTTGTGTCCCATGTGCAGATAAAGCTTCTACATAAAGGAAAATGTAATAGAAAATCGAAACTAATTAAATTAATGAGTGTCATTTTGTAGAGTAAATAGTACTCTCAACAAGCCCGATTTAAGTAGGCAACAGTGGATGTACTAGCAATGATATCTCTGAATTCTCTGAACATGAACAATTGTCATGCAGTTGGCATAAGAGGCAAATCATATTTCTCAACACCTTGAGTTTATTTTCTTCCAGCTCCTACAGCTCTTAGGCAGAACCATGGCAGCGCAGCACCCATTGCTGGGCCTGGTGCCAGGGCACACCCTGTGAAAGCCGGGCATCGACCATGCTTTGCGTTCTGTCAGAGGCATAGTCCACTCAGTCACACTCAGCCAGGTCAAAGGTTCACCTTCAGCCTGGCAGCTTGCGTATCCCTCCCCACATTTCCTTCAACGCTGACTGTAACTTCCGAACCACAGTCCTACTGCAATCTCTCAGCAGCATGGAGGATGGCAGCCTACACTCTGCACCCCACGATTTGCGATTTCACCCATCACTTCCCCTTCAAAGAGGTGCCAATCATCAGCCTGCATGGCAGCGCTCGGCTCCACAGCGCCAACAACCGTGAAATGTCAAATTTCCATTTAAAAACCTGGACCTGGAGACTAGCCAGGAAGCCAGGTTCAACTCTAGTAAGTGTGTAGCACTCGGTGTACCATGTATAACTTTGTAAATAATGTTAAAACCAAAGTGCTCCAGCCAAGGCTGTGGCAGTCACACTTGGCAATTTGTTGCACATAAGGCTGAGTATAACTGCTTCTGTGTCCTTAGCATTAACAGTGAAAAGGAGCTGTTTCTGAGGGGAACTGAGCACATCACAGTTCTTTGTACTGGAACAATTGTTCTAGTATGTGTTCTTCGAGAACTCAGAGGAGTGTGTATATGATCAGCAGGCATGACCTTAGCAGCTGGCAGGGTGTGTTCACCTTCAGACGCCTAACACCTTCCTTCTGTGCAGGGGCATGACTTGGGGTCATTCGAATCTTTTAGGTCAATATGTGTCAAAGCATACAAACTACACACGAGACATTCCATCTCGAGAGAAAATCATTAAACCCGGGAAAGTCAGAGGGTTCACTAGGAAGCTTGTCCTCCCCTGCTGCCTTTCATGTCAGAAATGGAAGATTTCGGAAGCCCCCATGAAGAAAAAAATGATTCTCTCCTGTGGTTTGCAATACTGCGTCATCTGTGAGACAATCTTAAGTTTCTTGAGTGTGTTGATATATCTGTCTCAATAGGATTACCAGATTCCCTGAAGCAACACCAGTGGGCGTTCCAGAAGTATCAACAGGCCCCCTGTGCCTTTCTCACGGAGCAGACAGAGTGTAGCTCATGAGTCATTTTATCTGCAGCTCGATGTTCTATAGTTCAGAACATTCATCCACTAATCCACACCCTGACAGGCAAACTAAGAACAAGTAAATGGTGGCAGTGAGGCTTATTAAAAACTCTAACCTTTTGATGGGCAACGGGAACTATTTCATGGCTATATAACTGCCTATACAAATGTTTGGAGTATTTTATCATTCTAATCTGTGTGTACAACATTTCCTTAAAAGTTACAAAGGCATTAAGCCACTCTTAGACAAGAAAATAAAAGACCAGCTGTTTGAATGGGGTCAAGCTCATTTTCTGGATAAAGATAAAGTTGTGGGTGTAAATTAAAACTCTTTGTTAAATATATCATATAAGCTTTAAGCTGTAAATACATTTTCGTATCACTCTGATTTACAATGGTAGATTTTTTTTTTAATGGATGTTCAGACTTGGTAGTGAGCTTGGGAGAAAACTGTCCCAGGGTCTACGAATCAGTGATGTAAGAGTGACACTTAGAGGCAGTCTAGAAGAAACACAGCTTTTCAAAAATACAAGTGGAATCTAAATTGTGCTTATTCTGTTGTAAACATGCTACATTCTCTTCAGTGTGTCTCTGGTTGTGTGTAAAATGAAGAATAGAAGCAGTCAGCCACAGCCAATTCCGGCTGCTTAAAATCTGATCAAGGGTTTGGCAGAGTAGAAAAATGCCCTACAGGGTTCTAATGAAGAATACAGGTTGTCATTTCTTTCATTTGATTAGATTAGCAGTAAAACACCAATCAGTCCTGTGATTGGAGCTATGGAAGTGAAAGTCAGTGACAGAAAAATAGGTTAGAGCTCATGATGACAGTATGATCTTTTCTGTCTAGTAGTGAATGCTGTTGAACCTGTTAGGATTCGCTTCTCTTTAAGTCCAAACCACTTAGTCATATGATGCATAATTTATTGTCAGGTTTTTCCAACCACAGAGGGCATAGTAAATGTCAGCTTACCAACATGTTCCTGTTTGTTACACTTCTGGCACTGGATCAGTGATCACTGATTTGTTGGTGTTATGTGCCAACCCAGAGGTCACCCCTTTTCATCATGGAATAGAACTAACTACCTATCAAAGGTGAAATTCTGAAAAGAGGAAAGGACCCAGAACATATGTGATCTAAATATTGCTTTAATTTTTCTTATGATTTTTCTTATTCTTACGATTCGGCTTTTTCCTCATTTCTTAACAGAAGTTTTTTAGAGCAGCATCTGGCCTTGAGACAAATCAGCTTTAAGACATGAGTCAAACTGGATTCTAAAGAGTCAATACACAGAGGGAAAGTCCCCCCCCCCAAAAAAAAAGTTTCAGTTGACTTGTTAATGGTGTAGTCATTGGGCCTACCTTTTTATTATACTGTATTTGTTACCATCAACACACATTATCAGTTCTTTAAAGGACATTTCTTATCTATTTTATGCTGATGATATCCTGATATAATCTTCTTTTAAGTCCCAATATTGCTTTCCTGACAGAGATTAATAACTGACTTTTAGCCAACAACTTAATAAACTCTCAGAATACACACCTTTGCTCCTCCTGACCTATAAGCTTTTCGGCTGTAAGCCAAAAGCTTTCAACATGTTCTACTTTCTCTTGGGTTCCTCTCTATAACGTAGCAGTTGTTTTTAATTTATTTTGATGCTCAGGTGCGATGTCTCAATCATTCCTGTTTTTTTTTCCATTTGATCTTATCTAAGGTCTGTTGTCTCTCTTTGGTTGAGATAGAAAATCTGTCCTTCCCATCACCATCAGACTCTACACGTCCTCCCTTTGTACACATTCACACAGTAATCGATGTAATAACCTGTTAACACTTTGTGGTGCAATTTCAGATTCATTACGTTGTGGTGAATCACTATGTGCGTTATCATTTTATATAATGATAGTCCAATGTTGCAAATGATGCAATGTTTCGGAATACAAATATTTTTTTGAAGTATTTGTCGGAATACCGTATTCGTAAAAAACATATTTGTGCCTTTCCGAATACCGTATTCAGGTTCGGCTCCACCCCTAATATATTTGTAGACAATAATTTGTCATATTTTGGATTCTGCATCACTTTAATCATTCAGCACTCAGTGATGTCTTTCTGTCAAAAGCACTTTATAAATAAATACTTTAAGTATTGTTCACCCCTAAAGTACTCATCCCTCCTGTGGGTGACCAGCTCAATAGATCTGATGGTGGCACCACATTTTCTTTTGACTAACTATCTTATTCTATACAGAAGTGCCTTAAGAGCCACTACTTTTTTTAAAAACACAATCATGTCAATCTATGTGTGCAAACTAGAGCCTGAGTTTTCCTAAAATCTGCACAATTCTATTAAAAGGATTGTAAGGAACTAAACTTAAAAAGTGCTGCAATTTCACCACTGTCATGTCCAGGCACCTCTCCAAAATAGGGGCAGAATTTTCAATGCATTAATCATGCATTTGTTTTTCTAGTTCTTCAACGCTTTGACTCCATGTTGCAAAATGTTACATGTATGTACCGAATTTGGGCTCTGCTTTGGTGTGGTGCACAAGCAGTTTTCCAGTTGACATGGACTTTGTGTGGTGTTGCCATGTGCCATCCTAAATCAGGTTCTTCGAGGCTCATGTTGTATTCTTTTAAAAAAAGGCTAGCAATCAGATTTCAGCAGGTATTTGGTTGCCTTAGATTTGGTATGAATTTAACCAACAGATGTTTTGGCCATGTCAAGTAACATAAAATATCACAAGACTACAGAAGTGTGGACAGGACAAGACTACACAGAGGGCAAAGAAATAGTGAAAGGCAAAAAACACAAACGCAAACAGGACCACACACAGTGTGGCCTATAAAAAGCAGAAGCACAATTAAGAGTCAAGTGAGAGGGTACTTGTGTCAGATACTGTATTCTTGCATCCAGGTAATTAAATGCACACAAATGCATAGATTTACAAGATAGATTATAGCAGAAACAATTATAGCAGAAAAGTTTGGCGTGGAGTACAGTTCTGGTTTAGAGCTGATTGAGGAGCCTGATGGGGATACAAAACTTTTTCCCATCCTGGCTGTGAAGAAGCTGCTGCTGCACTGCTCTGATGGCCTGGGACATGTTGGTCTTTAGTGTTCCCGGGGATGCTTTATCACCCGATCAGACATCTTGACTTCTCAGTAACACTATGCACCAATGGCTCCTGGAAGAGATATGTGGTCTTTGGTTACAGTATCATCACCAGGTGCTGATGTGGCTGATTACAGATGCCACTTCTTCCTCTAGGCTGGCAGAGCCACTGTGTGTAGCAGCCTCTCTCAACAGGGCATGGCGTACAAAATATTTCTGAAAAGAAAAAATGTCTGCTGGGGGTCTCAATTTGGTCTGCTTAAGAGTGGGCCTGGCACTTCTGATGAGTGGCCTGCATTAGTATAAGGACTAACTTGACAAAATAGAACAGGTTGTTGACTTTTGATTAATGTATGTCTTCTTTTCTGCAGAACAAAGAAGAGAATGCTTGATCATAAAACTGACTAAATTTAAGCTGTTATAAATAGTAGACACAGATCCAGTGTCACGAAACTTGGCAAGGAAGGGAAGGGGAGGACACGCAGGATAAAGCTTTATGAAAATGTTTATAATAAAATATATATAAATATATATAAACAATAATAATTAGCACAGAGATGAATGAAACACAACGGGACAGGACTCTTCCAGTAACTCGTGCTCCTCAAACTAACAAACAAAAGTAACAAGACTGCAACAGGCCTCCAAAACCTTAACCCAAGTAGAAGATGACAAGAAAGCAGGACGAGAGGCAGACCAGAATTACTGCGGGTAAGGGTGAGGAACACGAGCCTGAAAACGAAGAACACAGAACACAAAGTTAAGGCAGAAAGCAAGGCAACAAAACATGAGGTGGGAGCAAATACCAAGACAAAGAGTTCAAGAGCGGCTGGAGTATATATAGGGGACGCGAGCTGATTGGGGATGGGGAACAGGTGAGCTGTATGAGAGGGACGCGATACAAACGGAGACAGACACACTAGGAAGGGAACAAGGGATACTACATAGTGTGGACAGAAGTATAGGGACGTAGAGTACAACGGGGAATTGAAAGGAAACGAAAGAAACCTAATATTATGGGGATGGGGAACGGGATCGACGGGCCGAGACCGAGGTGGTCGTCATATCCATAGGGAGCGCTGTGACAATAATTCCAATGTTTCAAAATATGGTTTGGATACCACCAACCGAAACTTGTAGCTATCTTCAGAGTTTAAGTCATGACTTTTGAAGGATTCCAAGCTTCTTAGCTGATTATTGCTGCATTTGAAAGCAATTCTTTGCTAAACATTTAATTACATGCAATATCTTATTATGTTATTATTGTTATTGTTATTGTTATTGTTGTTGTTATTATTATCATTATTATTATTATTATTATTATTATTATTATTATTATTATTATTATTATTATTATTATTATTATTATTAGCAATAGTCAGTGTGATATATCACTACTTATGAAAATATTTCTTGTAAACAACTGATTACTGTTATGTAGGAAAACACTCATATCCACCATTTGTGCAGAGTTGGATAAAGTACACACATTTATTATGTAAGTAAAAGTACAGATACCACAGGTCAAATGTTACTTCAATGCAAGTGAAAGTTCTCAGTCAAATCTTTAACTTTAGTTAAAATACTGAAGTACTTGTGTTTAAAAATACTTTAATTTACATTTTCATTCACCACTTTGCTGGATTATTGGCTCAACACATATTGTACCTAATGCCTCTGACTAACTTGTAGAACATCAAGAATAAAAAAGTTGATAAAACATTACCAAATGAAACCAAACCAGAGCTGACAAAGAAAACAAGACATTTGTTGATCTTAAATTAGAATAATACACACCCCCATGAAACCGCATGGTATGTGTTTCAACCCAATGTATCATGTACATGCATGTTATATACATCTTCATTAACTGCTGTAAATACAAATTGGCATGAAAAACAACCTGAAAGAACAAGGGAGTGAAGTATATACTTGCAGGAGGATGTATACATGTACCCACACACATACACACGCACAATAACACATACACACACAAACACAAATTGACTAAAGGACATTACACGTCCTGTCTGTTTTCTACATCAGTGTGTGTGTTTTGGGTTATGGAGGCTGTGCTTTTCAGTCTAGAAGAGTGGGTGTGCATGAGAAAGTGAGAGAAACAGAGCATGTTTTGGGATCTTAATCAACCGTGTGATCTACCAGGTATGGCCTGTGTGTCTGTGTGTGTCTGTGTGTGGATATATTTATTGGCACGCAAAAAAAATTAAAATTAAAATGTAAAACATTTTATCAAGATGTGGCCATGGGTGTGGAAATGGCGTTGCAGAAATGCAATACCAGTATTTAAATTAATTTTATGGTTACACACTATATCACATGATACTGATACTGTATCTGGGGAAAAACAATCAGGTTTTAAAAAAGGGGGATAAAACATTCATTTTCAGAATGAAAAGTTACAGGTAACGAGACTCTAGATAGAAATGTAGTGAAGTAAAAATTATCTATGTTTGTAGTGAAGTTAAAGGCATAACTTTCCAAAACAAACTTTATTTTAATTACAGTACTCAAGTAAATCTACTTAATTAGTGTCCAATGACTCCGGATCGCAGGGGTTTAAGGCAAACAATGGGTTGGAAGATGCCACTGAGCCCTATCTGACGGTGAAGTTTCACATTTAGAGGGCGAGGTATATTTTTCATAAGTAAAATTTTGATTTAAGATAATATAAGGCAAATCCTCCATGTTGGTGAGGGAATATCACAGCATGCAGCACAGCCCCATACTAAGTTACAGCCAATTGTAATCATGGGGCGTGGCCAGTTAGCATATCTTCTTAACATTTAGATTTAACATTTAACATTTAGATTTAGATTCAACATTTAGGTTTAACATTTAGATTCAACATTTATATTTAACATTTAGATTCAACATTTATATTTAACATTTAGATTTAGATGTTACCTTTATATTTAAGATTTAACATTTAGATTTAGCTTTAATATTTACATGTAACACATGTTTGTGAATGTTAGTTCCAGGTGGGAGCTTAACTCTGTTTAGAGCATTCACAGATCAAAGCTGCGCGATTCAC
>JBBMFX010000002.1:5642359-5654170 GCA_037832545.1 Rhabdalestes septentrionalis | reverse complement strand
GTGTGTGTGTGTGTGTGTGTGTGTGTGTGTGTGTGTGTGTGTGTGTGTGTGTGTGTGTGTGTGTGTGCATGAGAGAGTGAGTTAAACTAAATTAGACTGAATTTTGTAACTGGTATTGATTGGCCATGATGCAGTGTTTTCACAGCTGTGTAGATGGAATTCAGTGGATGAAAAAGATCACGTGTCTTTTATAATCACTTACTCATTTGTACTGGAGTCACAAAAAAGCATTTTGTGAGGCACCAGCTGTACAAACACTTCATTAAAGTGACAAAAATACAGATTCCTTTTCCTTTGCTATTCCAGAAATTCCTTTGGTTTTTTTTTCATGTCTTTGAAAATGCAAAAATGGATGAAAACGCAAAAAATGGATAATTACACCGAAACATGCTAATTTGGTGGTGCATAAAAAACAGATCCCTGCATGGACTATACAAAACAAAATGTTCTTTTTTAATTGGAAAAAACTGCTCAGGTAAAAACCCTCTTTGTACTGCATACACATTTTTATTGGTGTTCAGAATGTGCTTATTTAACTTTCATGGAGTTCTCTGGTTTTATGGCATAATTAACAACAGAAAGACTAAAATAAAAATAGTAAAATGCATAAATAACACCCACTTGTAATTTCTACAGCTGTAGCAAGGGAAGATAAGGAATTCATTTAACTAGGAAGATTATAAGAATACTGAAACGCGGAACACGAAAAACATGAAATGGTTGATGAAAATAGAGCTCAGCGGGTCAATATATTCTCACACAGCCTCACATGCAAAGTCTTAAGACATAAGAGACAAATTAGAATGTGAGAGGAATAGATAGAAGTGGGGTCGGGGTAGGGATGGAGGTGGGGATGGGGGTAATATCACCCTCAGGGTTTTACTCCCTGTTCCCCCAGTAGTTATACATTTATGATAATGAAATGCACATGAGAAAAACTACCGCTGTGTTCGCTATATAGTGAATACAGCTGAGAGATGTATTGAATTCACATAGCACTAGAGCATGACAGATAGTCTGCATAGGCTAGTGCACGGTTTCTGTAAAAGGGTGTGATTTCGAATGCAGTGCCAGTACAGTATTACAGTACAGTAGTTGCTTATTGGTCATTACAATGGAAAGCTATTAGAATAGAAGCTTGAATTGAGTTGCAAACATATCACACAATTTCACTGGTTGGGTTGCATCAACAAAGACAGTGTCCCTCATTCCAGTCAACCCAGACTTCTGAACAGCTTCCCCAATAATATCCAGAAATGTAACTTTCACCCGAGTTCTACAGTGATAAAAAAATTCCCAATTCCAGTATCACATGCTGTACCACCGGGTCTGATATGCTGCCAGTGAGCATAAACAAATCCTGATCACATCTCACTGTAGCTTTCCCAACAGAAACATGTCCATAAAGAGAACAAACAGCCCACAGTCCTCATATAGTCTAAAGGCCCAAAAATGTATTTCTAGACTGTTGAGTGTTATGTAATAATAATACAATAAATGAAAACACTGGAATATAACATGACTTTACTATAGGTATTAGAATGGCATGTCCATGTCTGAGCTATAAACGCAGATTATGTGGTTAAGATGTCCTGTTTTTGGTCACCAGGGTTAAAAAGTAACTCAATACTGACAAACAAGTTGGCATAGGTTAAAAATGTACAGGTTCATTAGGGTCAGTCAGCAAACTGTGAGAACCAAGAATCTGCATCAGACCCCACAGTTGAATCATTGGTTACAGATTCATTTACAGGGAGAAATAAACTGGTTGTAGTTAGTAGATCAGGATTACTCAATTTATAACAACTGTTAGAAGCAGAGAGGGAGCAAATATTCATGCCATGTGATTCTTTGTCCTGCCAAACGTTTGTCCTGCCAAACAAAGTCTTAAAAGACATTATTGTCCTTTAACATGATGCAATTTTGCTGTCGTGTAATACTGCAGGTAGGTGATTTTGTAGAAAGCTGGTAAGCATAACTTATGCAACAATAGTTATTTTTAACCTCATACAGTACTTGATTAAAAATATACAGCGTGCCTGATTATGATGCTGTGCCTTGGTGGTAGGTGCCGTCCGATGATTCGGTGGGTTTGCTGGCCGAGCCTCAGGTGGCCATGTTCTGCGGGAAACTCAACATGCACATCAACGTCCAGAGCGGCAAGTGGGAACCTGATCCTGCTGGCTCCAAGAGCTGCATCAGTACCAAGGAGGGAATTCTGCAGTACTGCCAGGAGGTACAGAGAGAGACCAAGAATGGAGAAAGGATTGTTGGGAAGGGGAAAAAATATGGAGAGCCCAGTGAAATTAAATGGTCGTTAATCAAAGCTAGTCTAGTCAGACACACCATTTCCTGCTGAAAATGGTACTATCTGATTTGACTTGTGTTTATTTTCAGTTTTTTTACAGAAACCAATATAACTGACATTTATTATGTCTGTTCTTAAAATTGTATTTCACTAAATGTAGTAGAATGTAGTATCTGGTGACATAGATTAGTTAGAAAGCTGTAGTAGGAGAGTAATTCCACTGGTACACCTTGTTAATCTGCTTGTTGTTCCTGTAGGTTTACCCTGATCTTCAGATCACCAATGTAGTGGAGGCAAACCAGCCCGTCAGCATCCAGAACTGGTGCAAGAAAGGCAGACGTCAGTGCCGCAGCCACACACATATTGTAGTGCCCTACCGCTGCCTGGGTAAGTGTGTGCGTGTGCGTGTGTGTGTGTGTGTGTGTGTGTGTGTGTGTGTGTGTATTTACACT
Organism: Rhabdalestes septentrionalis; assembly: GCA_037832545.1. Taxonomy (NCBI): domain Eukaryota; kingdom Metazoa; phylum Chordata; class Actinopteri; order Characiformes; family Alestidae; genus Rhabdalestes; species Rhabdalestes septentrionalis. The sequence goes on along the minus strand of JBBMFX010000002.1, from coordinate 5,651,410 downwards.
AGGGCTGTCCATCAGCGTGATGTTCTTGTTAGTGCACCCTCCCACTCTTTGGGTATTAACCTGGATATCTGGGACATTAAAGTAATGCCTTTAGGGTGAATGTCCGCATGTGCTTTTATAGTCCGGGCGCACCATCTGTGCTCTGCCTGGGAAACCAAAACATGTACGACATGTATATGTTCTCACACGTTGAGAGAAGAAAGATCTGATTTGCCTCAAGTTCTCTTTTTGATTCACAATTCAGTTTTCAATAATTCAAGTGTTAAAAGCATCTTGATTCTACAGAGCCCTCTCAGAAGTGACGCAGTTTTTAATTTTTGCCAAAACTAACACAATAGTTCTCTAAAAATAAATGGGATTAGCAGTTATATTAGCAGTTATAAGCTTCTGTCCATATATGTTTTTCATTTGTCAAAGTGGAGGCACACTAAAATTCAGCTACATATTCCTGTGAGAAAAGTGTTATGTGTTCATTAATTTATGTACAGCTGTATAGAAAATGCTTGTGCATTGAAAAAGCTTTCCAGCTAAATGGAAACTGTCACTTTTGGAAGTCTGGCACAGAGACAATGTGGAGCTTGCTCTACTATAGCCTACGGGCTTATTAATGCCCTGTAATATTCAATTCATGTACATTTTTACAGTAATATTGCCTAGCATCTGCTGACTTGCTAAGCGTCACCGATGTCCCATAACACCGATATCCAACATCATTTTGATCCCAAGCATAATTGTTGCACCCTTCATTTATTTTCCGATTCCCTTTGTTGGTTTTAGGAGATAACAAAATAATTTTAAGATACCTTTGTGATTTCCAGTTGGGGAGTTTGTGAGCGACGCCCTTCTGGTTCCTGATAAGTGTAAGTTCCTGCACCAGGAGCGGATGGATATGTGTGAGAGCCACCTGCACTGGCACACTGTGGCCAAAGAGGTCAGAGTCAATTATATACATTTGACAAGCATTTCACTTCTTCATTAGACACATGCAGCAATGCAGAATGTCATTGAAACACCAGTCTTGCATAAGCCACCACATGCAGCCCATGAGGAGGTTCTTCCTGTGGTTCGTATAATGATGAGTAATCGACCCACATCTCTCTCGCTTTCTCCCTCTCCCTCCCTCGCTTGTGCCTCCCTGCCCTCCTGCAGTCCTGTGGCGATCAGTCCATGAATCTTCACGACTTCGGGATGCTGTTGCCGTGCGGTATTGATCGTTTCCGTGGAGTGGAGTTTGTTTGCTGTCCAGTAGAACAGCAGCAGGATTCTGATGCCGAGGAACAGGAGGAGGCCAACTCGGATGTGTGGTGGGGGGGTGCCGAGACAGAGTACAGTGACAGGTACACACACATTTACACACACGCCACACTGCCGCACACACACACTGAAACAGGGGACACGTTTAGTAATGTATGGATATCTCTTAATGTTAGATATTTATACATTTTTGAAGAAAAACTAAACAATAAAGTATGTATTACTTTTTTTTAATTAGAAGCAGTTTGTCAATCCAGGTGACATTTATTTAAACAGACCCTTCCAAGAGTCATTTTCTTTTTCTGCAGACGCCTGCAGATTTGCATCCTAAAGGTTTTTGAACACTTCTGGGTTCATGATCCCATCAATGAACAAAATCTCACTGGCATTACTGTAAGACTTTGACATTTCTGCCTCTCAAAAACAAATGTATCACCCAATCAACTGATTGGGCAATTGTATCTTGTATGTATCACATATTAAGCATGCTTGTATTTGAATACTGATTGGTTTAAAAAGAAAGACTTTAATAGCAAAACTCTCAAACACCTGACAGGTTTTTCATATATTTCACCATAAAAATGTAACAAAGGCAAATTTGTAAACACAGATACCTGTGCAGGAACAAACGCCACAGTGAGACTGAGAGGCCAATTATAGCCTCAGCAAAGCTGTGTTTACTAGGGAATAGTGTGAAACCAGGAGTAAAACAATGGAATGTCTGTTTAAATTAAAGGGAAGTGGACTCCACAGTAATGTTTTCATCTTACCAAAGATCCAGTGGTCCATGGGCATTGACATGAGATTTTCTGACACAGTTCGTACCTGATTTCGATGCTGGGATATTACACAAAGTAAAGGCATACAATAAATGTCAGGAAACCCGATTCTGCCTTTTATTTAAGCAGATCATTAAAGCCATTCATTCGGAATAAAATGGTCCCAAATTACAGTGAGCGCATACTAATGCATGGCTGACAGTCTGAGAAGATTAGAGGGGAGCAAGATTTTACAGAGCAATAGAGATCTTGGATTTTAAGGCTTTCATGTGCAGATTTATGTTACCCTGACAAACCCAAAGCCGGCGTGCGAGAACATGTTTCTTTGTCACGTTCGTGTCCAGACAAGCCCCTTCAGAGCAGCAGGAGCAGGAGTCTGAAACCACAGAGGACGACAAGGACACAGAGGACACGGAGGATGATGAAGAAGAGGCCTGGGATGATGACGAGGATGGCGATGGTGTGGAAGATGCTGACGAGGAAGACGAAGATGACGAAGACATCGAACGTGATACCAGTGAGCAAGCCTCCAATGTTGCTATGACGACCACCACTACTACAACCACTGAGTCTATCGAGGAGGTTGTGCGAGGTAAGATGTTTTTGACATGCATGCGTCTTCTGAACAGGTTAGGCAGCCTCTGTTGAATGAGGGCATTATATGGTGGCTTAATGTGTCTTTTTCAGTTTTATTCCTCACATGGGTGACTGTGTTTGAGATGTGTGTGCATGAATATGAACAAACTCATTGTGAGCACCTGATTATACAGTTTGTGTGTGTGTGTGTGTGTGTGTATGCGCGTGTGTGTGTTTGTGTGTGCGCACTGAAGCTGGAGTCCTCATGACCTCCAGAATAATAGGAGCCCAGTCTTGGGTTTACCCTCAGTGTTTGCCTCAAAGAAGATTTGCATCCAAATATTTTGGCAAGTCCTAAAGCTAATAGAAGATGTCTCCTGTCCTCTTTGCGATAGTCTGTCCTGTGATTCAATAGAGCATTTGTGCTGCCATGGCGGTGCTTGATGGCTGGGCGAAAAGCTGTCTGCAGCCAAGCTGACTCTGTTACTGCATCTTGATTGGTCAAACAACAGACAACAGACAGACTTGAAAAGAGGCCTTTGGTTTTTTTTACTGTCTGCACAAAATATTAAACAACAACAGAACTATAAACTAACAACTGAGAAGTTGATGGATTACAAGCACTACTGTCTGTTTGGGCTGGAGATACATTTCAGTGGGAGGATCTAAGGCTGTCAGAAATGTTGTGCGAAGGTGTACAAGGACATCGTCATCAAGTTGGCGGGGCTACGTGTTCAATGCACGGCTAAAAAATGCAGAGAAACAAAAATTTAAGGCTCAGACAAGACTATAAAAAGTCCACAGTAACAAAAGCATCTCTGACAGAAAAAGTTTCCGCTGGTACGACTCCATGGCTGCGGTTTGGGGACAATGACCGGCCATAAACTGTGGGGAGGGAATTGCTTCACCAGTGCGTCAGCAGAACTGTTACCGGGCTCCGATACAATGGAAAATCAAAGCATCCTGCTTCTTCTGTGCCATCGCAATACAGTTAAGGTCCAGCAGGGTCCCGTGTATACCTATGGAAAGAACCTAAAAATATTTCATTAAAGCCAACTACAATTTAGAAATATATTGTCATAATTATGCCTTAATTAAAGCCAGCTACAATTTAGGACTTATTTCTCATTTGCCATCTGAATAAAGCATGTCAGCCCAAAGACGTGTTTATTTTTGGAAGCAGCTTCTACTCTTTTTGCCCTGCATCCTTTTTTAGAATCAACTGATCAACTCCTCTTCAGCCCCACCTTTGGGTTACTTGTTTAAAAAAAAATCAATTTCAAACTGTGTGTCTGTTTGTGTGTGAATGCATTTGTGCATGTGTGACCCTGAATATTTTTTTTCGCCAGCTGTGTGCTGGGCCCCAGCGCGGAGGGGCCCGTGTCGCGCCCTGCTGTCCCGCTGGTATTTTGTGGCGGAGACGGGCCACTGTGCCCCCTTCACCTTTGGGGGCTGCGGAGGCAACCGCAATAACTTTGAGTCTGAGGAGTACTGCATGGCTGTTTGCAGCAGCAGCGTGTGTAAGTCCACAGAACCGAAAAAACTGCCCCGTTTAGGAGAGAGAGTCCGTCACACTGTGCCTCGCTCTCTCCCTCTCTCTCTGTCATTCTGTTGTGCTATCAAGGCCTTAGCAGATGGATGGCTGCTTTAGTGTGCATGGATTACAGGTCCCTGTGAGGTGGCCATTTGGAGATACCCTCCAACTCCTGTTTAACACTCACTCGTGCTGGAATGTTGCCTAAACCCTCGCTTCTCTGTAGATGGAGAAATCTGATCTATTTTGAACAGTGTGCGAGTGTGAGTGTCCTTATAAGAACTTTTAGAATGCTGAGTAAAGAGGTAAGGCCTGACATATATTAAAACTTTGTTAAACATAACAATTTTTACCCATAAGAATTTCATTTTAAACAGATAACTTGCTCAATTTGACCCAATTTTATATGGTATTTATTTAATAACAGTCCAGTAGTTTAAGGCTTTGTTTACTTAATATTTCGTGTTTAATTCAGGGCATGTCGGATTGGATTTTTAGATTTTTAGATTTGTTTACATTGGACTGTTATTAAGTGTTCAGATTTCATGTAAAGATGGACCAAATCTGATTAATATGGATAGTCACATCTGATCAGTTCAGTGTTCAGAAATCCAATTTGAAACTACCTACAAATGTACCTTGAATTTAACTGGAAAATATCAGATTTTGTGTTGCTTTATGTTGTTCAGACAGAAAATGAATCCTGTTTAAACCAGATACACTGTAACATTGTTTTACAGACGGATTTAAATGCCATTTGTCAGACAAGATCTCATAATGTTTTTTTTTTTAAGTAAAATTCTTCTTAACCGCAGAAATTCAGAAATCTAAAATATTATTTCTGCTGTTGTAAATGCACCCCTAATGCCAGTAAACAACATGAACTCTAAAAGAAAGCTCCATTAGAATCCAGTCATGTGTTATTGTTCAACACATTAGGTTTTGAACAATAAGTATGTGTTTATTTTATTACGTATAAATTAATATTAATACATACTTGTCAGAAATTTTTAAATAGTACTTAATACGGGCCAAATTAGAGGAGTCAAGCCCCAGTGCAATGTTTATCTTATCCATAACTGCAACCTAATTTTGTTATTGTTGCCTAACTCCACGTCCTTGTGCTGTGTGTGACTGAGTTGATCGAGTTCATCTTCTAACCTGCTGAAGTCTGCACTGTTTCTGCGTTACACTAGCTGTCCTTTTCTCTGTCTCATTGTTTTCTGGGGGGGTAAAGTGGAGCCCAGGTGTGGGTGGCTGGTCAGACCGGTCTGTGGCAGTGACCTGCAGCTCGGTGGTTTCCGCACGATTAAGCAGAAAGCTGGTCACTGTGGGAGACTGAGACCACACTGTTCCTGCAGCTTCTCTGAGCACACACACAAACACACACACACACTCTGTCACACCCGCCGCAGGGCAAAGTCCTCAGCAGGCTGGAACAGTTTGGTGAAATCGCTGTTCTGATGTCAACAGTCTCAACTAGTGATATTATTTTTGCATCAAGACAATTTAATGGCCACTTGGCTGCCTGTCCACATCCTGCTCTCCCAAAATGCACAGTTTTTGCTGGCAGGCTAGACCACTAACAAATCCCAATCAATCTGTTTCATTACTCGCGAGTGAATTTTTCTGTGTGAGTGACAGATTATGCAATCAAGTATTGTTAAACTAAGTGGAAAGTTCAGCAGTAGTTTTCGCATGATTAGCTGAACCTCTTTTCTCCCTCACTTCGACTGTCACCTGATAGATAGACTTTATTAGTGCAGATACACTTCCTACTTAGAATTTAATCCAAGTTTTATTCATAAAAGCCTTGATTTCATGACAGAATCCTACCAAAGTGTGGCCACTACACACATAAAACATAGATATTATTTGAAATATTTTAATAATTCATATTATATATAATTTACATAAATTATATTAGTGTCTGCAGTACCTTACACTGAATAATGCATAATGTAAATGAGCCTCTAAGAAATCGCTCAGTGGCAGTGTGACCAATCACAGCTCCAGGTAAGGAGTTCCTAAATTATTTGGATGGCCTTCAACAATTTATAATTCACCAGGGTGCCACATATTCTACAAATTATAATTCTTAATACATCATAATTCATTCTTTCATGGCCATTTTCCAACCTCTATTAATGAAAATATCATTAAACAGGCAGTTTTTTTTCCTGTGCCTGTAAGACTAATATATGTAAATGATCACTATAATTGGCTGCCCTGTTTTACAGCTGATTTAAAAGGCAGCATGGGAAACACTCCTAAGAACCGAATGGGCTAAACTGCTGTTGTCTGAATTAGATGGTGTAAAGGTGGTTCTGTGATTTTTAAAAATATATATTTGCCTCTTAGTTCCAGTAAATGGACTGGATGGATGATGATGTAATGAATATATGTTTTGAAATATTATTTTTAAATATATGTTGTAAATGACAACTACCCCTATCAGATATGGGCCCTTTAATATATCGGAAGGCATTGAATCTCACTATGTAGAAAAACAATCACCTTACTAATATTTTATCAGTATCATGCAGCCATAGTGCAGTTTCTCATTAGGTTGTACAGGAGTCACAGCTTATCTAACACAGCTATCAAAGAATGCATTCGTGGGATAAGCCTGGGCTGGTCAGTTGTATGTGCGCGTTTAATACAAAAGAAGCTGTCTGGAGTATTTGCAAAATGCATAAACTACAAAAGGAGGAATTGAGATTTATGTGAATTCTATCAAGACATTTCTTAAAAAAGGGAAATTAGTTGGCTTTCCACAGAGAGTAGGAATCTTGTTATGCTCAGCAATTTTGAGTTCTGCTGGATACTGCAGGAAAATCTGATATGCTATTGTATAAGAAATGGGATTTTTGCAGAAGCAACGTGTTCGTTATTGTTACCTCCTCTTGTTAGACATAAATAATATATAGAATATTATATAAAGACCTGTGGGTGAGTTTGAAAAGTGAATAATGGCAAACTCTAGTGCACTCCGCTGTGGAACTGAATATTCCTCGTATTCAGTGAGACACTGTTTGAGGGATTATGTGGGTGATATACATTGATGTCATGCAAAATGATGTGCTTTTTTTCTCTTTGTTGACTTGGATATTTTACACTACATATATATAGAATATATAAATAAAATGACATATTCCACCCTACAACAGTGACACATAGGTCTTTACCAGTCTCACACCAGCGAGCACATCAAGTCCCATTTCTTTTTCAGTTCAAAATTATATTTCAGTTGTTGTAATTAAGCATCCCTGAAATCCAAGGGTTGTGGCGGAACCCTAAACACTGAACACTTCCCATTTTCTGTGTCCCTGCTGCTACCCCTCTCTTCCTCAGACAATTGCATCTGCGCAGTACTTACAGTAGTGCACACTGATAGTTAACACCATGCTGTTTTTCCGACGTCCCACTTTCTTTTTCTAACAGTCATGTGGCCTGATGCTTTACTGTCTCTTCTTCCGCAGAAACGTTTCCAGAAACACTGCTACTGATGTACTAACCAGAGTTCTCTGTTTTGCTTTTTGAATTACTGCAAATTTTTTTCAAAATAGGTTCAGGATGTCTCTGAGGATAAAAAAGGTTAACACTGTGTTCTTTACCATTCTTCCTCTCCATCCCTGTCGTCTCTCCCCCTCCTCCAGTGCCCACTGTGGCCCCCAGTCCTCAGGATGCAGTGGGCCGCTACCTGGAGGCTCCAGGAGACGTTAATGAACACGCTCACTTCCAAAAGGCCAAAGAGCGCCTGGAGGCCACGCACAGGGAGAGGATGTCTGAGGTGAGTAAACCAGAAGACGCAGAGCCAGGGTTCTCATCCGCAGTGCTAGACGTAATCGCCTGAAAACAATTATTTCAGCTGATCGCAGTTTTCCACTGTCATTAGGGTTTCACAATCATGTTATGTCACAAAACACAGAATCTGAAATGGATGCGTTTTTATCAGCTGGGACAAATAAATTGTCGTTGTCAGAACAAAACCTCAATTTCTGTCATTTTCAATTATTAAAGATGTTTTACATATTCTAATAAATTTCCATAATGGACCTGTAAAAATACTTCATATTAAAAGCAAAACATTTAATGATTTCCAATCTTTTTACCTTAAATTAATTCAGGGCTGCAAACGTAACAAGGTTTCAATCCAACAATGTTGAAATGTGAAAGAAAAGAAAGCAATGTTGGGACTTATAATGCTTTTGACAGCAACAGAAGTTTTAATTGTGTGTTAGAACACACTCAAGGCAGTGATTTTTAGTTATAAATGTGATCTTATATTTCCACATTGTCTCATAAGGAAAATGTCCGTGCATGAGCTTCTGTGTTAACATTTGCAAGTGTGTGTACACAACAATACAGTGCGTCATGTCATGTTACAGTAACCAAGTGGTAGCTGCAAAGAAAAGATACCTAAGAAACAATAAAGCTCATGTCAGCAAATGTGGCTTTTTATGCTTGTACATTAACAGTTACATAAAATGAACCAAAAAGTTGCTAATCGCAGTTATCAGCTAAGGGGTCATCATCATGAAGGTTATTGGTTTATTACCCTGTTTAAAATCACCTGATGTAACTTATATAATTTTTTGCAAGTGGACGTTTTCATGATTGCTGCACAAACAAAGAAATCAGGCCACTGTGGCATGTAAGGCTGTTGCCGGTGCATCATTTGTGTTTTAATGATAGCAAGAATTAAAACAGTCGAGTTGGAATTAATGTTGTTTACTAGGAGTGTGACGAGATCTCGCGAGATCAAATTTCTCTCACGAGATGCGTCTGGTCTCGCGAGACCCAAATTACGTCCTCTTCCCGTTCAAGGCTTCAGTAAATAGCAGTGCAAATGAGCCTGCTGTCATTGTTACTGAGGCAGTCAAAGAACATTAAGAGTGGCATAGA
>JBBMFX010000002.1:5625498-5637868 GCA_037832545.1 Rhabdalestes septentrionalis | reverse complement strand
ACACACACACACACACACACACACACACACACACACACACACACACATTACAAGGCTAGGCTGTTGTAATGAATTTTTGGCTCGCCAGCATCTCGGCACAAAGCCTACTCAATTGAGGTTTTCAAACATAGTCTTCATTTTTTTTAAATGTCTAAAAGTCTCGTCTCGTTCTCGTATTTACAGATATGGTTATATGTGTGAAATCAGATCTTCACAGTGATACTTTCTTAAAAGTCACTGAAATGAAATAGTATTAGGTTTCAAGAAAATGTTTTAGTATTGTGCCCGAACCACCACACTGCAGCCCTCCAGCACTGCACGGAAATAACCAATGTTGTAGTCAAATAATGATAATTCTCAGATGACACCCGGTTCTTGCTCTTTTAGGTGATGAGGGAGTGGGAGGAGGCTGAGAGACAGGCTAAGAATCTTCCTCGGGCTGATAAGAAGGCTGTTATTCAGGTAATGGTGCCCTCTGTACAAATGGGCTTGTTTATTGACATAATAATGAATAGCTAATTTTCCAGTATTTACTGCCTTTTAATGGCACTGCAGAGTGATTACTGTTATTGTGTGGGCTGAGAAGGTCCTTGTGAAAAGGCAGTTAATTTGGAATGCATAAATACTGAGGTTTATCACTGTGCTTAATATTAGTGTAGTCAGTGCTGGTTGACAGCACGAAGATCAACATAAAGGCTTTTAATGGGTTTAAAGGGTTTCAGTGTGAGCTTTGTGACCCTGTGTGTGTGTCTCTGTGTGTGTCTGTGTGCGTGTATGTGTGTTTGCATGTGTGTGTGTGTGTGTGTGTGTGTGTGTGTGTGTGTGTGTGTAGCATTTCCAGGAGAAGGTGGAGGCACTGGAGCAGGAGGCTGCCAGTGAGAGGCAGCAGCTGGTGGAGACTCATATGGCTCGAGTGGAAGCTCTGCTTAATGACCGCCGTCGCCTGGCACTGGACAGCTACCTGACAGCCCTGCAGGCGGACCAGCCCCGGGTACAAACACAAACAAACACACACAAGCACACATCGAGGAGTTTTAAGCAGCCGGCTTCACACGCATTCTAACCTACAGAGGCATTTTAAGATAAGATAAACCTTTATTAGGCCCATACGTAGGAAATTTGCATCGTCACTGCAGAAAGTGGGCAGTACAAAGGTAAAAGCAGCCAAATTTAATATACAAAAGAACTATACCAACAGTATATGCAGGTAGGCAATGGAGCGACTGGCATTGACAAAAACAGTAAAAAGGCACCAGACAAGTTACATTATAAATTGACCATTTCAATCTGTAATAATATTCCACCACAAAAATTGCACTAAATGGCACATACTTACTTCTGACATATTATTTCTGCTTATTTGTCTGCCACACTTACTTGGCTAAAAGAGTAAAACCTCCCTCTCCGGTTCCCGCAGCCTCGTCAGGTGCTCAGCCTGCTGAAGAAGTATGTGCGTGCTGAGCAGAAAGACAGGCAGCACGCCCTCAAACACTTCGAGCATGTGCGCATGGTGGACCCAAAGAAAGCCTCTCAGATTCGACCCCAGGTATCTTCATCACATGTCCATCACTCAGCAAGGCCAGAAGATGATAACAGCTGTATTGTAAGAGAAATTGACATTTATTACCCCATTGAACACAGATGCTGACTCACCTGCGAGTGATTGAGGAGCGTCTGAATGAAAGTCTTGGCTACCTCTACAAGGTACCCCGAGTGGCCAATGAAATCCAGGACCAAGTGGGTAAGAGCTACATGTCTGCTTGTTGAGCTGTGCAGGAGCAACTAGTAAATATAATGTATTTATTTCATTCTTTTTGGTTTATTATCTATTTTGTCTTTGTTTATAATAGCATGACATTATAATAACATCCCTTTATTTCACATTCTGTACGAACTAATATTTCATATTGTTTGTTTTTTTATAACTTACAAGTCATTTTTTCTGGTTGTTTGTCTAAACAGGGTTTTGTTCTAAAATCCATGCTGTATACCTGTAACAAATAGTTTTTTTAAGGATTTTGGAAAAAGTAAGAGCTGACATATAATGACATTTGTTATTTATCTAATAAATGTTTATATTCCTCTTATAAAGGTGGTATTAAGAATAATTTATCAATAATACTTGATAATCTATCAAGAAATCAATAATTAATGGAAGTGGTCTACGGTGCATTTTGGAAGCAAACTCTTCAATTATAATTGTTGTTTGAAAGATGCTATATAAAATCATTGCCAAAATTATCAATACCCCTGAACTTTTTCCAGAAAATGCACCATTTCTCCCAGAAGGCAATTGCAATTCCAGATGTTACGGTGTACACTAACCCCTTCTATTCGTGGGGGTTATATTCCAAGAGCACCCTGTAGTGCTAGAATGTAAAATCTCAATATTACCCCTGTATAGACTACACTGTAATTTATGTAGGCATGTTTTCTTTCATATAAGCAGGTAAATACAGTAATAAATGAATTTAATGTACAGTAATAAAAATATAGGAAGAACAAAATGAAAAACACAAGAAACACTCGAGACACTCCACGGGGGAAATTCTATATTGTAGTGTTACTGGGTAGCAGCCAATCAGCAGCAAAGAGAAACAAATAACATTCTTGGATTGGCTATTTTCAAATCTCCCGTCCCTGAGTAGAGCTGCCTAGGTGCATGGCCCACAAGGCCCAGACATCACAGTCTGTACCCAGGGGCAGGGAGTTTAAAAATCTGCGTTTGACTGAAACCGTGACTGCTGATCTGAGTGCAAGTGGGTGGTTACTGTACACATGTTTATTTCCTTTATGTGCATTGGATCAACACCCAGAGAAAAAAGGCATTTCACACCAAACTCAAAAATGGGCTGGACAAAATTACTGGCCCCATGAACTTTTGGTTTTGGTTGTGCAACCTTTGGGAAAATAACTAAAACCAATCGCTCCCTATAACTATCTAGAATTTTTGACCACTCTTCTTTTGCAAACTGCTCTCAGATTTAAAGGGTGCCCTCTCAAAACAGCACTTTCGAGATCTGTCCATAAGTGTTCAATTGGGTTTAGAGCCTGAATCATTACTCTCCAGCACCGTGTATTCAACCACTTCTGGGTGCTTTTAGAGGTATGTTTGGGGTCGTTGTCCTGCTGGAACACACATGACCTCTAACATAGACAGGGCTTTCTGACAAGGGGCCCTACATTTTGCCCCAAAATATTTTGGTAGTCTTCAGATTTCATGATGCCTTGCACACAGTCATGACACCCAGTGCCTGAGGTGGCAAAACATCCCCAAAACATCATTGAACCTCTGCCATGTTTGATTCTAGGTAGCGTGTTCTTTTCTTTGTTGGCCTCATTTCTGTAAACAGTAGAAAGATGTGCTTTACCCAATAGCTCTACCTGGGTCTTATCTGTCCACAAGATGTTCTCCCAGAAAGATTTTGGCTTCCTCAAGTACATTTTGGCAAACTCCCACCTGCATGTTTGTGTGTCAGCAGAGGGGTCCTCCTGGTTTTCCTGCCATAGCATTTCGTTTTGTTCAGGTATCGGCGGATAGTTGGAGCTGACACTGTTGCACCCTGAGTCTGCAGAACAGCTTGAGTTGGTTTAGGGCTGTTTATCCACCATTCGGACTATCCTGAGTTGCAGTCTTTTATCAGTTTTTCTTTCTGTCCACGTACAGGGAGATTAGATACTGTGCCCTGTGTTCCACACAGTGGACAAAGGAACTTGAAGATCTCTGGAGATGGATTGTAGCCTTGATATTTTTCCACAATTTTTGTTCTCAACTCAGACTCAGGCTGAGACAATTTTTCTCCTTGTTAACCGGCCTGTGTCTTGGCACATTTGAGTTTAAAAAAGCTTCATATGCCTGAAATTAAACGATTTACTCACAATTTTGAAAAGGTGCCAGTAATTTTGTCGGGCCCAATTTTGAGTTCGGTGTGAAGTTATGTCAAATTTGGCTTTTTTCTCTGCTTTTTTTGTGTTTGTCCCATGCTCATAAAGGAGACGAACATGTGTACAACGAAACATTTGTAATTGTAATTGTCTTCTGGGAGAAATTGTGCATTTTCTGGACAAATTCTGTTAATTTTGGCCATGATTATATTTACAGGTTAATTAATTGATTTGGTGAAGTGTTTTCTATATCTGACAAAATGAAATAGCACAGGTTTTAGGTACTTTAGCCTTGTCTAGCATTGGCAGTGGCATCAGCATGGTAAACCTTAAAATCTCTCCTTTTTGCTCTAGTGGTGCTGATGCAGAGAGTCCAGGCAGAGGGTGCACAACAACTGTCCTCTCTGCAGACGGACATGAGAGTGAGTTACGGTAATGATGCCCTGATGCCAGACCTGCCGGACAGCACCCCCCCTCTCGATGCGCTACCACCGGAGCAGGACGGCCTGGGCTTCATCCATCCCGAAAGCTTCAATCAGGCCAACACTGACAACCACGGTACTGATCACACAGCAGCAGAGCCACAGTGAAGGCAACTGCATAACCACAGCAAGTGCTAGTGGGATTCACATCACACATAGCGCACAGCACCAGCAAAACAACCCTCACTCCAGCCAACAACAACATTGTAATTACAGTGTTTTGACAGCTACTGGTAAATCACTGTATCCACGCAGAAGCAGCGGTTGATCCATTTGGAGCTTCACAGGTTTGTGAAAACTTGTGTAAGCTTGTCTTGTTTGTTTTGCTGTTCCCAGTTGAACCCGTAGATGCCCGTCCATCTCCAGACAGGGGACTGCCTACACGACCTGGTGAGTGTTGGTGTTCATTTCAGTTACACAGCTACTGATATCATTTGATTGGTGTCATCATTAATATTTCTATTGATATTTCTGTCTCTCTAACAGCATTCTCTACTGCTTTTAGCAACCTTTTAGAATTCTAAGAGCCCAAGTAGTCACATAAAAACCCCAGTCAAATTTTTTATTTATTTATTGATATTTAAGATTTTAAAACTTTAACACCCCCCTCTACAGGAAAAACAAAAACAGCATATTAGTCCCATATTTTTGTATTAGTGATATTTAACTATTGTGAAAATTCAAAATATAACTTTTCATTTTTTCGGTTTCTAATACAGTCAAAAAACAGGTAAAGTGCACAGAAATGGGCAAAAGGACTTAGACTCACTTAGAAAGATGAACAAAATCTAGTTTAAACAGGAATTCCATGAACAATCGCATGACAGCATGTAGTCCCACACTCATAAATATGAAAATGCATCTATAGAAATGTAAAGAATTAAATAGAAATTACTGAATAAATTGCCCTTATTATTGTTTTTTGTTACTCATATTCAAAATTATTGTATTTTTAGTGCAACAATAATAATAAGCCTTGCTTTTCAAAATTTAACTGTGTGTGTGTGTGTGTGTAGCATCTGGTTTGAAGCCAGAAGAGATGCCGGAAGTGCGAATGGACACTGAAGAGAGGCACAGTGCTGGATATGAAGTGCACCACCAGAAATTGGTATGAACACACATTTTACCTTTGGTGCAGTCATTCACCATACACACGAGAATAGTAAAGGCATGCATACCCTTTTCAAAAATAAATACGTGTAAATTTCTTTAGTGTCAGTGTCAGTATAATCAGTATATCAGTATAAGCTTGTAACTCCACTTTTGGTCTTTTTTGCTTTTTTTATAAATCGAAAGAATTGGTCAGTCTCCACGCATGTCTGTAAATTTCTGAAATTATAAACCGATGTTGAAAATATTTATACCAGTTTTGATGACACAGTATTAAGTTATTTACTATATATAGTTTTGGGGGTTTCCTGAAAAATAGCTGTTGTGGACATTTGAGCTTTTGGCCCGACAGCGACGATCTGCAGGACTGTGTGATTAACAGACGTTCTGCCATTCAGGTATTCTTCGCAGAAGATGTAGGCTCCAATAAGGGAGCTATCATTGGCCTAATGGTGGGAGGTGTTGTCATAGCTACTGTCATCGTCATCACCCTCATAATGCTGCGGAAGAAGCAGTATACGTCCATTCACCACGGAGTCATAGAGGTGCGTGCGCTGAAGCTTGTGTTTGTGTTCTAGTGCAGTTGAGTGGAATGTGAAGTCAGAAGTGTGGCTCACCGCTTGCCTTCTGTTGTTCAGGTCGACGCAGCAGTGACCCCAGAGGAACGCCACCTCACTAAGATGCAGCAGAATGGTTATGAGAACCCCACCTACAAGTTCTTTGAGCAGATGCAGAATTAAAGAGAACCTCTATCACCCCACACCCCTCCCATTCACCTCACTACATCAGGACAGAGAACACAGGCTCACCCTTCATCTGCACCGGGGTGGAGCTCTGTTGCCATAGAGAGGAGAGTGGCTTCTATCACCTGACCATTTCATCTAATCGCAGATGAGCGTTCACTTTGTTTTGCACAGCAAAAGCGATGCCTCGTCGCTGTCCAGCCATACACCACATGTCTGTCTTGTCTGTCTGTCTGTCTGTCTTAGCGCTAACCCAGCTAACTCCTGTACCTGTCTATCATCAGCGCTGGCAGTACCTTGGGCCAGATTCAAACTCTGTCTCTCTTTTCTTACCTTTGGACTCGCCTGTCCTCTCTGTCATTCCACATGTCCTCTCCAACTCCAGCCCTGTCCATGCTTTTTTTTTTTTTCTTCTCCTTTTTCTCTTTTCGACCTTTCTCCTACCTTCTCATCCTGTCTTTTTCCTGGGTGTTCAGATGACAGCTGTGCTGGGCTCCAGTCTGTGAGACTCCAACCACAAAAGATGGCCAGAAGGAGAGTAATGTACTCATTTGAGCTTTTCCATTTCAGGACCGATCTGTCCTTGCAGCTCCGTTTTTACCATAAAAAAAAGAAGAAATATTTAAAGAGAAAAAAGTGATTAAAAAAATACATATATAAATATATATATAAATATAAACTTAAGGAGATAATGAAAAATGAATGTTTGTTTTTTATTTTGTGTGTAATTATGTATTGAAATAAGGCAGAAATTAGCTGTACCTATTTAGTGCATGGCAGTTATGACCGAGAGGTTTGTCCACGTGCAGGCGTCGGCCTCTCTCACGTAGAACTTTTAGCAGGATTGTACATTTTAGTGTTTTCTCGTGATCACGTAATTTTAAAGAATAGAAGAATTCCAAAATCTGTTCAAAGCTTTGTTGTCACAAAATGACATGCTTTAAATGAAGTCAGCGTTTTTGTTTGGTTTCGTTTTTCTTCTTCTTTCTTTTTCTTTTAGACTACGCCACAACACGCACACACAAACACACGGCTGCATGGGGCTGAGAAGCTGTACGTAATATGGTAATGAAGTGTAATGTAAGCCCATGTTGTTCTGTTGACGTTCTATGCACAGTGTTTTGTCTTTACCAGCAGCCTCACCTGCTGGCCCTGTTCAGCTTCTTTCCGAGTTACGAGAAGGAAAATAGTGGAAGTTTATTCCTTAAATATCCACCATTTCGGATGAATAATTAAAGCCCCGGTTTCCAATTTGCATTCCTGTGTGTCTGTGATATTCACAAACACTAAATGGGACAGAAACCCCTCACTTTTTCTCCTCTTTCCACTGTTTATCCTTCACTTGTTGTATATCTCCTAGTGCCATGCAGGCAGGTGCTCACATAGGAAGTTTAGGAAGAGCTGCAGGAGTGGTTCAGTTCTTCAAAATGTCTGTAAAGACCTGGTATATCTGTAGATATAAAATGGAGTTTTTGAAGACCGATTTGAATCAAGTGTGCTCCTTCCTGACGAATAAAGTCTACAGCCTCATAAGCTTTGTTAAGTAAACTGGTGACACCTAGTTTAGGGTGCAAATTGAGGTAGCATGGAAATCTGGCATGCAGCTCCATACTGTAATTAACACAACACACCAAAATCACTACAGCCATGCCTTTCCTTTTACAGTACTTACCATGTGTTTAGGGTTTATCATGCTAGTTTAGGCTCTCTTAGAAAGCAGAGTGAAAACATGACGAAGAACAAAGTTAAAAAGTTAAAAAAATAAGGCTAGTACTAGAAGGCATTCCACAAGTCCTTCAACTGAAGTGAATGTGACAAACACTGTGGAATTTCAGAGCACAGCAAGGACACTCCACTCATTCCCTCCGTTCCTAGACAAAAGCACTTGAATTGGGTGTTGCGGTTATGTAAGGATACTCTGAGATGAGTGTCTGTGGTCAGTACAGGGCAGTGAAGAAAGAGAAGGATCTCCATTTTTCCCCTCAATATCTCCTTTCTGTGTATTTTCCCCCATGTATATCAACCCAAATCATTGGCTTAGACTGGGGAAAGGCTTTCTACACTGTATCCCATTAATAAAGTTTTGAATGTACATACAGTTCTGTGGTATTGTGGTGTTTGAAGAGTGGCAAAAACTCTGTGTGTGTGTGAGAGAGAGAGTGTGAGTGTGTGTGAGAGAGAGAGTGAGTGTGCATATTCCAAAAAGCACAGACTAGATTCAGGTGTTCAAAAATCAACTGTCTCTTTATTACCCCCTGGTGGACAGCTAAAAGTACCTCACCGCGAGGGAATCGGAACCTCAAAATAAAAAAGAACAGATCCTTTACAAATGGAAAATATCAAAATACGCTGCCCTCATGGCTATCAAAAACATAGAATATATACATTGGAAATGCAGCCAAAGCTACCCTGCAGTCAGAGAAGAAGCATACAAAAACTCAAAGCCCATACATGGTCATTGATCATTGTAATGATCTTTTCCTCTCATAGGACCTGCTATATTGTCCTTCAACAGTCACTCATTCATTCATGTATATACATACTCACACACTCCTAAAACACATACACACACCTGCTCAAAAGCCTGCTTGCCCTGCCCAAAATCCCCTCCTTTCCTCTCCTCTTCTCCCAGGCTTAGAGTAATCTGGCTCGTCCCCTCAGCTGTCCTTCTCCAGTGCAGCAGCAGCCAGGGTGACTGTGGTGACGGGCTGCCCTGTAGCCGTGGCCAGGGTGACCGTGTTGACGGGCTGGCCGATCCCATGCAGCTGCACCCGCGCTAATTTCTTCTGCTCGCACTCAGTCACCAGGTTGTTCAGTTCAGCGGCACTGTAGCCGATTAGAGTCCTCAGGTCACATACAAACTTGTAGACAAAGCGCTTGCCCTGTACTTTGCTGATCATGTCGCCATCGTAGTAGTATCTGTGGAAAAGAAAGTGTCTTTACGCTCAATTACAGACAAATCCCAGAATAGTCAGGCAAAAAAGAAACTTGCACAGAACTGCTTGCATCTATAAATTATAAATCTGTTTCATAATGGGAATGCATTATTTATTTCATAAAATAGTCACAGCACATGACTGCCAGCAATTATGCAATTTCACAAAGACTGCTGACACAACTTACAACTAAATGTACAACATTGTGACAAAGTAATGTGACTATTCTCAACCTCATAGCTGTAAACTGCACAACACTGGCCCTGCTTTCTTATGCAACTATACAAGCATGCATGGGGACAAACCTGAGGGCTCTGCTGAGCTTCTCATAGTTCATGGTGGGCTTGTTCTTCCGTTGGCCCCATTTCTGAGCCACTAGCTCAGGCTGGTTGAGTTTGAATTCCCCCTCTTCTCCCACCCAGGAGATACAGTCCCTCGCATCCTTGTCAGTCAGTAGCTCGAGCAAGAACTGCCACAGCTGGATCTGTCCATTATTACCTGAGAGGAGGGATTCAGAGCATTTTCATTCCTTCATTTAATGTATACTTTAATATTTTTTTCTTCTTTTCTTTGTGTCTATAGAGTCAAAGCATATAAACTTTTGGTAACAACAAAAATTTCTGATTCACATCATCATTGTCTGACAAAAATCTTGTATTTCCAGAAGTATGACATCTCCTTAAAAAGGATTTAATTTTATAAGAGTATATTAATCAAATGTATATTTTCCAATGACAATTATGCAAAAACGTTTTTACCAGGGGCAAATAAGAGGGGTAAAAAAAGGGGGATTTGTCTTCTGTGGTGTTTACCTGTGCGGTTGCCTGGGGAACTGCGCTCCTCTCCTGAGATGCGAGGAGCTCTGGGAATTTTGTTATGTTTCTGCACCTTTATGGCTGTGGGTGTAGACTGTTGCAGAGGAGCGGGGATAATCTGCACAGCTGGAGACCAAAAAGAAAGCCATAAGGAAGACAAAAAGGAAAATTATGCATTAACTTACCTATCGCAACAACATGTGGTGTTAAGCACTGTAGGAAAAAAAAAGTCATGGAACTAACTCTGTCGCTCCTGTGAGCCTTGACTTCATTATGTAACATAATTAATACTACACTGCTCAAATTTCTATCTGATGAATTTGCAGCATGCAGTCAGTTACTGCAGACAATAAATTAGACACATTTCCCTTTAGTTAGACCAGGCATGAAAAAAACCCTGTTGCACTATGACAGAAGACAATGTTCAAAAACAGCAGCTACACATACAGAAGAGGTATAATCCTGTACTCCTTTTACCTCGCAGTCAGAAATTGCCCTAGGTAGCTGCAAAAAGATTTACAAACTGTAGGCATGTCACAAGTTGCCAAAGAGCACTCTATCAGTAAATGCAGAAATAGTACCATGCCCATTCAGGCACCATTTCACCAATTGTTGATTAGTTAGACTCCCTTTTATGATCAAAGTCTAACTATGATGGAAATACTTGATGAATCCACCTCTAAGGCCAGCATCTATAACACGTATATGTAAAAATAAATATGCAAAGGATCACTGAAAAACAGGACTGATGTTCCTTTTTAAACACAGGGAAAAAATGAATCTTTGAATTAAGACACTTACGCTGGTCAATCGTGACTGTTGCTTCCTGTCCGTGCTCCTGACTTGCCAAAACATCTGCAACACAACAAAATCACATCTGATTAAAAAGGAATAAATACATATACAGAAATTATTAGTTTTCATACACAAGGAAATATTATAAACAGCACTGAGCTTATGCAATATATACATAAAACACAATTCTCCACATGTCCTTCAGACACTTACATTTGCGCAACAGCTCGAGATGGCTCCACAGGATCTCTCCGTTAGGCACCCTCTGGAGAAATTCGTCCTGGCTGAAGGCACACAGCTGGCGACCTGGAATGTGGATGCCGCCCACCTCCATCTCCTCAATGTTGAACTCTTTCATCACCCATACTGCCCAGTGGATCACCTGATCTGCGGACCACTGCACTGGGTCTGTCACAATCACAGAGTTATACTGTTATGAGGCAAGGATATTGTAAAAACAATGTCTACATTTTCCCTTGACATACAACATAAGTTATCCCAAACCTAAAATAAATACAATCACTAATACAGGTGTGTTAAGATGGGCATATTAATAGAATATGGCACTATATGCTGTGAATCCAGTCCAGTTTATGCTATAAAGATATCACACATTAAATAAGACACAGGACTCTAATAACACAAATTTCTTATTTAACCAGATGTATGTATATAAGGGGTGGAGCCGAATCCGAATACAGTATTTGGAAAGGCACAAATAATGTATTTTTTACGAATACGGTATTCAGACAAATTCTTAAAAAAATATTTGTATTCAGGAAACCCCAACCCCCAGTGTGGATACACCGCCCCCTGAGCACAGGATTGCGTTCGGGAGTAGATACTCTGCTTCCACCCCCACCCCCACCCCCCCGCACACACTCAAGTTCAGGAGTAGATTCGGGGAGCGCCGGACAGAATTTGCGCGCTACAATATGAATTTTACTCGAATACAAATATGACTAATTTTCCCTTTTAACAAATACAGATATGAATAGCGGCTGCTTTGCACACTCCTAATGTATCCCGCCAGTGTACACAGTAAAATTAAGTTTGTACCTATACATCACTGCCACAATGAAGGTTAAAATACAGAGCAGTGCTGCCCTACTGGATGAATACATGTGGAACAGTATAACAATATTGTAAAGCATGGCTGATTCACAATTGCACTCACCATAAGGAATGTTCAGTCTGACTTGCTCTTTACGGTATCCCTCCAACGCGGCTGCCCATCGAGTCACCTGTTCTGAGGTTTCATCTGCAATTGTTGCACGCTCCACTGCTATTACCTGCCCATCTTCAACGAGGTGAGCCTCCTCTCCTGCAGCTGCATCTGGATCTATCACCACCTCTACTGTTTCCACTGGCTTCACTATCTCCAGAATATTCAACTTCTCTTCACCTAAAACATAGCAAGAAACCTTTAAAAGCTAGGAACCTGATTATTCTGCATGAATCACAGCAAAAAATATATTGAAAAAAATGGAAATTAACTTGATTGAGTCCCAAATAGATAGAAATTCATGCCAAAAAAGAAATTGGAAGACTTGTTCGCTTGTTCGCAGCTTTTGGATGTGTTTTGTCATTTGTGTGTTATTCAC
>JBBMFX010000002.1:5614418-5624903 GCA_037832545.1 Rhabdalestes septentrionalis | reverse complement strand
CTGTTCCTCGATCCTACAGATCCAACAGAAACCACACACTCAGAGAAGAATGAGGTCATACAGGACAGAGCTGAGAGTGGAGAACACAGCAACCATTGATGAGTCCCAGGACAGGAGTTACACAATCTTCTAAAATCAAGTTCACAGTTAAAAAAAAAAAAAAAAAAAAGGAGTGGGAGGGAAAAAAAGAGAATGTCCCCTTCTTCTAAGCATTCTGGTTTCT
The DNA here is from genome assembly GCA_037832545.1 of Rhabdalestes septentrionalis. NCBI lineage: Eukaryota > Metazoa > Chordata > Actinopteri > Characiformes > Alestidae > Rhabdalestes > Rhabdalestes septentrionalis. The sequence continues at coordinate 5,624,680 of JBBMFX010000002.1, read as the reverse complement.
CATGTCCATCAATTTCGATCTCGATCAGCTCTTCTGTCTCACTTTTTGACATCTTGTCAGTAAAATTTTAACCTGAAAACAGAACAAGCCAATACAATTGAATCACTGTGTAGTCTGAAGCAAATTATTTTCTAAATAAATAATACAAGCAATTTATGAAAATCCTTTTAAAAATCAAACTTTTCTAAACAAATCTAACAGTTTTGCGGCAAACGATTAAGTGTTCTACTTTTGCGAGAATTTCGTTATCACCGTCTACCAACACTATTTTTATTACAAAGAAAAGAAAGTGAGATGATGATAGTCTGTAAACTAGTCTGCATTGTTCCGTTTACGCGGCGATAGAGAAGGAAACGGTCAGCCGCAGAAACAAACCACTGAAGGCGGGGAAACTCACGCAAGGTCGAGGCTTGGCAAGTGAGTAGGCCCAAAGGGGCTTCTTTACCGTATAAATAACAAAAATAAGACATGTCGAGCAGAAATCCTTTTATATCAGACCTTGTTTAGTCGTTTGTGTCGGAAAGTGTGCAAAAATCGACTTCATATAGTTGTTTTGGGCTGAGAAGGACGGACGGTGCGAACAGAAGTGCCATGTTGGAGTGGTTTTGGGTTTCGTGGTGATAATGAGAGTGAAAAATGAGGCAAGCGGCCACTTTTTCGGTAAAGTTTAGAGACTTTCGAAAAAGCTCGCCACACTTTTTGATTGTGGAAAGTTAAAACGGAAATGGAAGAAACGGAAACAAAACAACAGAAGGGCAATGTAACAGCAGCCGGAAATCCTGGCGAGAGTCGAGGAGCTGTCAGACTTCCGAAAGAGAGAAACGGAGCGGGGGCTTACGGAGGAGAAAATCATTCAATTCTCCTTAAACTGGCGAGGAATCGACACGGATGGGGAGGTAGATTCATCTCTGAAATCTCATTTGCTTTTCTGACACACCTGGGCTTTGTTTATATTCTTAGAGAAGAGACAGAAAGACCAAGCATTCCTGCATGGCAGCCGCCCCAGCAGTCGAGACCCAACCGCGCTGCTGTTTCCCCACTTTTGGCTCGGATTTATACACAATAGCCTCTTAGGGAAAGAGTTTCAACTTCTGTAACCACGAGGTAGACTCATCAGTCATCTAAGAGGCTCACCTGGTTAAAAAACAGGCGTAAAACACGTGGGCCAGGCCCCTTTAGCACTGTTAGCTCGTCCCGCCACTCTCAGGCAATGAGAGCAGTTAGCCTGCCTGAGCACCTCCTTCAAGAGGGAAGGGTCGAAATAAACCTCACAAAACGGACCTTTAAACAAACCCAACGACTACAAAGCCGACCCCACCAAAAGAGCAAGAGTAAGGGTCTACATACCTGGTGTTTTCGGAAAAGTAATTGAGTACAGAAAGCTCTAGTAGTGCTTGGAATTGTGGGGCTGGAGCCAGCTAGCCCAGTGCGCGCTAACTTCACTAAATGTTCATGCTGGTTTCGCTCAGACCTGCACTGGGGGCGGGGAGGCGGAGGAGGCCTCGCTGTTCTCACACAGTCCAGCAGCATGTCCCAGCTGGAAAATACCGACTTTGCACTGGATAGTGGCTGTGGTCAGTCACGAACGGGAATTAAAACAAACTAAGTCGAAAGACAAAGCTTATTCATGTCTTTATTCCTTAAGTAATTCCAACCTTCCCAACCACCCCTCTTTACCCTGCCGGAACTGTGACACAGTTGTTTTATTTCGTTTCATCTAAGATGCTTGTTGGTCAGTGAAGAAAGATTTGAAACAAACCTACTCGAAACACAAACTCTGTCATTTTTTTCCAATCTTTCTTAAGCTCACCCCAGCCCTTCTCCCTGTGCTGGAACTGTTACACTTGCTTTTATTAAGTTTAATTTAACAGGCTTGTTGGCCAGTGAAGAAAAGGGGTTTTTTAAAAAGCTAACGCGAAGCACAAGGTCTCTAATGTCTTTATGTCACAGGTATATCCAGCCTTTCTTAACCACCCCCTGTTTACTGTGCTGGAACTGTCACTCTAACTGCAATTTCTTTATTGTGATTAATCTATCAGGCTTGTTGGTCAGTGAAGAGAGTGATTTAAAACATACTAATCTAGCTGTGGCCAGTGGAGATAGGGGGTTGGAAACAAACTAACTCAAAGCACAAGGTCTCTGTCTTTATTTCACAGATAATTCCAATCTTTCTCAACCACCATCACCCCTTCACCATGCTGGAGCTGAGGAGCTAATTTATGTCCAGGCCTGTTGATCAATGAGGTCACATAAGGTCTGTCATGTTTCTCAACACCCCAAATTCCAAATTATTCCAAATTCACTTTCAGTGTTAAGTAAAGACAGTATTCTAGATACCTCCTTTAATATGAGGGGATTGATATCGAGGCTGCACGACTTTATAACTTCTCTTAAAATTGCTACAAATTAAATTTTAGGGCAGACTGGTCAAATGAGTTGGTAGTGGACATCGAGGATGACATTTTGACCTGTGCTCAACAAAGGGTGAATGGCAATGCATCCTGTGCCAAACTCAGTATTATACAATTTTAAGTATTACAAGGTTCATTTTTCCCAAATTTAGTTACATTAGTTACATTTTACTGTAACCTATACACTGTCTGTGACCAGTGTCACACTGCCCCTGTCTTGCCATGCTTTGATGGTACCATTGGTACTTATTGGTACCATGAATGATTGTAAAAAGATTAATCTACAAGACTTTCATCAAGACTTTCGGTCAGTGAAGTAAGGGATTTAAAACAAACTAAGTCAAAATGGTCTGTCATGAGAGATCTTATGTGTAACTGTCCTATGTGAAATATCACTACATAAGTCAATGTTTCTGACCTACTATTGATCTCTACAGCAGTAGTGTCCTCCTAACTACCATCAGTGTTGTTAGTGATTGATGGTGGAGGGAGGTGGCCTTGTCGGTAGGATACTTGCCTCTGAACCAAGAGGTCATCGGTCCTACTTTCAGCAGACCACCACTGGGTTCCTGAACAAGACACAAAAGTTGCTCCAGGGAGACTGTCCACTGTAGTTAGAGAATGGAAGTTGCCTTGAATAAAAGAGTCTGCTAAAATGACATGAATGTAATTCACTTAACTGTAAGTTACTTATCTGTAGTATTTATTTCCCAGCATTTGTCTATACAGCGTGGGGCTTTACATATTGAGGATTTATTTAGACTTTATATTCTTGTCTCTGCATTTCTGTGTCTTTGCAGTCATAACAGTCAGTTTCCTCTGGGATCAAGAAAACTTGATTCATTCCAGCCTTTCTTAACCTGGAAATGTGAGACTTATGCATTGCTTTTTTTCCACAATTGTGAACAGTGAATGCACATGTGTGAAGAAACTGAAGAAAATAAATAAATCACTCCAGTGACAATTTGTAGGGTTTTTTTTATTTAAAGAAAAAAGTGTCTGTGTCATTAAAGCAGGGGAATGGCATTTTCAAACATTTGAAACAGTATTAACAGACTTCTCTTTGGCAGACTGTGAATATATAAAAACTTGTGCACATCATTAAAAAATAACAATCATAAGACCAACTTTACAGGTGTGTAAGTGATGTGAAGTGACTGGGGGTAAGTTTTATTTCCTAGTGTTTGGTACAGTGTGTTGATGTTGTTATGGATCTTCGCCACCAGGGGGCGCGTCTGTAACAGTCTCCTCCTGTGACCAGTCAGTGTTGTTGCGTCTCACATTCACATTTTGGGCTGTTTCCGTCTGGAAGTCATGTTTATTTCCAAAGATGTATTCTCAGAACAGACAGAATTAAAGCCGGGAAAAGAAACAGCAGTCGGCCTGGTGGGGTTTCAGGATCCATCCACTGTGTGTGTGCTATCCATGTAAATCCTCAAATCATGAAAGATCGAGTATGCCTGTAGTGTCTAGGCTGAAGAGAGAGGGAAGACACAATCAACAGTGAAAAGTAGCAGGCATCCTTTTTTACAGTTTATAAGCCAGTTACTCAAAGTCTTTACACAAATTATTAGACAAATTATTCTTAATGCCACTGAGCCAGCATTTCTAAATCTAAACCTTAATGTCTATAAAGCAACCAGACAAAATATCAGGACACCTATTATTATTATTATTATTAAATACTACTTCACAGCGAGGGGTTTAACCTTAATGCTTCCGCAGACCAAGACTTTTTCCAAATACAGACTCCATGATTCCATATGTGTACACAGTTTCGGGAAGAACATTTTGCGTTCCAGCCTGACTGACCTAGTGTACAAATCAAGGTCCATAAAGACATGGTTGCATAAGTGTTCGGCCCTGACCTCAGGGCACACATTTTCCACAGAAAACATCCCCCAAAATCTTGTGGGAAGCCTTTATAGCTGCAAAGGGGGACCAACTCCAAATTAAAGTCAATGTAAATGAGCGCAATCATATTAAAGTCTCTATTGTTGTAATGGTCAGGTGTCAAAATATTTGTGTTCATATAGCACATATTTGTTAGTGTGTTCCTTTCAATGCCTGGGCAGTTCTGAACAGGAATGAATACCCCAGCATTTTTCATCTGCAGCACCAGAGGCACATAGCTCGTTTCCACAATAATTTTTGACACTATGCTCTCTGCTTAAAAATAGAACAGAAAACCCCAATGCTGCATAGTTTAGGTTGAAAATGCTGGAGCATCCCTTTATGGTTTATACAGTCATTGGTTTTGACTAAGAGAACACAGGCTGAGCACTTACATCTGTCGGGGTTCTGTGTTTAGTAATATTCCTAAAAGGCAGTGAAAAGATTTTCGATTATTTTCAATATTTCATAACACCTTTAGCTTTAATATCATGACAAAGTTAAGCAGACAGATGCACAACTCCTCGCACACAAAAAGCCTACCTTTTCTGTTTTCCTTTTTTCTTTTCCTCTGTTAAGGAATATCAATAGGTTAGAAAATTTTACCAAGAAGTTTTTCAATTGTGTATAATTTGTACAAAAGTATTGATTTGACTGAACTCACTGCGGCAGCAGCCCCATCTGCAGCAAAGACAAATGGCCAGAGAGCAGGAGAGCAGAAGGAGAGCAGCACCCACTCCCACTGCGATGACTAATGTCAGATTGAGCTCAACTGAATGACACACACACACACACACACACACACACACACACAAATATACTGTAAATTATCAGAGGGATTATAGTATCCTAAAGACATATTTAAGCATGTAGTTACTTCGGTGGTATAATGGCTCAAGGAGGAAAGTAGTCAATAGCAAAAACAGTCTGAGTTGGAGTATTCATATCAGATAAAGTCTAATTATTTTGAACTACAGAATTTAAGGGGATTTTCTGGGCCATTTCCATCTTAAATCAAATACCCAAGAATGAGACGCGTGCAACAAGTCTACAAGCTGAACCAACAGAAGAGAACATAGTTCATGCAAACAGCAAAAATTGGAGTATAAAGTAGATTTGACTGTCATCACTAATAATTTCCCTGATTTGGTGATAAGCTCTTGACTTCAGCCAGGCCTGTTGGATTTAAACACTTTATACATTTATATGCTTAATATTTGCTACATTTCTGCAAACACAGAATGCTACAATTACAGTTCAGTCCTGAGAAGTTGAGGAAATGGTTATAAAAACATTTCTTAAAACGGCTAAAATCACTTAGCAGGAAATCCCCCCAAGTTCTTTGTCTGGTGACTGTAACTGAAACACTCCAGCAATGCTTTGTGTGCCACTGCAATGCCCTCCTAGTGGGTCTTCCATCCTGCTCGGTATAACCTTTACAGTCAGTTCAGAACGCAGCAGCTCAGTGGATTTTTGTTCATCTACACAAATCTCGCATGTCGCCCCACTGCTGATTGACCTATACTGGCTACCCAAGGATCACTGAATTAAGTTGAGTCACTAACTGTTGCCTACAGAGAGACACATAGGTCTGCACCCACATTCGCTAATCCCATCTTTCAGCCTTATTTTTGAATATGCTCCCTTGACTCCTCTGAGGAACATCACCTGGCTCTGCCATCCCTACTCACAAGGCAAACCCAGTCCATGCTCTTCGTTTTTGTGGTTCTTTGCTGCTGGAATGATTTGCCTAAGCCTCCCTGAGCGACAGAATCCCTATCTCACCTCAAAAACCTCCTGAAGACTCATCTGTTCAGAGCTCATCTCCTCTTCCTAACGCACTCTTGATGCACTATTCTTACATTTTTACAGATTTTATCACATTATCTGCCTCTCACATAGTCCTGAAACTTCAATGTGTTCTCATATTTTTAACCACTTTGGATAAAACGCGTCTGCCACATGATTATAATGTGATGTAATGTTAGTAGTACAAATGTGTCCATGTGTATTGCCATAAGCAGCACAGGCCTGTTATACTTACACTCTGTGATCTTCATATGTTGGCCTGCACAACTCTTGGGCGCCCCAATGCCGTTTGAGGCCTCACAGCGGTATTGCCCTGCGTCAGATTTCGACACGCTCTTGAATTTCTGTTCAAAAAGACAAGGGAAGGAAGCACAGTAAACAAAGATTGAGATGAAAAATCAGTGACAAGCCGAGTGGTCAGAAAGTAAACAATCTGCTTTTGTATCAAAATCAATCAGGGTGTAGTCAGCAGATGTCCGTCCGGTGAACGTTTGTGTGTGAGGGTTGGTACATGCATACACATAGGCCTACATATCACAAAATCAAACAGCTGTTAGCAGTGCTGGAACAAACCAGAGTGCCTGTTTTGGGGTCCAGGCTGTAGTTGATGTCTGGCAGATGAGCTGAGCTCAGGGGTTTGTTGTCTTTGTACCAGCTGTAACTAGCAGGGGGAACACTCAGCTTGTCTTTGCAGTGCAGCTCCACCACAGAGCCTCTCATTGCAGTCTCGGGAACCTGGCAGGATGGAGGGTGAGGGGGCACTAGCCATGGGACGCATAGAGGGACACGTTTCTCAGGTCACTACATTTGGTTAGAGCTTATTTTAAACTAGGCTTGGTCGAACTGCCCTTAAAACTACAAACAATATGTTAGTAGATTGTAGTGCGTTTCAGTCACCTTCTTAAAAATTGACATGTCTTACTGGCACCTGCACTGGCACTCTTGAATAAATCCAAAGTCAATTACAACACATTTCATTGTATGTAGAAAGATGGCGCATTTATTACAGAAACCAAAGGGCAGGTATTCATTCTTCACAGAAGAGGGAAATCATGGTGAAAATTTTCTAAGAATCTTTGGAGGAAAGTCCCTTTTTTTCCTTTTTACACATCTGCATGTACATTTTCGAGATATGTCTCAAGTTGTATCATAGTGATTTTTGGTTCAGTTCGTGTTCATGTTATTTTATGTAACATGTTTCGTTAAATGTGTGGAACTTTATAAGTTGAGTGAGTTTTTGTGAGGCAGACAGCAGGCCTCAGGGACTACAACTGAAAATTAGCCAATTTTCTAACACTGAACTTTTGCATTGACTCTATCTGTGGACAAAGAGATAAACAGATGGACAGCTGTGAGTCAAGTCTATGAAATGAATAGCATAAGGAGACAGAAAATTGATCTGGAGATCAGAAATCAGGAATATTAAGTTTATGTTATAGCTCCTGTCTGCTATACTTGGTAGTGATGTAAAATAAATACAATAAGCTCACCAAGCACACTGAGAGAGACTGTAACCTCGCCCAGATGGATCTTATCATGTCGTGCAGTGACCTCACAGTGATAGACCCCCGAGTCCTTTTGGGTAACGCCCCGCAGGGTAACTGTCGCCCCTTCCATTGAAGCTCGGCCTTTAAATGAACCTGATGAAAGCAACACCATATCAGTACAGCCTTAATAACTGATACAGACTTTATATACATTACATACTTTACATGTCTTGTATGATACGACATGCTAGCTAAAGCCGAACTACTGTTCATCTTAACAGAATTACAGCAGTTAGCTTTAAATAAGCATAACAACCAGAATTATAAGCACATACGTTTAACAACAGATGTTGAAAGACTGGGACAGAACGACAACAGCAAAACACACCTGTAAATTCTCCATCAAAATAGACATAGGCAACATCTTTCCCCTTCTTTTTCCACTCGATTCGAGGGTTTCTCTCCGTTTCTGTGCGGAACTCGCAGGAGAGAACGACATCTGTTTCCCAGAGAGGAAATGTTAGGACTTTTGCAGCTCAAAAACTGATATACTGACACAAAACCTCCATTCTTTATAGTCTTCATTAAAACAAGCTCACTTACTTGTGTTTTCATGAACCTCCACTTTCGGCTTGCTGGTTGACACAGTTACTGAAATGCTGCAAGGAACTGTGTGGTACAGATATCCGAGATGAATAAAAAAACAAACCAAAAATCCAAAAGTGTATTAAACTGAATCAACGTTCCCCCTGTCTTCATTTTCTTCTTCTATTTCTCAGTCTGGCCTCTCTAGATATCACTCAAAGCCCTTAAAGTAATTAATGTGTTTTCTATTTGTGTGCTTGTTTTGCTTTTAGTTGCGGTTCAGTTGGTTTTTTAACCACAGAGATTAAATTGTGTGTCTGTAAAGGAGCTCATCTTTTCTGACCTTCCCAAAAAGGTGAAAGAAGGAAGGTATCCTTCATTAAAATGGGGAGAGTCTGAACTGTCAAAACATATAATGCTACAGACACACCACTATGTGGTATATTCTGTATGCGCACCCATACATCTCTCTCAGCCGTGCCAGGAACGAGGCTGCTTTGGAATGCTTAAAGGATTGATTAACAGTCTGAGGCAGCACAGAGTGGGGGACTGGTCAAGTCTGACCTGATGACCTCTCTTGAAAACATACATTTTTCTCTCTCTTTTCTTATCAGTTGTTATCAGTCCTTTACTCTAGAGCACTGTCGTGAATACCGAAAGTAGACTTGATGTAAAGGAGAGATGCAGTGAATAGGAATATTCATTCTTATACATTTTCAGGACAAAATGTCCTGCCTATGTAGGAGAAACTTCAGGACCAATAAATAAAGTGCTTCTGACTATTACTTTTTACAATTTCTTTCTGTTTGTTAAATGACGGGTTAGGTTTAGTATTAGGGGTAGTTACATGCATACAATACATGTACATACATATAATACATTTAATATGAGACATAATATCATATATTACCAATGGATGTTTTTATTTACTATTAATATTATTTGTAGTATCATCTTCAGCAGTAGTAGTAGTGGTACTAGAAGTAGTTTAAGTAGTTTGTGTTTTACAAATGTCTTAGTGGTTCACCCAGTAAAAATCACACACCACCTTGAACAGCAACATCTAAAGTTATTCAAATGTAATCCTAGCCTCCTCTGAAATCCATAATTTTAGACGATTTTAGGTGAATTAGATGCAGTGGTGGATTAGGTGGATTAGATTAATTCTGTAATGGTGTACATTCTGCAGTGGACTGCATTTGCCAATGCATTTTCTGTTAATAATATCAAACGACACATAAATATCAAACAAACCCATGGTATGCTGGAATGTAATCAATTACAAGTTATGTAATGCAGATGATAAAATCTTTTTAAGGAGTAATTACAAACACAAACAGTGGGCATGAACATCATGAAACGATCATCAGGAGAACACTGATAGCAAATCGCCTTCGCAATCTCTAAGAACACATCAGAGCATCGTGTACACAGCCGAGCGCCTGCAGGGATTCCAACCCAGGCCTGCTCACACACACACATGCACACACACACACATTCTCTCTCTCGCTGTCTCTCTGTCCTCAGGCATTCTGATCCCCTTCCTAGTCATCCCACTGAAAGAGTAGGTACAATGTTTCTGACCTCACGTTGATTTTGCATTAATAAGGGCCATGGGCAAACCCAGAATCAATTAAACTTTTAAACACTTTCAATCTCTGTTGTCAGCTCACTCTTACATATTCATTTAACATCAAACATGTATAACATGACTGTTTATTTGCTCTTAGGAAATGTTTGGATTTTTTTCTGGTTTACTGAAGTGTTACTGTGGTTGAAGATGGTCTAGTAGGTTATTGGCATTTTAGAGTTCTCTGTCTTTGTTAAAACTTTAGAAAACAATAAAGTCTGTAGAAAAGAATCAAATCACCATAAGGCTACTCACTCAGCAACAGTATCAGCAAAGTTTGGAAGGTACGCAGTGGTGCTCGGCTCATCCTCTGTCTTGTTCAGTGCAGCAGTCGATCCCTAATGACAACAACCCAGGTCTTTTCCTTCTACAGTGTAACAGTCTCTCTCTCTCTCTCTCTCTCTCTCTCTCTCTCTCTCTCTCTCTCTCTCTCTCTCTCTCTTTCTC
>JBBMFX010000002.1:5596485-5608665 GCA_037832545.1 Rhabdalestes septentrionalis | reverse complement strand
GAAATAATGCTGACATTGAAAAATAAAAAATATGAAATCATATTTCACAATAATAAGTAAATATATATAACAGAATGCTATATATTTCACAATGATTAGTTGTATTTCACAATATAATTCTAACATATTTCATAACACTTTTGAACACTTTGGAGTTCCATACCCTTACAGCTATCCAAAAGATGTTCCATTAATAAATAAATACCTGTTGAAACTGAATTCATTCCCAGCAGAGTTAGTGCTAGTTTGAGGTTAGATTGAGGTTAAAGTTAGGGTTATAATTAATCGATTAACTAGTATTAGGGTTTGTGAAAATGTGTGTGAATTTAATAGATATGTAGTGAAAGGTAAGTTAAAGCCAAGCATCTGCAAAGCATCTATGAAGAGCTCTCCAAATAAGGCGTTCAAATGTAAGAACATACAGAAATTATTGAAGCAATCAAATATACGTTTAGTAAATAAGGCTCACACACAAACTCTCACTGGCAACTAGAATATCTCCCCAGTTATCTCGCTTGCAGCTTTTTCATTAAACCTGATGAGAAACTGTAATAGAAAGCTATAAAGCAAAGCCAGAAGTCAGTAATAATTAACTCTTGTGGGGTACCTACCTAAACAAAAAAATGATTGTCTTTTCCGGTAAAGTTACAATTTTGGAAATACTTATGTTTAAAAGTGACTGTTTCCACACTCTCAACCCCCTGCCCCCCTGCGTAGACCGATGTGTCCCCCTCACATTAAAAATGCCTCCGACATCCATGCAGCTAATTTTTTTATTTTTTTATTTTACCAAAAATACGCCCTGCAGCAGAGCTTAATTAGATATTTTGAGGAAGAGTCTTTACTCTAAATCCATCATGAATAACTGTGGTTCTGTTCAGCAAAAAAATACTCATTTGTATAAATCCGTCCATGAAGGAGAGAAAATTGTAAGGCAGGGCCAACTGTGAAAAGCAGTGTCTGGTGGAGCAAATACATTCTTTCTCCAAATTTCTGAGCTTTATAAAGAGAGAGTGGTAACTCTCATCCAGTATTCTAATTGGCTGATCTTGGGCCGATGACCGTGCACCGGTGTTGTGCTGAAGAAAGGCATGCCTGCTCTAGATTGCATCCCTCTGAGTGGAAGACTCAGGTGGAAACCTGTATTTTAATGTGTGAAAACTATCCTATCTGTTTATGTAAGCTCATAAACATATTTATGAAGGTTTATCAGCTACATCCCTGGTATGATGTTATGGTTGTTTTCCATTCAAATAACATTTTTCTCCAATTAATTTGGTTCCAGCACCTCAAAGCATAATTGAAAAGCATAATACACTTACACTCCCAAATTGTGCTATTGCATTCAGGGTGCTATGAGGAAGGAACCATGATTTATTCCCAATCTGGTTAACCGCACTCTGACGTACCGTTACCTGCCCTAGAAGTCTTAATCAATCAGCAGTGTTAGCTCTGGTGTAATCTACCTAGAAACCACTGAGAAAAAAACTTAATGGAGGAAAGAAATTCTGAATTCTATTTGCTGTTTTGTAATATTAACCCTTTTGTTTCCAATCCAAACTCAACAATTAAAGGTGAAATAACAAAACTGGCTTTAGTTATAATAGGTCTATAGGCTATACCATGGGTCGGCAACCTTCAACACTCAAGATGATAATTAGGGAAAGTCAGAATAAACATAGAAAATGACTATTTTCTTGATCGTGACAGAAGATAAATCCTTCCTGGGATAGAACATGGCACTGAATCTTCTTGATTTGTATTTCTCAGAGCTGTTCCACTGGTTGAGTGTAGTTCATTTGCCCTCAAAGAAGATTATCACAGCTTTTAGACACTGCATCACTGAGGCTTTAGTCCGACACGGTTCTGCGCTAGTTGCTCTCAACACTCTGGGCTGCACGCTTTCCATGCCCTCACCCAGCTGGGTATTCCAGGAATCCCCTGTTTCTGAATGTCATCTGTGGGATAAATAGAGAGCCACTTGGTCTGAGAGGAGTGTTTGTTCAAAGGCCAACAGCAGTGTCGGCGTCAAGGGGGGCATTCGAAGGCTAGCCCGGCATCATGGTGCCAGAGAAGGCATCCTCTATTCATTCTGGCTGTACTGTAGCTAAATTTAAAGACACACTTAAATACAAATTACTAAAAGAAAAAAAAACTTGATAATGGAAAGTAGAGAAATGTATCATTTATAGGGACGCGTTTTTCAGCACCACACTGCCAGAAATGGTATCCCCTACGTATTCCGGTTGTACTGTAGCTACAGAGAAATTATAATAGGTTAGTCATTACATGCTCAAATATGATTAAAGTAAAGAAATGTAACATTTATAGGGATGCAACTTGTAAAAAATGCCTTTTTTCAGCACAACACCAGTGCACGGTCATCTGCCCAAGATCAGCTAGCAGCCCCCTGCCCCCAGAACCACAGCTGAATGCAGCTAGTACCAACCGCCACCCAAACATAATTTTTAATTGCCAGTTAGAATGCTGGATGAGAGTTACCACTCTCTCTTTATAAAGCTCAGAAATTTGGAGAAGGAATGTATTTGCTCCACCAGACATTGCTTTTCACAGTTGGCCCTGTCTTACAATTTTCTCTCCTTCATGGGCAGATTTATATAAATGATTAATTTTTTTTTGTCTTTTTGCTGAACAGAACTACAGTTATTCACGATGGATTTAGTGTGTAAAGACTCTTCCTCAAAACATCCAATTAAGCTCTGCTTCAGGGTGTATATTTGGTAAAATTCAAAACTAAGCTGCATGGATGTCAGAGGCATTTTTAATGTGAGGGGGACACATTGGTCTACGCAGGGGTTTGAGAGTGGGGCAGAGGCTCGAGTGGTGGGCGGGGTTTGGTTGGGTGGGTGTATGGGGTGCTGCTTGCGTGCAAGGGTCTCGCCCTTTTTGGGGGTTAGTGCAAACCCGGAATGGATTTACAGGGGTATGTGTATTCTCGTATTGAGTAAGTGGATTGGATTCTTTCACGAAAGTTTCAAGATTCAACAGCGCAGAGTGAGCTAATAATTTATGTTAAACAAGTCAAATCAAGTAAATATGAAATGAGAAGGGGACATGTCCTCTGCAGACTGAATGGTGGTGATGCCCATGCAAGTAGCCTGTTTCGAGCAGTGAGGCAAACCCGGAGCGCATTTTCAGTGCTAGTTATATTCTTCTATCGATTAAGCGGAATGGGTTATTTTCGTTGGGTGAATTTTATGTTAAATGTGTGTGTGTGTGTGTGTGGGGGGGGGGGTCCAAACAAATAATTATGCAATGTAATGGGGACACCTCCCCCTCAGAATGAACGGTGGCGACGCCCATGATAAGCTGCACCCAAATATTAATAATATGTACACACACATACTTTTGCATGTCACTATTTTAGGGGCACCATATTTTCAGTTTAATTAATTTCTTATAGTATTAAAATATCTTGGCAACTTCATATTGAAGGGCAGTATTTATAAGGCTCCATGACAACCGACATATCTACATATGATCTCTAAAATACATATGAAAAATATAGCACTTTGTGTTTGAGTCAGTTTCCTATTCTGTTGCAGCAGCTGTTTACAGATTACAAAGTGTTAGTAAACCTTACAGCTAATCCTGTTATTTTAAACACAAATTAACACACAGTAACAATGTATCAGCTGTGTTTCTCTATCTCCCTCCTGCTTGCACACAAACACACACACACAAAGTATACAGAGAAACACTTGTACAAACATTCAAAAGATGAAAAACTAACGTCCCTCTTTATCTCCTCCACCCACTCACATGCAAGACTACGGGCAGTAAAATACTGCCTGCCCGCAAAGTATTCACAAAATGTCGCTGTGACTCTTGAACCCAAAAAATGCTATTACTTTATCATCATGAAGCTCTTTGAACCAGGAAAAGACATTTGTTTTCAGGTATCTAACGCATCAATAAACATTTATGAGTCATTAGGTAACCCATAAAGTAACAATAAAATATATATTTTCATTTTTATGATGATCTATTTGACATGTTTTATTCAACACAAGTCCTATGTCTTTTTTTATACATATTGTTAAAGTTGGCTTTTAACTTAATATTAATTTGCCTCTACTCTAATTGGCTAAAACCACTGGAAGAATAATTATGCTTATTCCTAAAAACCTCAGGGAGATAAGTGTGCCAAGCAGCAGAACTTCAGGGCCAAGACTGAGAGTCATTGTACTCAACAACCAGGCAACATGGTGAACATTTCAACAAAAAGAAGGTTATATCTATGTTCAGAATCATCCAGGTAAGAAAATTCAATCAGCTGGTCAGTGTGTAGGAAGGAAACTTTTACTAGCCAGTCAGATCTGTGTGTGATCCACTCTGTGCAACATTCACCCTAGTCAGTGTCACTGCTATTCAAAGAACATCTGCTCTCTGGTGGTCCTGACCATTAATGAAACTGTGTCCCCTCACAGATCGAGTTTAGAATTTTTGAAGCTGTAAATAAATAGTGAACTACATACACAGAGGTTGTTATAATTCAACACCCCTTGCAAATTGTGTGTATTGGCAATTAACAAGCCAACACAATAAATATAGAAGTGGTTTCTAAACACTCAACACAACATTTCTGCCTCACAATTAACCCCTTAATGACGAGCATCTTTTGTTTTCAGTAGAGCACGGTTTTGCTGCTATAACCTGCAGTAAATTTGATGCATAGCTAGATGCCAGCTTCTGGTAGTGTTCCTGTGGAATATTAGCCCATTTCTCATGGGCAATGGCCTCCAACTTATCAGTGCTCTGGTGTTTGTGTGCTGCAAGTGACTTTTTCAAATCCCACCTAAGATTTTGTTTGGGGATTATGTCAGGAAAATACGACAGCTACTCTAGAATCTAGTCTATTTTTGGAACTCTATTTTTGGATGTCGCTTGGGGTCATCGTCCAGTTAGAAGGTAGAATAATACAAAAGTTTCAGCTTAATCACAGACAGCATGACGTTTTCTTTTGATTGAATCTGTCTTGCTCTCCACAGTAGCCAGAAGAAGCAAAGCAGACCCAGAGCATCACCGAGCCGTGGCGTTCTGCATATTGTGTGTACTGTATGAAAATGTACCACAACATCAAGGCTTGCGATTAAATAAAAGTATTACATTTCCCTCAAGCCATAAAAACATCAATATTTTAGGCAAAAAGGGCCATCTGTAAATTTGGCAATGTTATTCAGTTAAGGGTTAAAGGTGTGACCTATTGCCGTCGAACTGAAACCTGGCAACATTACTTTTACCTACACAATATGACCCATTCGGGGTGGCTGCTATTTAGAGGTACAGAGGGAGGATAACACTTTAACTATGGGTGGCTCAGGTTCAACCATGAATCATTTTCTCGTGTTGTCTAGCTGGAATTTTTCGTGATGAAGCTAATCCATTCTGAGACCACCGAGAGTTCAGTAGACAAAGCCTTACTGAAACACAGTTCCAGTGTCTGAGATTAGGTGCCATGCCCCATCGCAGCCTCCAGAGCCTGATGCTGTACGGGAACCGAGCGCTCTGCCTAACCCCTCCTTTTACAGCCAGAGAGCCAGAGAGGGAAGAGTCCATCTGGCTCCACCTAAAAACAAATGAAACAGATTAAAGCAGCTCAAACATCTGTCCATCATTCTCTCATGACTGACTGCATCTGCCTTTATGGGATCATGACAATGACCTTCCATGCACAGAGCTCAGTTTAAGAAGAATAATGTGTATAATGTGTCAACCTACAATGGGCATCACAGCTGAACATTATGTAATGCCTTTTTCCAGGAGATCCAGTTTCAGGAATGTCTGTTTATAGCAGGGAACACTGTTTTTATTTTCCAGCCATTTTACTTATTCTGTCCCCCTTTTTAACCAACTGCCACACACAGTTAAATTTCTGTTAAGTACTTTAATGACACCCAGTTACAGTATGATGTGAAGCATGGTAGGCAAGTTATAAATCAGTCATGTGCCAAGCTTCATGCATGTAGCTGAAACACCCTTTATAATGAGAAAAAAAAACTTTCTTCCAAATCTGTTTTGAGCTAAATATGTTCCATGGGAACAAAACATCCAAAAATGAATGTGTTTCAGTGTAGATTATTACACTTACATTTACAAAATCAGCACAACATTTGACCAGAAGAACCCAAACATTTGCATATACCTTACTTATTATAACTAATGTATTTACTGTTACCAGTATCACCAGCAACCTAGTGATCTACCTCATGGCAGGTTAAGAAGGCATGTGGTAACAAGCACAGTAATCAGGTGTCAGACCCACACCAGCATCCAGCTATCAGCTATTCAGCCAGAGGAACCAAGTATCTCTGGCACAAGCCAGAGGCTCCATACCCCAGCCATGACATCACATCACACACGTTGGGTGTCTATCCATTACCCAATTCAATCTACAATTTTTCATAACGTCAAATAGACTACTGCAGCAGCTTGACATTCTGTTTACTTTCTATTTTTATACATATACAGAAATCTAAAAAGAAGTACTGAATGTCCTTTATATAACTTGCTTTCTATCAGAGTGTAGAATATTTAGCTGATTTTCATTTGAGATTCAATGTATTTTCTCTGGTACATGATCTGACAATTTTACTTCTGTAAACTCAGGCAACAAATTGTGGCTTTTTGGAGGTAATGGAGGCTTTTCTACAGAAATATGCACCATTACTCTATGACAATCATTTATCATGTACGGTCCCAATCTTTCTAAAATATAAGAGAAATCATAAAATGGTCTTATGATTTATTTAATTAACTGACACATAATCAAGAACTACCTACTCTTCTTGTTCAGCTTTAACCACTTAAGACTCGAACTTAGTGTTATGAATCTTGCCAGATCGTTCTTACTCAAGTTATTCCTGGAGCCTGATTTCACCCTGGTCATTAAATCTAAGGGTTAGGTCATTCTGTTTGGCATTGTTAAAAAGTCTATAGGGACTTGGAGACGGCTCAGTCAAATAAGAACATTACAAGGCATCGAGGTTATATAATGGATAATGCCAATGCTTTTATGTGCCAAAGCAACCCAGAGAATTCTCTGAGCTTTAGTTTCCAGCATTTGTGTCAGGATGGGCTAATGAACCCAGCTCACTCGTCCAAAGTCATCATAAATTCAGCTGGCACCATGTGTGGGTTTGGCTTGGTGGGCTTGCGTCCGCATGGGGTAAAGGGATATGCTGTTACTGAAGTCTGGTTTCAACACCGCTCTGTGTGAGCCTGAAAATAACCAAGCAGAACACAAAACACAACATCGGTAAGATAGTTCTCAGGCGACACAGATTTTAAGACCAACATACCTGCATGAGAAAAGGCATGCACAGTAAAATAATCCTCATCCACTGCCTGCTAAGGCTATTGTGAACATAAGCATATCTTACTGCTCCATCCCATCCTCTTTAACCAACAGACTGCTGCAGCTGCGCAAAAAGGACTTGGCTCTGGTCAGAGGGATCAGTGAACCCCGGAGAGAGGACTTTGCCCCTAGCGCTGTGAATTTAAGCTTCTCTAGTCTCCCCTCTTCTCCTGCTTTCCTATTCAAACCCCATTAAATATAGCACAGCCATTCCAAAGGCGGGCCAAGGGGGGGACAGAGCTGCTTTATAAACTCTGAAGTGCCCAGATGATGCCAACAGTCAAGCAACCCTTAAAACAGGTCGGTGGAGGTGTGCTTTTTTGCAAGAAATCGAGACAAGAAAGCCAGAGTGAGAGAGTTATTCTACGCATTACATTGATGAGGTAAAGGAGGGATGGAGTGCAGCTATATTGTAATGCTTGTATTAGAGGTATTGTAAGATGTCTGTTGCTGCATATGCTGGAATGCCTTTTTGAGGCATATAGGTGAATGCAAACCTTTGAGGGTTCCTGGTGAAATTACATGGGTTTATGTATTATAAAAACAAATCCTGTAAAAAAAGTATTTAGTTTCTGAATTTCATGTGGGGGGGGAACAAAACACAAAAAGTGCTCTGTGCAAAAGTTAAGGCACATTTTATATTTTTCCAACATGGCTGGTTTAAATCTGCTGAAAAATATCTATTTTGTTCCCAGTAGACAATATATGCAAATTTTTTACTGAGGAAAATGACAAATTATTCAACTTGACTGGGGATTTTCAAATACAACTGCATGCAGCTGAGGGAATCTGCACAATCAAGTGTTATTTAAGAGGAGAATTTAAACCTTTTTGGTTCAAAAGCTTCTAGGTGACCACAGGCCAAGTGGAAGTGAAATCAGGAGTGCTCAACAATGGAAACGAGTGGAAGACAAAGCCTAGCAAGTGGCCAGAATGGTGGAATCATCAGGCATCCAGACCCCATCAGACCTCAGCCTAATGTCACAGAAGAGGGCAAGTAGAAAGATATTTATTTAGCTACAGCCTAAAGATTATGGAGGTGAAACAGGCATGACGTGCTTATTTGAATTCACATTTACGGAAATGTTGCAGTTGTACAAACACCATGTTCCACTGTGTCACAGAGGAACTGGACACTAAAGTTATGGCTGGAGAGGCTCTGAAGAGGAGAAATGCTTGGGAGCAAAGTGTCTTCTACTCATTAGGAATGGAAACGTTCTGCTTTATGGGGCATGAGATAAGCATCCGTGAATCACTAGACACATATGGGGCTCTCATTTGGCCTGGGGTGAGAAGAGCCACATACAGATGACTGAAATAACAGATACATTTGGTTCTTATTAAGGTAATGAGCATCAACTGAAATGTGTTCAGGCAGTGGCTCTATGCAACTATCTGGAAAAGAATCAGGAGCAATTTGATCTGATGGATAAAGCAGTGCTGGAGCTGGGAGCAGGAACAGGGCTGGTGTCTATCATGGCCAGTTTAATGGGTAAGTGAGCTGCTTAAAGGGATTTTGTAGCAATACTTAATCTAAAAGCACTGTATTGGCTAATTTATGTGATGTCCTACTTACCGCAAATGTATTTAAGAAATATGTAGTGTCCTTGCTTCTTTAGTTTTGAACTGGAGCTACAAGGCCAACATTGTTAAAAGTAATTCAAAAAGATAAATCTAAACTTCTCCACGTGCACCTGGTTCTTCAAGGTGGTCCAGACTTGTGGATGAGGTTTAACACATAGTACAACTTACTGTAAGCTATAAAGACTTCACCACCAAGAGCCATATCAAACACCAGGGCTGTACTTGGAAAATGAAAATAAAACTCAGTCGCCATCATAAAAGTGCTGTCTTGACATTCTAGTGTCAAATTAAAAATATTTGATATACTAAAGATTTAAAAAGTCTACCTAGAAAAGAGAAATAAGAAAGGAACCATTCATATATAATATAAAAATATGTTCTCTTATTGGGATAGAGGGGGGTTTTAGGGAAAATTCGATCAGGGCTTAGTCAAAGTCTTTTAAGTTCTTTTTAAGTGCTGAGAAATTCAGTGTAAATCGGCTGTATAATACAATTATGACGGATAAGTTTGGGAATTAGACTGAAATGGAGTGTCACAATGGGCATCGTCGCCATTCAATCAGAGGGGGACATAGATATTCCTTTGGGGGAAAAAAGGAGTTGCTTCTAGTCTGGAATTTACGGTAAATAATTTGTTCACCCAGCGCTGTTGAATTTTGAATCTTTCACGAAAGGATCCACTCCACTAAATCCATAGAAGAATACATACACCACTGCAAATCCAAGCAGCCTGTCTATGCACTGACTATTCATTTCACTTGCATGCGGCGAGTTGGAGTGGACTTCCATTGGTGTGTAACGGGTTTCCATTGGTGTGTCTATTCTTCTCTTGATTAATTGGAGTGTATTCTTTCACAAAATCTTCAGCATTCCACAGGGGTTTCCAAACACCCCACCCCCTAAAAGGATGAGACTTTGCATGCACACAGCAATCCCAACCCCACCCATCCCCCCCACATTAAAAATGCTTCTGACGCCCCTGATTGTCACAGCACAATTTATAAGGTATTAATAAAAATATATCGGCTGCTAAGGGGAAATCATTTCAGTTCTGTCAGTGTAAACGTGTCTAACAGTACTGTATCCTTTCCAGGTGCATGGGTGACTGCTACGGATATGGCCGATATCTTGAGTAACCTCAACTTCAACTTGTCACGCAACACAAGGGGCCGCTGCAGGTACACACCACAGGTTACTCAGCTGACGTGGGGAGAGGAACTGGACCGAAATTTCCCCGGCTCCATCTTCAACTATGACTACATCCTGTGCGCAGACGTCGTGTATCATCATGACTGTTTGAACGAGCTGCTCATCACCATGAAGCATTTTTGCCGGCCTGGCACGACCCTGCTCTGGGCCAACAAGGTCATTACAGAGTCTGAAAGAGAAGACTGTGCTCCGGTTACAAAGAGAGCACTTTGATGCAAATGCAGAAGCAGATACATCAAATATTACAATGGAATGGGAAGGAGGGACCATTAAAAACTTACACCAGTGAGCAAATGTAGGCTGGCAGGGATTAACTGTGATCTCATTTACACAATGTTAACCGGCTTCTTCTGCATTCTGTTTACTATTAACATTATTTGACAAGCGAGCTTCTCCATTAATAATATTCTAGACACTAGCGCATGGAGCCTTTAAACAAACTTTACAATACACAAACCAGGGTTGAACTGGTTACAAAGCTACTTCCAACAGGATGGGACACTTTGTGGTGCAATCACATAAGCCTACCTATACTTTGTAAGCATTTTGAAGGATGGTTGTTTTTACCTCATTTCTCATAGATCCGGTTCCAGACAGACCTGGGCTTCATTGAAAACTTTAAGACAGCATTCAACACCACACTGCTAGTAGAGATACCTGAAGAGGAGGTGAGAATCTACCAGGCCACAGCACTAGGGTGAGGAAAAAAGAAATTATTATCCGACAGTTAAATGGAAAATACAAAGAATTGATAAACCCTTCCTTTCTCACAAGGGCAAGGTGGCGTTTTCATGGTTAAGACATGTCCTGCATGACAGCTCTTTACGATGATATTCCTGACATATGTAAATAATATTTCCAAAGAGATGTTAAACTTCAAGCCTCCTCAAATATTTACACCATGCATCATACAATGTTGTGGGATTATATTTGTAATTTTATTCTGGCTGTTACAGATGCCAATGTTCTAACTAACTATCTTTTTGCTATACCTGAACATTAAAAACAATCAATTAAAAACTTTTCTTGGATTTCTGTGACTGACATCAAGGCCTTTTTCACCTCTTGGAATCTCACTGCCACCTGCAGGCCAGGACTGCTAAATACTGACTGAAAGAAAAGATGGAAAATGTTATTACTGTCAAGGAAAATATGATGCTACAATTACAACCAGGATAACACTTGCCAAAAAAGTCAACACACTAGAGAACAAGCAATGTGGGTCACCTTCAATGAAAAACGGGACAAGAAGATGTTGGCCTTCAGGCACTGTTAAACAGGAGAGAACCTGATAAGCATGCAATCTTGATGAAGCTAAACTCTAAAAAGCCCAGCATTTTACATGTCTGTGCTGCCAACAGAGAAAACTAAAAGAAAAATCCATTTGGGACCATGAACAGGGAAAAAAAAAAAAAAAAAAAAAAAAAAAGACTTCCCCATTAAAAAATTTTTGTCCATACACACAGCAAATATATAGAAATGATTTATTGTAATTAGTACTGTAACAATGTCTCCAATAAACAGATTGAGTTCATTTTTTTAAAACATATTTTAATTGCCAAACTTATATTAGGTTACAGAAAAAGTTACCTTTGTAGAGTCAGTACAACAGTTCATCATTTTTAAACAAGGGAGTCCAAAGATACTTATATCCCACATCGGGATACACATGAATATTCATACATACTCCGTAGTGTTACTGACCTGGAGAGGGTACTACAAACTAATCTTCGGAGGTTTCCGATACGTTATGCAACAAAGTACCTCAATTTCCTATCAATTTCAGCGGGTAATAAAGATTTTCTGATTTCCTGATGCCCGTCAGTTGTAAAACGCAAAGAGGGAACAGAAGAGGTTCGCCTCTAAAGCTTGAACAACAAAAATGAATGGCCATTCAAAAGAACTCCCTAAAACAGCTGCCCACAGAAAAACAGGAAGCCACACACACACACACACACACACACACACACACACACACACACACACACACACACACACACACACACACA
>JBBMFX010000002.1:5571218-5586115 GCA_037832545.1 Rhabdalestes septentrionalis | reverse complement strand
CACCATGACATTTAAACTCAACAAAACAAAGGCTGATACCTTGACGATTCTGGTAAATTTAAGTGTAAACAGAAAGCGGGAACCGTTTAAGCCCGGCGCTGCTCAGCTCCTCTGAACCGGACTCTCTGCACTGCTAGCATTAGCCTGTTAGCTAGAGGTGCCGTTTCAGAACCATGCAAAACGCCGGTTCTGTTTCTGTACTTTCACACCAACTTGCAGGTTCTGCAGGTCTCCTGCTGTTTATGTGTCTAGAGTGAAGGATCTCCACACGTGTTTT
Organism: Rhabdalestes septentrionalis; assembly: GCA_037832545.1. NCBI lineage: Eukaryota > Metazoa > Chordata > Actinopteri > Characiformes > Alestidae > Rhabdalestes > Rhabdalestes septentrionalis. The sequence goes on along the minus strand of JBBMFX010000002.1, from coordinate 5,585,838 downwards.
GTGTGTGTGTGTCTGCTCTCTGCTGCGTCTGTAGAGACCAGAGAAACGTCTTGTTGTTTGTCTCCACTCTCTGTACCAATGGTTCCACCCCTTTTATGAAGGGACTCTAGTAATTGGTTAAACCAAGGAGCGTGTGTCAGAAAAAAAAAAATGTATGTATACACACACACACACACAGACAGACACATATATATATATACACACATGTGCAAATATGCAGAAATGTTTGTATGGTGTCCTTGAGTGTCTTTAACAGCGCCTTGAAATAATAATTACAGTTTGTGCAGTGAGTATTATCTGATTCATGTTAGACGAAGGTCAGGATTACAGCTCAAACACCAATAGGACTAATCAGGGATGAGAAACAAGAGATGAGGATCCAACAAATCCACAGTACATTGTTTTGGAAAATTATTGCAAAGCAGCTCTTCTTTTGTTGAATGGTAACATTATTTATGCTAAAACAGGAACAGCAATCCAATCACGTAGCTACCCATTTGTGGTGAACAGTCACATGTGGTTCCTTAATCCCTTTTCGGCACAGGAAAAATAAATATGCAGTACACAAAGCAATAACGTTTGAGTAGTGAAAGCAGTTTTACCTTGCAGTTATGACTGACTGCTGTAAATGTCATGCTGTTTTTACTTGCACGCTTGCATGTAGAGGCAAGATATTGCTTTGTGTCTAAATCAGATTTTCTAAAAAGGTGTACATTTTTAACAAGGTATACATTTAGCAATATTGTCTACTGTTGTCCTCACCTTTGCCAGGGCTCAGATTCTGGTCAATAAAAACCTTCAGCTCCCCATTGGCCTCAATCAGATCAGCCTATATGGAGAGGAAGGAACAGAATGATTAAGTCCACTTTGTGGCTCATAGCAGTAAGTAGGGTCATACATGCACCCAAAAGCAGAAATAAAATGCTTACATCTTTGGCCATGATCCTTGGGGAAGAGGAGCAAAGGCTTAAAGAATCCAAGCCAAATGTTCACAAAGGAGTATGCCTGGAAAAGAAAGAATACTACTTTTGGCACAAATGTATGTCAGGAACAGTAACCAAGGTTACTAGCAAACATTTGTCTCAAGGTGATGCAGAATCTCCTGTTTTAACAGTATGCCTCCTGTATTAAACACAGAGGTTTATCTAAAACAGAAAGTAAGCAAAAGGTAAATAGATTCAAGAGCATGACACTAGGAGACGGCTTGGTCTGGCATGTGCTGATCTCAGAAAGGAGGGCGCTACGTTACAGCAGGCCCAAGATTGCTTTCATCAATTTGCCCAAATCCAATGCAATCTACCTGACTGAGATCTACCCAGATCACAAAGGCTCAAAAACAGACCAAAACGTGAACAAGGGGTGCATTCCTCACCATGCAACTTATCAAAGACCCTGAGTTTTTAAGCTCCGCCGACCTGGTCTAAACATGCATCGACCACCAGGTTCTTTTAACACGGGGCATGATCGAAACACTGCCTTAACCTGTTTTTAAAAAATCGATCTGTACGACCATGTTTTGCTCATTATATGTAACTTATTTGCCCTACAAAAGTGTACCCTTCTCAAATATATACGTTTTGTCTGCTTCCTACGTTTAGAAAAGAATGAAAATACTGAGCTGCAAAATGCAATCTAACAGCCCTGCATATTCGTTAAAATTAGTTACTAAAGGAGAAAACAAAAATAATCATAAAGAGGGAGCAAGCTTTCTATAATATAAAGCATGTTAGCAGAGTTAGCTAGCTAGCTGGTCTGGAAACACGTTGTTGTGGATGGAAAGCGTCAATTAGAGGAAAAACAAAATGTGATCAGATCGAAACAACAAACATATACGCCTGTGTAAAGCCTTCCAAACACATTGGCGTTTGAGTGGCCATTAAATCTCGAGTATGAAAACTTTCCACTTAACTTAGGAGCCAGTGCTCTCTTGTATACCCTACCTTCTTGGGTCCTGGGGTTCTGTTGGCATAGCTCACTAGCTAGCTAGCTTTAATGATAGAGGAAGAGGAGGTCTGAAAGCCCCCTCTCACGACAGGAAACAAAACTCAAATAATATTTTTATAAAAGTTGGAAATTGCACAAAAATGACACTCCTAACGCCGGCCGTACTTGGAGACTCGTTTTGGTCAGTGAAACATTTCTTTCTACTAGCCAGCTGACATCAACAAAATGGATGCGAACATAACCAAGACAGCTGCTTATTACTGACACTGGCACTTTATTCACCCAAATCAGTCTATTTTTGATTTGAGACAGAGCAACCAGTGCAAACACGGGCTTTCATTTCAATCATATTTACATTTTGTTTAAGGGAAGGGCTAGTTCTTGTTGTGAGCTTTGCATTAGCTATCGTTACTCACCTCTGATCCAGTAAAATGCTGTAAGATACAGCTTTAGGGCGAAACAGAATTGTGTATAGACAAGCACAACGCTTCAAAAGAAACAACAAATCGGAATATCATCGGAGAAAATGCAGAGTGTGGCACTGAAATTATCTCAGGCCAGTGCTTTTGCTAGGTCAGCCATTTTCACATGCTAAGCCAATTGATATTTTTTGCCTGCTCACTTGACACAGGCCTTAGATGAGCAAATATTTATAGTTTACCAGGTTTATGTCTTAGTTAGACTCAAGTTCAGACAAATGAGATGAAAAATATTTCCAGAGAAACTGTTTAATAAATAGTTTTAATCAGGTTATCTAGAGAGCCTGGCAGAATAGGAGGACATGACTTGGCCGAGATAATTAACCAGATAAGTGGTAAGAGTTTCAGTTTCAGCATTTGTAGTTGGCTTTAAGGGGCACCCAGGCAGCTACAGACAGTCTGACATTATTATAATAACACTAAAGAAAAAGGCTCTTTTATGGGCTACCTAACACCCGAGGCTTGCTTTTCCTCGCATCTCCGTTAGCTCCAATTCTCCTAGAGGCTAGGCTAAACGAGTCACCAGTGACTGATATTGATAGCCACAGGCTAACGGACGCATCTTAAGTTAAAGTCCTTCAGGCTCTGCAAAAATAACAAGCAAAATGCACACAACACACTCCGTCCAAGAGTCAAAATCTGCTGGAAATCTCTAACGCCACAATCAGTTATAAGACTGCTTACAGAGGGCTGCATGCAGGTTTTGAATGAGTCTCTGCTCCGGCTCCAGCCTACTCCCTCTGCTGCTCCTCACAAAACTGAGCTTGGCGGTGTCCACGGCTGCTTTACTCTGATTGGACGAGCCTTCCGTTACGCGCCCGACTCGTTTACATCAAAACCACGCCCCTGGTTTTATCTGGTTGGCCGGATGCACGCGTCGGTTTTTGTTTACAGCTTCTCATTGGCAAATCTGACTTAGTCCTGCCCTCCCATTTCTTAAGGGGCAGCTGAGGTGTTTGTCATACACAACATGGACAAACGTATAGGGACGACTCTCTTAGTTATTTTACTGATGTCAAACCCATCGACACGCGTGTGTAAAAACAAGACATCATAAAGATATCATTGGATGAGTTTGATTTGGAAGAAATTCACTGGCCTGTCAATGAATGCAAAGATTCAGGTGGACACCAATAAATGATGGGCAAAAATAAAGTGGCCCGTTAGTGTCACGTGTGAAAACACCAATGCACACATTCTTTCTCTGAATTTCTCTGAATTTAACCCAATGTTAGCTTAGAATTTTTAACCCAATGTCAGGCTAGAAATAAACACAGGATAATTACAGTTGCAACTGGGATATATGTTTTCTTTTTTTCTGGCAGGAAAGTTTAGTGTGTGTGCAGCATGAGGGTGAGAAAGGTTGTGGTGATGGTTGAAAACTCACCCTGTGTGAAAAACGGACAACCATGTTTAACATAAGGGATAGATGCCTGGTATGAAAGTGGAGTCAGACTTTATATCTTATAAAAGGCAGTTTAATCTTGTACGAGGCAGTTTAATCTTTATATCTAAAAATAGGCAGTTACATCTTATAAAAAAGCAGTAAAGCCAAATCATCAGGCTTAAATTGTATTATTTTACAAACCAGATATTTGTGGTCAGGCATTTATTTATTCATATACTTGGTTGTTTGTCTAGGACACTGAAAGTGCAAAAATGCTACATGCCATCTGTGAACTTAAGATAAAATGTTTGAGCTAATCATTCCTCCCAAGGAACTGTGTCATGACTGAGCCAAATCAAGTTGCCAATGTGTGCTAGTTACTTTTTTTTACAATTTTTCTTTTATGAAAAATTTTGATGAATTCATTTTTGATGAACAACAACTTTTCATTTTTGTTAATTTTTTGATTTAGCATAACTTATATGGTGATAACATACACTGAAATAGTAAAACTTCCAAATGAATATTGGCTATAAGTCAAGTAAAAAATGATAAATGAAGTTCACAATTAGACACACACGCATTAAGCATATGTGTGTAAGTTATGAAGATCTGGGAAAACCAAGACAAAAACTCAGTGTGTGATAAACACAAATAATGCACATTTTGGGGTGGGGAATGGGGTGCTGACTGTGCAACTTGTGAGGAGACAAGATCTAATCAGTAAGAAAGCTTAGGTATAAAACACTGTAATATGCAAAGTGAGCCAGGGCCCAACCTTATTGACAGAATGTCAGTGAGGGCCATTCATAGACATTACTGATAAAGAGTTTATATTCTGCCTGTACTTTTGCAATTATAAGATGTGCCTGTAAACTCAGTTCACATGACCCTCTGTCGCTTTTGTTATTTCCTATTTTGTATTATAGAATTTCTAACTATGGGCATAGAAGTCTCTCATGGCATCTAGATGAGAGCATGTGTTTAGTCTGAATTACCCTCTTGGTCCAACAACAGCCTAAAAATTCACAGCAGCATCAGTAACTCAGGAAATATTTTCATCATTATACTGTATATTTTAGATTGAGTACACAGCAGGCTGGTGATTCTTAATGTGGCTGCAGAGGTTTAGGTTCTTCCCAGGTTTTTAACTCCAAACAAGCTGGAGCTCACCTGATTTGGTTTGTTTAATTGGTTAGCTTTATACCACTGATTGTGTGTGCACCGGTTTTGTTGGAATAAAAATGTACAGCGACCCATTGCAGATGAGATAGGTCCCCTTAGGTCAAGACAAGATATAGACAAAAGTATAGGGGAGCCTGACCTTGATTCCCCCCTTTGCAACTTCCACTCTGCTTGGAAGGCTTGCCACAAGATTTTGGAGTGTTTTTGTGGGAATTTGTGCCCATTCATTCTGTAGAGAATTTATGAAATCAGGCACTGATGTTAGCTCACATTTTCCTTTTCAGTTCATCCCAACGCTATCGGATGGAGCTGAGGTTAGAGCTCTGGGCGGGCCAGTCAAGCTCTTACACACTGAACTAATCCAACCATTTCTTTATGAGCATTGCTTTGTGCATTGAGGGATAGTCATGTTGGAATTGAAAAGGTCCCTTTCCAAACATTGTGTCAACAAAGTTGGAAGCATGCCGTTGTCCAGAATATTTTGGTATGCTGTAGCATTAGGATTCAGCCCTTCTCGGGGAAGTAAACAGCCTGGCCCAAACCTTGGAAAACAGGTGCGTCCCAAAACTTTTGACCATATAGTGAATCAGCCTCAAACGCTGAGACGCATAAACAACATTTCCCGTCATGCCCAAGAGCTAGAGCGCATGCGCCATGCTCCTCTAGCGCATTCCCTCGACGCTGACGCGCAGCCGTATATGGGACTACTGGGTATCAATTTGGTCAAACAGCGGGTGATAAAATGGTAGGTGATCTGGGGAATTATCAAACGGTTAGATTTGGCGTTGTCATGCGCAGGACGCAGGGGGATCCCAGACGTGTCGGGGTAGTGCCACTAAAACGTGGCTTTCGGTCAGCCTCGGTCGCGCCACTAAGTGTCTGAGCGCAGAAATGTTGTGGGCTGTGTGCAGGAAGGTCAGTTGTTGATATTAGAGTCCGCCGTGGCCCCGCACGTACCTTTCCCTTTTTGGGGTGTAGGGTAGGAGCAGCTGACCTCCCTCGGGTTAGATGCTGCCCTACCAGGGCAGAACTTTAACCCAAACACATGGCCAGCCTTGACTTTTTCCACTGCTGGTGACTTTAGCAAATGTGGGTTGTTCGTTAGTCGTGCGTAATTGGATAGTATCGTCCTTTGCGCAGTCGAGTAATTATCCAACAAAACCATTTTTTCCAGACTCGTTTAGTCCCGTTATACTACCGTTGAACGTGTACAATTCTTACACTATACCTCTTTTTCTAGCTGTGAAATAGATTTGACCAAAAGCTTACTCTGCATGATAGATATAACCATTTCACAACATGGTTTGTTGTTTTGCACTGGAAGCCCTGAGCCAGTTTGGGGTCTGTCATCTCAGATTCTCATATTACAAGTCAAGTGCTAGTTTTGCAAGTGACCAGACACAGTTCAGCATGCGTCTCTGTGTGCCTTCTGCTTCAAGCCAACATATCTCAACTGCTTGGACTAATATGTGTCTGTGAAGTATTGTCTTATTAACCATAGCACTTCTAGCTCAGTGTCTTCTTCTTGTCTACTTCGGTCCTCTCTCTCTGAATGTGTGTGTTTTTGTCTCTCGGTGTATTCACCTGTCTCTGTTTGTACACGCTGTTGTGTGTTTTCCTCCGGCTGTCGGAGTGTGTAACCGAAGGCCTCTCCTCATCTGTGCAGCATAAGCTGAAGTCTTCACAGAAGGACAAGGTACGGCAGTTCATGTCCTTCACACAGGCAGGGGAGAAGACAGCTGTGTACTGCCTCACTCAGAATGATTGGAAACTAGAAGTGGCCACTGACAACTACTTTCAGAACCCAGATCTCTACTTCAAGGAATCCATGAAAACCTCAATAGACAGAAAGAAGCTGGAGCAGCTGTACAACAGATACAAAGGCAAGTTTTCCTTACTCATTTACTCTCTCTGCCTGTCTAGGCGCTAGCATATTTACTTCTGATTGAACCCCTGGTGTGCCATGCATGAGCTTAGTTAGTGAATGCTCTGTGTTTATGTAAGCGTAAATGTAAGGTTGGCTCTCTCCCAGATCCTCAGGATGAGAATAAGATTGGGATCGATGGGATACAACAGTTTTGCGATGATCTCAATCTGGACCCGGCCAGCATAAGTGTTCTGGTGGTGGCATGGAAGTTCAGAGCGGCGACGCAGTGCGAGTTCAGCAGGAAAGAGTTCCTCGATGGCATGACAGAACTGGGGTGCGCATCAGGTGTCTCTTTGAGCTCTTGGTCACCATAGACCGCATAGTTGTCCTATATTTAAGTCTTTTGTTTATGTCTGTGGAAGATGCCTGCGGTTGCATATGTGCGACAAAAATGACTCCTCTCCCTATCTTCTGGCCACCAGGTGTGACAGTCCAGAGAAACTCCGGGCTCTCTTACCTCGGCTAGAACAGGAACTGAAAGACAGTGTGAAGTTTAAGGACTTCTACCAGTTTACATTCAACTTCGCAAAGAATCCTGGACAGAAGGGTTTAGGTAATTTTAGAGGTGAAATGCCAAAGAAATAGACCAGCAATATCAGAATTCCCGAACTTACTGTCATGTTTGTTTTGGATTTTAGATTTGGAGATGGCAGTAGCTTACTGGAACCTAGTTCTGACAGGCCGCTTCAAGTTTCTTGATCTTTGGAATACATTTTTATTGGTAAGTTTCAGACTGTGTGAATGAAAATATATTGTACAGGAGTGCATGGCATTTTTTCGAGCAGTGGGTTCAGATTTAACTATCAGCATAACAAGAAGTCAAAACACTTCTAAATGACACACAAAATGACAGTGCCTATATTTTTGTTTTACTATTGTTCCTACATTTATAGACTGAATTTTCTAATTTGGTAGAAAGTTTATTAAACTTTTCTTTTTTTGCTCCACCCTGAATAGGAACACCATAAGCGATCAATTCCCAGAGATACATGGAACTTGCTTCTGGATTTTGGCAACATGATTGCAGATGATATGTCAAACTATGATGAGGAAGGTGAGAGTGGTTGTTTCATGCATATTTTTGTAATAATAAACAAGCCTTGAGCAGCCCTGTGCTTACACTGCACATATTAAGGTCATTAGGACAATGTGCTTGCTGGGCTGTAAAGCAACAACTTGGAATTAATTTCAAGAAAGCTGAGAATAATCCTCTTTAAAATGTGGAACTGTAATCATGTGACTGCCTGTTTTATTTCAGGAGCATGGCCAGTTCTCATAGATGACTTTGTGGAATTTGCTCGGCCAATTGTGACTGGGTCAAAGCGCAAAACTGTATAGGACTGGCTCTGCTGTTTGACAGTTTGGGATTTTGTTGCCTCACTGAATTCAGCTCTTTTTAAAGACTTGTATAAAATTGCACATGTGCACACACACACACACACACACATACACAAACACACACACACACACAAACACACACACACACACAAAAGAAAAGGAAAAAACATGGAGAAACACTTGAAACCGCCAGGCTATAGAAAAGACTCAGGCCTCAAAGCAGTACAAAGGAGAAGAAGTATGGATGAAATTTGGAGACTCAACATTCTTTTAGAACTGTCACGTGCAAGATGTCAGTTGCTGCGGCCGGCAAACTAATCCTGTCCAAAGACCCCGAGGGAGTTGGTGGGTCTCCGCAAATCCAGTACCTCATCCTCATGGCAGAGAGTCACACTTGCACAACTATTCCATTCACACTCTGAATCATAAAACACTAGGAGAGTACATACAATAATGTGTTTCTTGAGACATTTGTCCTGGATACATACCTCCTGTAGGACTTAACAGGGTGTATAGATCAGATGCACTTTCAAAACCAGAGACCCCTGGACAGAGCAGCATGCAGCTCACACCACCAGCACAAAACTTGTTGCCGTTGTACAATGCTGTATCTACTGTAGCAGTATGTACAGAGATAAATATTATAAATAAACAATATTTTATAAACCATGGAAAATAAAGGCATTTATAAACATGTGGACAGGTGACTTGTGTAAAGGATAAAGGAATGAACACTTCTTCAATTCCTCCGTATCATGTATGATTTCGTTTTAGGTCATCTATAACACATACGCTCTCTTGCAAACTCTGGTGTGACTACAATGCCATTCAGTGTTTCTCATTCTTTTTGTTTTCATTTGCCAGGACTATGTAAAAATAAATTATTGCCCAACTAAACCTGTATGTTATTTGTTCTCCCCACTTCATGACGGTGTGAGAGATAAACATTTTTTGATTCCCCAGGAGGATATTTGGCTTTGAGGTTGAATTCCATCTTACTAAAGAGCTTTTGCTGCCATCTCAGTTGATCTTTGACTGTTTGTGAGACACACCAGGACCTTGTGCTCTCAGCGTATTCACAGCTATAAAAGTTTCTCGCACATCTATGTGGTAATCTGGTATGAACAACATGCCACCGCAACACAGAAATATGCCTCCTGTTTCATTCTTCTTAGTGTCCACACTAAACACAGTTGTGGAAGGCCTGTAATGATGAAGATTTCAGCAGCTTCACTTTTTTGCAAAGTCTTCATCCGTCTGCTTTCTCAAGTGTCTGAATAAAGCAGGTCATTTAGGGGCTCCAGGTTTATGGATGTGGTGAGGGAGGCAGTTGGTTTGAGAGGAGTAGATGCAGAGAATAGAAGAAAAGTAGAAAAAGAAGAATACTGGCTCGTTTAAACTTTTAAACAGCTCGTGGTTGCTGATAAATTAGCAGCTAATATTTGAACTGTAGCCCTGAACCATGAAAATATCCTGAGATCGCCAAGTGATTTAGTCCTGCTCATGAGCCCCATCGTGTGGTAAATTAGAGTCATGATCATAAACATTTATGAAGAGACAGAAAGTCACACGTTGTGTGCCACATCCTTAAGGCCACATTGCCGAAGAGACTGGTTAGATACCACACTGAATTTAATATTTTACTGCACCTTCTTAATGCTAGAAAGTCAGCTGGAATAAGTACAATTAAGCTGGAACAAGAATAAATGGAAAACATCATTACAAATATCAAAATTCTTTATATTATAGTAAATTTCATTATCAAGTATTCATGTCGTTTCCCACGTTTTAATAGGGAAATGTTAGGTTTCTGTTTTCATAAGTAAAAAATTGGATTAATTAAAAAAAATTGATACATGTTCAATAGAAGTTTTATTCTTTCACAAACTGGATTTTGACATATAAGAATATAATAAGAATTTCAGTGTGAATAAGCACATGTAAACACTGAGTACTCAGTAACTTACTCAGAACTCAGTTTTAATATAATGAAAGAGAGAAAGTTTTCTTTCTGGCAGCTAAGACCTTACTAGCTAAATTATTTTTAAATAGTTCACATCTGTAATGTACGGTGCAAGACAAACCTTTATACAAATTTGCTCATTTGGACTACTTAAGGAAGACAGTGAAAAACGTATATGTCGCGTTACCCACCAGTAGATCTATAATGCAAAAATTTTTATGTCTCGATAATTTTGCTGTCTGCTCAGTCCTGACTGTTCTATTTCTGATTCTGATCAGGTAGGAACCTGGATGTAGTCTGGTTGTTTCTGGGGATGAGTATCGCTGGACAGAGTTGATGAGAACGGCGGGTTAGGGTCTATGAGAGAAACTCCGGTGTTTTTCTCTCTCAAATTTCACTAGAATGATCCTAGTTTGTGGTTGAGAAGCCCTGAAATCACAATGAACCTCGACAGACTCCGAAAGCGTGTGCGGCAATACATAGACCAGGTAAAAATCGGCCCGAACGACTCAAATTCAGGAAGACCAATGTGATACAGAGTCAGAGCTGGAGAAACTAGCCGTTAGCTTAGCATAGCTTATCTTTCTACTCTCTGAGTTGTGTAGTTTACAGACACAACAGAGTCAACCTGATCGCAAAATATACGACCACTGTTGTCAGAAAGCCAACTGAGTCAATCCTTTCACTGCTTTAGATGTACAAGCCAGTTGTGTCTAGCTTGGTTGCTAACTCATTTGGTGGGTTGCCAAATTGAACTTTCTGCTACTATTCCCTTTTAAACAGCATATGACTTTTTTTGTTGTGTTGTATAGTTTTTATAATGTGGGTTATGGTGCTCTTTATTCTTTTGTGCTGTCCGCTTGCACTTAACTAATACGGAGTTGCTGGAGGTTATAGATTTCCCAAAGAAAGAAGATAAGAAAGAAATTTGTTTTTCACGAGGGAAATTATTTTTTCATCAGCATGCTCAATGCAAGAAAAGAAAAAGAAAAGGGAATAGATAATGAAGTAAAAGACAATATTGCAATACAATTACAGAATTGAATTAATGTAACATTTAAGACTGACATTTCTGTGTGTGAGGATTCATGTGCTGTACCAGCAGATCAGTAGTGCAAAATGGCTTATGTAATGCTTAATGCAATAAGAATAAAACAAATGGTGAGAATGAGATTAACATTCTTTGACACTCATTTGGTATTGCACAAATCTCAATCTTGTAACCCTTTTCCCCTGACATGTGCAGAGATGTGTTACACAGTTTAGAAACAGGTGAAATTGATTCATTAATTAACCATTACTTTTAAAAACTAGTTCAAATGTGTTGGGAGCTACATTGTCCAGCTGTTTTAAGATTCAAGTTATTTACTTGTCACATACACACTCTACCAGTCCAAAGTTTTGGCACACACTGTGATGGTCAATAATAATGTTAATGTTCACCAAAAATACACTCAGTATTCTGTGCTAACACATGCATTTATCATTTGTTCTCCATTTGAGTAATTTTAGTAGCCAGTAAGTGTCGTGTTTTATTTATCACTACAGAAAAGACAGCTATATTAATTATAATTATAAAAGGAATCACCAGATAACTGTTAGATATTTAACAAGCTCTTAAGTGACAGACAGTGGGGATAAAATTTGTGTATTTAAAGTTACACAACCAGATATTAGGAAATCAGACATGCACTGTTAGATTTTTTTGTCGTCTTATAATAGAAATTTAACATGTTTTCATTCATAGTTGCTGATATTTAACAAGTACAAAAATCTGCTATGTATGAAATAAATGTATAAGGGGTAAAAAGCTGTGGAGTAAAGAACTTTTGACTGGTTGTGTAGAACAGTATGTAGTTAACAATGGCCCTGATAAGTCTCCAAAATCTAACTATTCTTGTTGTTATGCAGCAACAGTACCAGAGTGCTCTCTTCTGGGCTGATAAAGTAGCATCTTTATCCCATGGTGAGTATAATTTTCTCTTCTAATATTACATATTTTTTGCCATTCTAGATTAAATTAATACAAAAACATAGACAGACTTAATATAAATTGTTGCTAATGCTGAGAAAATCTTTTTATTCTCATCAGAGGACCCCCAAGACATTTATTGGTTAGCACAGTGCCTTTATCTTACATCGCAGTACCACAGAGCTTCTCATGCTCTAAGGTCTCGCAAACTTGACAAGGTATGGCCTGTTACTTTGGATTTAAATGCATACAGTACCACTTATCTTTGCAAGTTGGCCACTTGTACCTTTCTAGACCTGATGTGTATGTTACTGATGGCTAATATATCCTTTCAAACTTGTGTATATAATCTATGTCTTGATTCCTAAGATGTATGGGGCTTGTCAGTATCTTGCTGCAAGGTGCCATGTAAGTATTTTTAATCAGCATTACATTACAACACTTATTTTTTAAAAACTCAATACGTTCTTGTGCAAGAATTTGCATCAGTATCAAATAATTTTTGTGTTTTCTTTGCACGTTTTCATCCCACGTTAATTCCTTACTAACTACTGCATCATTTACTTTCAGTATGCTGCCAAAGAATACCAGCAGGCCCTTGACATTCTGGATATGGAAGAACCAGCAAGTAAAAAGTTATTGGATAAAAGTCTTAAGGAGGACAATGGCACCAGAGAAAACACCAAAGAATGGGAAATGTCCCCAGCATCAGTGAGCATTTATTTTTTTTATGGTTTCTGTAATTTTATAGAAATAGCCATTTTTAAGCTCCTACTTTGCAGAAGACTCTTAGGTCTCCTGATCAGTGTCACATTGTACTTCTTCAGGTTGTGAAAGGTATTGGCTTAAAGTAAATTTCATTTTTCAACCAGGGCTGTATTATAAATATTGTTTTTACTATTAATAAGGGTTTTTTTCCCAAAAAATGCATATTACAAGGGGCTCAGACAACGGAAAAATAGAGACGTTAACAACACAGGAGCTCCAATAGCAACAGATCAAAGAGCCCAAGTTATTTGGGAGTAGTAATCGACCGATATTGATTTTGTATTACCGATACCAATTATTTGCATGTTTATGTGCCCGATAACCGATGTTCAGTACCGATATTTATTTACTATTATACTTCTGTTTTTGACACAATTATTACAACAAACTGTTTTATTTATAACAATCACTCCCTCCTTGCATACAAATCAAAATTAGGGGTCTGAAAAAAAAAAAAAAAAAAAAAGTGTCCTGTTACTAAAGTCTGTCAATCACTGGTTCTTCAAGGTACTGCTGAAGCTCTCCTTTAAGTCTAGACACACCAACTTCAGAATAAGCACCAAGCATAGCGTCATACATCTCCTCAATCAGTTTCTTTTGGGTTTCTTCCGTCCGGGGCCTTTTTGAAATTAATAGTAGTAATAATACATTTTACGAAAATATCTCAGTGCTTACACAGAAAGTAACAAAATAGAATAATAGGACGTCCACGGCAAGAACGCCGGCGTGAAACCCTGAAGCATTGGAGACCACAAACGCAGCAAGTTCAAGCTGCTTCCCGCGTGTACGGTGGGCAAGCTGAACATCACCAGGCATGATGGTCTCCCCCTCTCTTTGGATGGCGCACAGGCTTGCGTACCTCTCGGTGTGGATGGTGCACAGGGTCATATCACCCTCAACGTGGATGACGCACAGACCCGCCAAGCGAAGCCCCGCTGGCCGCATGCAGGACCGTGACGGCGGAGGTCAGTCTCGAAATCACGAGCGATCTAATACACCAGGCGCTGGATTTTTGGTAACGGTGGATCTCTTTCAGAGCCACGACGCCGGGCCTGTAACAGCAAGGTTTCTTCATGCCGATGCGGGATGGAACGCTCTTGTGCACAGCCTTCGTGACCAATTGACAACATGTTATTGACAACATGTGCTTATTAATGGCTGTATATTATTTAATTCGGGCACAGTTACGTCTTTATTGTGAAAGGATTTGACGGATCGTCTTACTTGACTCTGAGTTCGTCTTTATTTCTTAGAGCCAAGCTGCATAAACTAAAAATCAGTCATTTATGTAACACATCTAATGTGTGCATTAATAGCTGTTATGTTTAATATAGTTTACTAAATATAGGAAAGCAAGTCAGTATACTTTACCTTTGCATGGGTCTGCAGCAATGGCGATCATGAGCGTAATTCTCAAAAAACCCACAAGATAGAGCTGTTTATCGGTGAACCCGATATTACAAAACCGATAACCGATTATGGTAAAATGCTTAAATATCAGGAAAAATATCGATATATTGTTCGTTCTCTAGGTGGGAGTAAATATTCATGTTAATCTGAATAATAAAGTAGTCATAAAAACTAGTGATGCTCCGATCAGGAATTTTGCCACCGATACCAAGTACCGATTTTTTGTCTAGGTGATCGGCCGATACCG
>JBBMFX010000002.1:5554045-5571118 GCA_037832545.1 Rhabdalestes septentrionalis | reverse complement strand
GTGCGCGTGTGTGTGCGCGTGTGTGTGCGCGTGTGTGTGCGCGTGTGTGTGCGCGTGTGTGCGCGCGTGTGTGCGCGTGTGTGTGCGCGTGCGTGTGCGCGTGTGTGTATGAATAGTCTATCTGTAGACTAGTTTGATTATTTTAAACATATTATTTGACTGCTGATAGTGCCCTTCTTAGTCAGTTCATGCATGAATAGTCTTGATGTTTGAAGGTTATAGCAGGTTAAGTGTTTCTGACTCCCTGTGGTCATGGCCTTCAGATCAGCAGTTCTATCTGTCTCCTGCGGGGAAAAATCTATGATGCCATGGACAACAGACCTCTTGCCACATCCAGCTACAAAGAGGCCTTGAAACTGGATGTTTACTGCTTTGAAGCCTTTGACCTTTTAACGTCCCATCACATGCTGACTGCCCAAGAGGGTGAGAAAAACATTTTGTATTCAAGCTACGTACATAGTGTACTGCTAGGTATTTACACCACCAAGCTTTTAACACCTTCCACTGGATCTTCATTTTGGCCTCTTTCCTGTCATTGCAGAGAGAGAGTTCTTAGAGTCCCTTCCCTTAAACCAGCAATGTACCGAAGAAGAAGAGGAATTGCTACATTTCCTGTATGAAAATAAGTTAAAGAAGGTGAGACATTCTCATAGTTGTTTAAAACACAGGTATAAACACAACCGTCACAGTTCACTATTCAAAATTAAGCTCTTGTACATTTAATGAAATAAAGCCTTGATCTTTTTTGACAGTACAACAAGCCTAGTGAGATGGTAGTACCTGAAATGGTAAATGGTCTTCAGGACAACTTGGATGTAGTCGTATCTCTTGCAGAACGACATTACTACAACTGTGACTTTAAGATGTGCTATGCCCTCACATCTATGTAAGTATGTTTTCCCATAATCTCTTGTTTCCTGACAATGCTGGGACATGTTAGATATTGTTGGTAGTGAATAACAACGTGATTTTCAAGAAAGTTATTTGAATTTTTAAAATAACTTTCCTGGTATGGTTAATAATTTTTGCCCGAAATGATCACTGTACTGAAAGCCTTTCGGAGGAGCAGAGGAGGCAGCTGAGGAGCACAGGGAAATGTAACAAATCCTCAGGCTGTTTATCTTGTTTTTTGCATGACAAAGAAAAAGTCAAGTACTTTGGAACTGCATTATACTCTAAAAGTATTGTTCAAGGTAAAAAGATTACAGAACTCACTAAACATCACAGAGTTTACATGTTCTGGCTCAAATCTAATTACATTCCTCAGTGCTAATGTCATAGGTTTTTTTTTGTTTGTTTGTTTTGTACTACATTACTTTTTGCAAATACTTATCATGGGGCATTACTGAGTGCTTCCTGCTTGTTTTTGTGTTCAGGGTAATGGTGAAAGACCCCTTCCATGCTAATTGCTTACCAGTGCATATAGGGACCCTCGTGGAACTGAGCAAAGCAAATGGTAGGAAATTAATGACTATATTTAGCTCTAACTTCCAATTCAGGATTAATTTTTTTTTTAACATATTTGTCCCTGCAGAATTGTTTTACCTCTCTCATAAACTGGTGGATTTATATCCAAATAATCCAGTGAGTAAACACTACATTATATGGACATTTTTATTTATAATTTTTTTTAGTTTATGGCTTTTCATAAGCTTTTATTATCGTTGCCTAGGTTTCGTGGTTTGCTGTGGGATGCTACTATCTTATGGTAGGCCATAAAAATGAACATGCCCGGCGATATCTAAGGTAATACACATAAGTCTGACTATCAAACCAATATCAATGTAATAATTATAATATGAATAGTAATGATAATGGCTTGCAGTGGGATTAGTAAACATTCGTTTTAAACCCAAAAAGGCCAATGTCTTCTGAATTGATAATCAGTTAATATTATCTTTTTGTTTGGGTTGTAGCAAAGCTACCACACTGGAACGCACATATGGGCCAGCTTGGATTGCTTATGGCCATTCGTTTGCTGTGGAGAGTGAGCATGATCAGGCCATGGCAGCTTACTTCACTGCTTCCCAGCTAATGAAAGGGTATTTAAGCCAATAGGTTTCAATAAATGTAGAGAAAAATGTAGAGAAAAAAACATTAGCTTTTCTTTTTACTGTTTCTTTTCTCCTATCCACTGCTTCACAAGGTGTCATTTACCCATGCTGTATATTGGCCTGGAATATGGACTCACCAATAACCCAAAGTTGGCTGAGCGCTTTTTCAGTCAAGCTCTGAGTATTGCTCCAGAGGACCCATTTGTCATCCATGAAGTGGCTGTGGTGGCCTTTCAGAATGGAGAGTGAGTGGACTTCACAAACTCTTGAAACCTGATCAGTAAAGTCACAAATTAGGATAATTTTTATTTCAGTTTTGTGATTTTTTTTATTTATTTTACCCAACCATCTAAATTGTTTTAGCTGGAAGACAGCAGAGAAGTTGTTTCTTGATGCAATGGAGAAGATCAAAGCCATTGGCAGTGAGGTAATTTCACAGTCACCCTGAGAATTTTATTTTGGCTTTGGCCCATAAGATACATTTATCTGTTTTTTGCCCCCTGAGGTCTACTAACAACATCGTAATTTTATGTGCTAAAGCACATTTCGTTTTATATGACCATATTTTATTTTATATGACCATTAACAACCTCTGTATTCTATGTAAAAAAGCTGCTGTTGTAATTGCCTTCAAGCCTGATATGTAAATGACTGATTGGCTGCCCTGTATTATGCCTCATTCAGAAGAACAGTCTGGCTGTAATGGTCCTAACATTTAATATAAATGGGTGGGACTTAACTGCTGTAGGCTAAGTAGAATTAAATGTGTGAGCTAATAATGTTGAATAATGTTGAACTAATAATGTTCATGTACTACACACAAATTTAGAAAAGCAGCTTTCCATGATATGGGCTTTTATACTCTCTTTCTCTACTTTTTAAGGTAACGGTGGACAAATGGGAGCCTTTGTTGAACAACCTGGGACATGTGTGTCGAAAATTGAAGTAACTATTTATATGTATTTTATCTCATCATAGTTCACAAAAAATGGATAACTATTATTCTGTGTGTTTATATCAGTAATAATGACTCCACCACTCCTAATTAATGTTTTCTGGACCCTTTGGGAGGTGCTCCTCCTGTTTTGCTCAATATCTCATCAATAGGCCACATTATTTCCAAGCAGGTCACAGTGATGCATTGTAGGAAATGACCTGAAGAGAAAAACCTTCTAAAATTACTCAGTGGTATTTTTAATGAAGTGGTTTCAGAGAGCCCTGGACACACCAAATCTCTTTTCTGTCATTTGTTTTCAGTCCTGCACCCAACCTGCTCCTGTCTCTCTGCATAAATAGAGTACTTCTTCAGTATTATCATTCCAGTGCTCAATGAATTATGCATACCCACTTGCTGGATATCAAAGAGACTTGCAATTCATACTTCAAGATCATGCCACTTACTTTTTTTTTTTTAAGTGTTTGTTTTGGAATGAGGTATCGGCCTGATTTCTGCACAAACACAGAGCTGTCACTGATCATTTTTGGTTACTGAGTTAATGAGAATTATTAATTCTTTAATCACATTTAGGCAAACATTTGAGCTTTATTATATGAAAGACTATATCATTGTTTCACAAAACCAGCATGCAATGAATAAACTTTTGTGTGAATGTGTAATGCAGAAAGTATGAGCAGGCTCTGGAGTACCATCGACAAGCCCTGGTCCTCGTCCCCCAACATGCATCTACCTACTCAGCTATTGGTTACGTGCACAGCCTCATGGGAGACTTTGAAAGCGCCGTTGACTACTTTCACACAGTCAGTGATTTACCTCTCTTCATGGATACTCAGTTTCTCATGAATAGAATGTGCAGAGTTTAGTATGTACATTGGTCACAAGTTCTATTATTTTTTCCACAGGCACTTGGTCTAAAAAGGGATGACACGTTTTCTGTTACCATGCTTGGAAATTGTATCGAGATGTATATTGGTGAATCTGATGCTTATCTTGGTAAGTTCAATTCTCATGTTGTGTGAAGAAGCCGGAACAGAAAGATTTGCTCTATGAAATGCTCCATATCATGGAAAAACAATGTGCATTTGTTTTCATTGTTTGTGAGTGTCCTTAAAAGTTTCAAAACACACCATTCAATTCATATCTATAAGCCTTACTTCTTAAAGATACAGCAACACATTTGAATAATAAAAAAATAGTATTTCTAATGCATAAAGAAAGAAGTTTCCATGTTATAGAAAGTTCTAATGAATTATAGCCAGTTATAGCTATTCTGTTCCAATCTGCTCATAAGCTCTGTTTTTTCTGTCATAGGGACAGACATAAAGGACAAAGTGAAGAGGTTGCCAAGCACGACAGCTCTAAAAATGATCCTCAACACAACAGCTGACGAACAAGAAAGCCATACCCAGCCTGAGAGCAGCGTTATGACTTTAGAGACACCACATCCGGATGCCTTCCAGCGCTTTCTCTTGGAATGTAACATGCCTGAGAACGACATGATGTTAGAGACCTCGATGTCCGACACCAGCACGTGATGGTGTGTTCAGAAGAAAAACAGACACTGACATTTGTAAAAGACTGAGTAAAAGAAATGCTCAGTGCTCAGAGGAAGACCTCACATGCAGCACTTCCTCCTCAGAATCTATGATGACATTTGTGTTACAACCCTGGTGAATTTTTTTTTATGAATAAATGTATTAAATACAAAAGGGTTTAATGAAGAAAAAAGTAATTGTGCAATAAACCCTGTATGGATATTTTTGCACATTATCTTGTGTATCTCGAGTTGTCTTGCTGATGCTTGGGGAACAAAATGGTGTAGTAAAGAACACTAACAGAAGGGTAGGCATATTATGGAAAAAAAGTAAATCAATTACATGAAATGACGACAATTTAAATCGTATATATTGAGTAAATGAATTTATCCTCACTATAATATAGCTGCTGGGTGAACTTGTGTACTCCAGGTATGCTAGGTATTGTACAAAATACTAACAGAAGGATTGGCTTATTGAAATTTTAAAAACTGTAATTTCCTCAGATTAGCTGATACCTTACAAGAAATGTAAATGAAATACAAAATTAATTTTTTTATTTTAAATAACATCTCACGTAAATGAGTTCACCCTCACTGTACCATAGCGGATGGCCAAACCCTCCAGTATTTTAGTGACGCCCCCTCTTCACTTCAGTCAGTGAAGGGCAGAGACGTGCGGGGCAAGTGAGATGTGAGAAGAATTAGAAGTGGCAGGTAGAGAGATGGGCTGTGCACCTTCTAAATCCAATGTGACATACACTCACGAGAGAGTGTGTAGAGATCTGGATACCTGCTCCACCTTTGTTCCGAGTCTGAAGAGCTCCGTATCCACTCCAGAGAGGCCATCTCCTAGACTTTGTGTGGAGACCAGTAGTGGAAAACAAACTTTTCTCAGTGGTAAGACACCGTTTACCCCTTCTTATAGCAGGCAAGATACCTTGTCCAACTCAAGCAGGTTAGGTTTGGTTAACCAGTCTACGATTATTATTACCAGACTGTCTGAGCCAGCGATATTTTAACTAGTAATGTAACTCCGACCAAGAAATGAGCTAAATGTAAAAGCTCTGCAAGTGAGCCCGACTTTGTGTTTACATCACGTGATCCTCTACCCAAGCTTCGCGTTCTTCATCGTCTCTCATCTTCATCGGTCAAATCGTCCTTTGTTTCAGTGCCTGGCCGCGAGTGCTGTGGTCGTCCTGGGTTTCAGCCGCCCCCCAGCCCTCTCCGCCCCCCTCCAGCCAGCGGCAGCACCGACATCAGCAGTGGCAGTGATTCTGAGGAGAGTGAGGGTCCTGCAGAACCCTAAACATGTGATCGTCTCTCCCGTATAAGACAGTAAAGTGATAAAACACCAACAGGGACTTTCACATTGCATTCAAATACGTTGACTTTAATATAGATTTGGAGCAATAACAACTTTCACTCTACCTGGAAGGCTTTCCACAAGAGTTTTCTGTGCGAATCTGTGCCCATTAATTCTGTAGACCATTTATGATGTTGGATGTCTCCGTTCCAGTTCACCTCAGATGTTTTGGATTGGGAAGTCAGGGCTCTGTGGGAGCCAGTCAAGTTCTCCGAACTTATACATGTTTTGGTATGCTGAAACAATATGATGCTTTTTCATCAACCTGAATTCCATAATTAAGAGTGTGTCCTAATATTTACTCGTAGTGTATCATGCCCCACTGAAACATTTTGGGAAGAGTTTAGATTACACTGACTCCAGTGAGGATTTGATTGCTGGTGTACCGGATAGAGCTCCATCAGCACTGCAGAGAACACGGTTTTACTGTTTCTCGCTCGGGGCGTTTATAACCTTTTAAGTGGACTTGGTGACTTCTATTATCAATGCTATTTTCTGTGGAGAGTATTTAAATTATGTGCACAAGACTAAACACTTGTGTTTTAGTTATCTATTATAAGAGGACCTGTTTTTGGCATTTTCGACATGAGCACGGTTTGCAGCGAAATAACATTTTAGACTTTTTATACCACAGGTAATAATAAAATAAAATACAACAAAGTGGGAGTACAAAACACGATTTCGCTACCGTTTACGTTTTCATCTCAGCTCTCGCGGGATTTGGCGAGAGTTCTCGCGAGAGCGGGCGGAGAGGAGAAATGGAGAGATGAGGTCTGAAAGGGAGCAGACGACAGCAAGCAAGAAGAGAAGCGTCGTTGAGATCCAGTTCAGGGAAACGCAAAGGGAGCCGGAGAGCGCATCGGCCAACCAGAAACAGAAAGAGGAGAAGAAAGAAATCTTCACTAAGGTAGGTTAGACCGGATGTCCGTGTGGAGGGAGGAGAAAGTGGAGGTGGTTCAGCACCCAGGACAGCGACCACCGTGCGGACCTCTCATAGGGTTCGGTGTCCTCAAAGGCCTGTCCTGTTTTCTGCAAGCTTTACCAGACACAAATGTTCTGTAGACTCCACTGTATGCCTTTATCAATCTACCCCAACACACACATACACACATTTACATTTTAGGTATGTGGCAGACGTCCTTTTCCAGGACGACTTACAATCGTTAGTTACAGGGACAGTCCGCACTGGATGGTTAAGTGACTTGCTCAAGGACACGATGGTAGAAAGTGGGTTTTGAATCTGAAACTTTGTGGTCATTGAATACACAGGAATGTGTTTTACCCACTAGGCTACTACCACACTAACAACTGTCACACCCTCACCTGAAGCAACTCTAAATAACATTCTGTCTATTACACCGAACATTCCCCGTCCTGTGGCTGCCATATTTGCACAATCATATTTGTTGCTGCTACCTGTTCTGCCTTTTTGCAGACATTTTTGCTGCTAGAATACAATACCTGTCTACAGTATTCATCCAACCTGTACCTATTATCAACTTCACTAATTATTATCCAGTTGTGTTGTTCTGTTTCTATTCTTGTGTTTCATCATGGTCCTGTGGCATGTTGTTTCGTTTTGCTGTGTACTATGTGGTTGGAATGACAGTAAAACATGCTTGAAACCACCCAAGAGCTGTTTAGTGCACAACGTTAGTGGTCGAGAGAGTTGTAGACACAAGTGTGTTTTATTTATAAAGCACATTTACAATCAGTTGTGCAAAATGATAGAGAAAACTATAAGATAAATAACATTATGCTATTATATTGCACATCCCACTTCCAGCTTACCCTCCTTGTAGGGTAGCAGGTGGCCTGGTGGTTAGGCAGTTGCCCCTGTGATTGGAAGTTTGTGGGTTCAATTCCCAGGATTGCCAGTGACACCGCTGAGGTGCCCCCACACACTGCTCCCTGGGTGCCCCTCACTGGCTGATTTACTTGGTTAATGGCTTAAATGCAGAGAAAGAATTTCCCATGGTTCACACTATGTGTTGTGTTGCATTGTGTTGTGCTTACATATTCAAATGTTTGTACACAGTTGCCCACCCACTATTTCCTTAAATCAAGGGTAGTAATAAGGAATTTGCCCCCTCTCTTTTGCTGCAATACCAGTCTCTACACTTCTGGACAGGCTTTCCACTAGAAGTTAGGACACAGCTGTAAGGATCTGACTGCATTCAGCCATGAGAGCATTAGGTCAGATATTGAACTCTCTCACTCCAGAGCATACAAATTTACTGCTTCAAAGACCAGTGTGGCTGGGAACACTTATAGTCCCAAATGGCATGCAGCCAATAGCAACAGGTTTTAATCCAAAATACCCAGAGATATCCTACCAGAGTTGTCAACCAACTTTCCAATATGGAAAACAAAAAATATGACAATCAATCCCCAACATTTGTGGGCTTTGCATTGCAAGAGCACCAGCGAATTGTTAAAAAAATGCAAAAAAGGCCACAGCCAATCAGCAGCAAGGAGAAATAAATAACGCTCTTGGACTGGCTACAACCAGAATTTACATTATTATTTGTTACCATTAGGAAATATATTTATATTTATATTTCTTAATTTAGCACTATAATGCATGAAAAATAATATTTTTCGTTTCCACAAATTTGCGGGGTTTCTGCAAACAATTATTAGTCCAGTTCTAAGAAAACAAATTGCAAATGACAAACTTCACTGGGGTCTACTGTACTTGCCCTTCAGTTGCATTATTATTGTAATCTGGTTCAGATCCTGTGCTAGGAATCTGTATGTTTTTTAGAATGAGTGTCTATACATTTTTGGACATATTATTATGGAGTATTATTAGTATGAGACACAAGGACAAATAAAACAATATAAAATGAAAAGAAGGACAAAAAATGGACTGAATAGTACATAAAACAATGCTACACAAAATCATACATATGATTGGTTGGTTTAAACTGATATGTATGGGCTGAGGTGGAAGAGAAAATGTGATGATGACTGGTAGGCTGTTCTGTAGTCATGCGATAATGTGAAGAACAAGAGTTGTGAAAAGATGCAGGGGTGCTAAAATCCATGTATGATCTTTGGCAACACTGCTACAGTATCTTGTTTCTAATTCCAGGTGGTCATTCGGCGGCTGCCACCCAGTCTATCAAAAGACCAACTTGAGGAGCATCTCAGTCCACTGCCATCTTTCGACTACTTTGAATTCTTTCCTGCTGATCAAAGGTGCCGTTTCTTTGAACAATTCAAAGGTTTTTTTTTCCTGGTATGAGAATATAATGTATGACATGACTGTTCATTATTTCTCCTACAGCCTCTATCCTCATCTTTTCTCCAGAGCATACATCAATTTTAAAAACCCCGATGATATTGTTCTCTTCAGAGATCGTTTTGACGGTTATGTTTTCATTGACAATAAAGGTAACGCTTTCCAAGGAACTTTTCCAAAAATGTAAAAAATACTAGAATTAAAAACAAATAACACTACATTACCTCACACTTTAACTAGCTATTTTACACTCATAATGAAAAGATAACACTATTCTCAACTGTCCTTTGTTTAGGCCAAGAGTATCCAGCCATTGTAGAGTTTGCTCCTTTTCAGAAAGTTTCCAAGAAGAAACTCAAGAAAAAAGATGCAAAGGCAGGAAGCATTGAAGAAGGTATTTGTGAAAATGCCTACTATGCAAATTCTGCCAAAGACTTAGTATGAGACACAAGGGAAAATAAAACAAAATAAAAAGGAAAAGAAGGACAAAAAATGGACTGAATAGTACATAAAAACAATAAAATACCAGTTATAGTTTATGACTAACCTAAATTCCGGACTATAAGCCGCTACTTTTTTCCCCAATTTTTCCTAAATTTTGAACAATGTGGCTAATAATACAGTGCGGCTAATGCATGTTTTTTTTTTTTTTACTGAGACAGAAACATTTTGCCTTGTAACCAGACCCGGCGCCATACAGAGATTTGCCGATGGACCTTTGGGGAGGCACACATTTTTTATAGGCTCGTTTCGGGTTGATATGTTTTATGCACATCTCACCCACTTCTGTGACAAGGGTTTAGGCAGCTCAAACTCCCGGACCAATCCCGGTTGGCCCCCTAAGACCCACCCATGATGAAGATGAGGAAGAAGAAGAAGGCAATTAATGACTTTTTCCTGGTAGGCTGCAATATATATATGGTTTATCTTTTTACCAGTCATTAGGAGATGGAATGTTGTTTGTGCACTGTTCAGTAAAAAAGCATAAGCAACATAATGTGCGTGTTACTGATACGTACGTGTACTTAAAGGTAGCCGTGTTACAGATACTGTTCGAAAAATAAAACCATGTGCAATATGTACTTGTTTATGTTACCGTAACATTCAAAAGTAAAAAAATTCTGTGTAAAAAAAATTCAAATTACATCGTGAGACACATGCGGCTTATAATCCGGTGCGGCAGGTTAAAGTACAAAATTGATTTTCTTTCTAAAATTAGAACATGCAGCTTTTAATCAGATGCGCTCTGTAGTCCGGAATTTACGGTATATAACTGGTAGTTTCTTTCACATATAATTTGTTGGTCTTTCTGAAATCACACCTCACTGCTAGCTAAATATCATGTAGTTTGACTACCTCTTGCCTACAAGGTAATGCATTTTTTATTGATAGACCCAGAATACAAACGGTTTTTGGAGAACTACTCTTGCGATGAGGAGAAGTCAATGGCCAATCCAGAAACACTGCTGGGGGAGATTGAGGCTAAAACGAGGGAGCTCATAGGTATGTGTGGACTTCTCCTTTTGATACAGTGTATACTTACGCAAAGCACAGGGCATGCTTAAATACACACCCATCCAAACTGTTAGTGGTTGGTAATTTGGTCTCATTCGTGTGTATTTCACTTCCTTTCAGCTAAAAGGACAACACCACTTCTGGAATACATAAAGAACAAGAAGTTGGAGAAACAGGTCTGAACAGATTCTTCTCTTTGGTGAATATATTAATTCTATAGTTTCACTTCCATACAGTGAAATATTTGTTTAAACCGCAGAGAATTCGAGAGGAAAAAAGGGAAGAGAGGCGACGGAGAGAGTTGGAGAAGAAACGGCAAAGAGAAGAGGAGAAGAGGAAGCGCAGGGAGGAGGAGAGGCGTAAGCGTAAGGAGGCGGAGAAGCAGAAGAAGCTCTCTGAAAAGGAGATAAAAATTAAGGTATGGTGTTCTCTTCCAGATTTCAGATCATTCTTTTAAATATTTAAGTGGTTTTGGTTCTCATCAAGATGTTATTAGAACATATTAAAGATGATCTGGAATGTCATGTTTTAGGTTTAAACACTAAAGAGATGAATATAATCCTGATGTTTCACTAGCTCTTAAAGAAGTGTGACAGGGAAGATGAGGTGGACTCGGACAGACTGAAAGATAAAGGAGACAGTGGAGAAACAGACAGGAACAAATGGGAAAAACCTGCAGGTCACACCAAGTCAAAGGAACCAAAGGACAGGTAAGCTGCTTTAATGCTTGAAGTTTGAAGTGTGCAGACCAGTGATCTGCCAAGATCTCTCAAACGCAGAGTGATAAAACATCTTGGTTCATTTTGAGAAAACGGGAAGAATGAATTCAGAGTAATCAGTCATAACTGAAATTTTTACAAGAGTACAACAATCTGACTGGTTGAAAAATATATTGCCTGTTTTGTTATAGCTGATATAAGCACTTACGGGGCCAAATTTTCTTCTAATTGAGGAATTCAGCAAATGTAAGGTACACCCATAGCTGACACACTTTTAAATGCACTTTTATAATCCCTGATCTTGTATAAATTGCTGCAAACAGAATGGAACCCTCTGGAGCTGTCAAACATAAAGTCAATGTGTCAGCAAGACGGATATTAAGAAGTCTTTACAAAAACTATGGATGCACTGATTCAGTGACTACAATTGCTATGACTACTTTTGATTCTAATTAAATTTACAGCTAAATTAGTAGCATATTTATAATCACATGGGCTAAATTAACACATGGAACACACCAATTGCAACATGAATAATTTTATTTCTGACCTTATATTTATAAATGAAAAGTCATCAGCCCATTCAAATGGGCCCAACAACAAAAGTTAGAAATGACTGACTTTTTAGTACAACAAGTAGGGCAAAATTATGACCATTTGTCGTAATTGTAGCAGCAGCAGTCATTCACAGTTTGAGGGCTCTCAGTTACCTCTTGTTGTTTTTCTCATTATATCAAAACATAGACTGACCCAACTGAATCTAACTCATTGGCCAAATACTTATTCTGTGCTTTGAGAGGGGATTCAAATCTTGGAATGTCCATCCCTAATTATTCAGCTGACCTCACTTATGCTGTTTTTGCTGAATGCAGTCAAATGGACACAGCAATTTTCCTGCATCTAGAGTAATGCTCTCCCAGAAGAGTAGAAGCTGTTACTGCAGCAAACTCTCATTAACCCCTTGATTTCAGAAGATGTGCTGAATGAGTAGGTATCTACAAACAGTTTTTTTTTTGTTTTGTTTTTTTAAGTGCCGTAGAAAAGCAAGCAAATAATCGAGGTTGTGTTATTGTAAATAACGTCCTGGCTGTGAAGGTATTCCTGATTATGCTTTCTCTTGTGTTCTGCTGCCTAAGCAGAAATGCTTCTGTGTGGTTGGTTTGTGTTCTCTGGTAGACTTCAGCTGGAGAGCGATAAGGAACAGCGTGAAGGGCACAGCCGCCGGCAGAGGGACAAAGAGCACCGGGGGCGAGAGGAGGAGCGCAAGAGGCAACGGCACCATTACGAGTTTGACAAGTTCATGCGCCGCAAGGAGGAGACTAAATGGGGCAAAGGCTACTGTCAGGACAGGGCCAAGAAAGACGGCCATCATCACGGCTACTCGTTCTGCCCAGAGACGGTGGACAAGCTGAGCAAGGAGGACAGGGATGACATGGGCAACAGGAAGGAGCGCATTCGCAATAAGGTGAGTAAGACCTGATAGACCATTGGAGTCTCATCCACAGTCCATTTACTGCAGGCTCTACCTTTTCATAACATTTCAGTATGTGTCAGAATCATTTAGTGATTAGCACCATGCACTTTTATGTCAAAGTTGAATCACTTTTTAAGGACAACACAAGCACGTCATGCCATCGTTAGCACTTAGCAATTACAGCTGTCCTTCTGATAGTTTTCAGCTATGTGGTACTTTTTCCATTCAGACTCCCCCCCCCCATTCCCCCCCCCCCCCTCTCCATGCTCATTGTAATTCACATATCATTATGGCTGTGGGTGTGGAATACAAATCCTCCTCCCTCCTGGGGCTTGTATTGCAGCCCATGCTTGTGTTGTGAGCCGTGCTAAATGTGTTGTTGAGGCAGTTAGCTGTGAATTTGGCTGTGATTTGGAAATTTTGGGCTGATCATTGATGGAAGACATCGTGTCTCTCAGTCTGTGTCAGTGCATCAGGAGAAAAGGACCTCCCAGTCTGAGGGGCCAGACCAGATAAGAGGGGCTCTGCCAGCCAAGGTACAGCTAGTCTTTGAGCCTTTCTACCCAAGGGGAGGGGATACTGCACTGCTGTACGCTGGAAGACCCCACACCTTTCTATGCTAGGCTTTGTTGTTGACAGCAAAAAGAAACACTACATATTGGTGTGGTTTTATATTGCTAAGGGTGCCAGGGGTGCAAGAATACATTGTGACACATCACACCAGACAAATGGGCCATTGTAGAGATTGTGATACCACAAATTTGACATCTTCTGCAGTTGCATTTTTTAAAGTTTAGTTCGCTAGCATGCTCAGTCTAAATTACACCAGCACGTATAATAACATGTTTGGAGTATAGGCTTCTTTAGGAACCAGCAGGCTAATGTAGCTTACAAAGTCAACAGTCCACAAGGTTTACATACTTATATATACATACTCTTCTTGACCAGTTCAAACACGATGAGTCATTAAGGTGATGCAAGCATAGTGTCGTCAAAATTAAGACACAGTATGACTTTCTGTGAGCTAAAAAAAGTGAACAAATGCTGTTCGTAATGCTTTTGTTCACTTTTGTCGCCCACAGTAAGTGCTCACTTGGTCGGTTTTCACAAACCACTTCAGGAGAAATTGTACAATATTTTCCTTTAACTCACACTAGCATTTTCGATGTTTCATACACATCCAGCTCCAAATTAAGATATATGTATACATATCAGTTATACATTTCAGTAGTTGGCTGTATAACAACATGGATTATATTTGTTTATTGACATTTTGAATTTCATCAGAATACAAAATTTGAACCTAGCATTGTGAGCTTAGTGTATTGTTGCACCCTGGTGCTTTATTAATAAACTTTTGTCACTTAAGTGACCAAAGTAATTTTAAGGTAAATGTAACTTTTGGAAACCAAACTCAAAGCATTTTATGGACAGGCTTAAAAAAAACAAAGTATTTTTCTTTGCTTTTGCTGTCAAAAACATATTGCGTGCTGTTCTAAACTTATTAATATGGGGGCGGGGGGGAGGAAACTGATCAGAGCAAGAGAGCGGTTCACTTTTGTTCTACTAAAATAGGTCTTTTTGGGGGGTGCTCAATCTTGTTGGACCAAAATAAAATATGAGTGTCTCGTTCTTCTTTCTTGTGTCTCACTATTCTCTCGGGATAGGACCGGCCTGCCATGCAGCTGTACCAGCCGGGCGCCCGCAATCGCAAGCGCATGGGCTCGGGGAACAAAGCTTTTGACTTCAGTCCCATCTCTCCAGAGTCTGGCGCTGAACATTGCTATGAGCTGGCCATAGGAACGAGCTCTGAGAAAAGTGGAGATGAGTGAAGGGGAAGAAGCTTCGATCGAGGCAGGGAAAAGGGCAATAATACTGCTGATGTTTCGTCCTGTTTAATCGCGTTGTTTCTTTATGCTGCCACTGAGAGTTGCAGACAAACAACAGCTCCTCCCTCATTGTCATACACTCTATCACCAGTATGTACAGATTTATGAATTATGTCCGTGTTCATGGAGGCTTCTGTATGCTTGACATTTATCTCAAAGTTCACTGCCTGTTTGGATTCACATTTTCTACAACACACAACAGGAACTCAGCACATTTTATCCATTGACCACTTGTCTGAGATCAAATACCTCAACATTTACAGAGGACAGATTTATATGCCTTTTTTTAGTGAATCAAGTAGATTCTGACAGACTAGAGAGTTTATGGACAGTGTATAGATTTTGCTGTATAGACAATAAATACCTGTTGTGAAATCCGTATTTTTAATATATGAATATACGTTTATGTTTAAATATAATATACGTTTAAATCTGTTTTGCAAATGCAGTACGGCTCTGTTAGAGAAACAATAATGATTTTTCTGTGTGCTTGGCATGAGTGTGCATGCACATTGCTTCTTTGATCCTGGATATAATGGTACTGACTTCATTTCAGAATTCAGCATGTACCTCTTTATTTCAAATAATAATGCAAAAATGATGCCTTTGAGTGACTATCCTGTGTGTGTTAGACTGACATTGTGGCTTTTCCTGTGCTGACAGTACTCCTTGGTTATTGTGAACCTTTAGCTAATTTAAGATCTATGTGTCACCTGCGAGCCAAGAAAAACAACATTTGGTTTTCATTCAAAACTACTGAAAATAAGAAGCTTGTATTTTTTATGTCACTAAGGTCATGTAGGAAGTCATTTGAATGTTGTTATATTTCTAAACGGTGTTCACAGTTTTTACATGGAAGATTCAGATCAGTGATGGCCAATATGAGTCACATGCCTTAGAGATGATTTGCACTTGACAGTTTCGTCCACCATTATAAAGGTGTGTGAAATACAGGGTTGTTTTGCTTTCACTTGGAAGACCAAGAAAACTGAATCTGTTCACGTAAAGTACTTTAAAAATATATTATTACATTTTGATGGATTTCCATATACTGCTTGTTTACAATAAAGATGTTATCCCATAAGACATGCGTTTTTTGTCAGCCTCTTTATTTAAACTAATCATAGTGATCACTAGGTTCAGATCAACTAAGTGGCAGTTTTGGCCTCACAGACCATTTATGGTGGGGGGGGATAATTTTTTGATCCCCTGCTAAATTTTTAAGTTTGCTGACTTACAAAAAATGTTACATTCTCTGATTTATATAGTCGTTTCACTTTTTTGGAGAGAGACAGAATATCAACCAAAAACCGAACAAAAATATGTTACATAAAAGTTATACATTCATTTGCATGTCATTGAGTAAAATAGTAAATATTTGATTCCCAATAACCCAGCCGATTTTTGGCCCCCACAGTGTGGCTGTTTGCCCATGTTGCACAAAGATTAAAATCAATCTATCAATTACAGAGACTCCTTGTCTCAACCATTATGTCTACAAAGCAAAACTGTCCACAGAGTCTGATTCTTCATTCCAAAGTCTCCAACGCCAAGGGTAAACCAAAGAGCTGTCAAAGGACATCAGGGACAAGATTGTAGATCTGCATGAGGCTGGAATGGTTTACCAGACCATCAGCCAAAATCTTGGTGAGAAGGTGACAAACGTTGGTGTGATTATTTGGAAATGTAAGAAGTATAAAATATCTTTAGGGTTGCCAACTTTCTCAACCCCAAATGAAGGGGGAGGGGAATGTTTAATTTGTGGGGGGGGGATACGTCTCATTTGGTGGGTGGGGACTGGTCCCTCCCACCCAGTGTCCCATCACCCAAACATCTTCAAAAAAAGAACCAATTCCACTGTATCAAATGGTTTTATTTATCCTATAACAAATAAAATATAGTAATTAAAAAATATATATATTAGGGGTGTTAAAAGACGCTTTTCCCACGAGACGGGACACGAGACTGAGTTCACGAGAACGAGACGAGATGAGACTTCTAGACATTTTTTTTAAATGAAGACTATGTTTGAAAACCTCAATTGAATAGGCTTTGTGCTGATATGCTGGCGAGCCAGGTTTGTGGAACATGATAAAATTCATTCATTACATTGTAATGTGTGTGTGTGTAATCTACTCTTTTCAGTTTAGTAGTAATGAGGGAAAAAAAACATTTCACGAGAACTGGGGTTTGAAAGTATCCTAAGTATTCTCTCACACTCCAAAAAAAACCCCAGATGAAACATCACATCAAACAATCACGTGCACAACAATCCTAAACTGACCAAAAACAATAACCTTTGCTCATGCACTCAATT
>JBBMFX010000002.1:5532928-5545464 GCA_037832545.1 Rhabdalestes septentrionalis | reverse complement strand
TTATAATTCTACTTCGAAAATATGGATTTCTGAATCCAAGATGGTGAATACAAGATAAGAATACATTCAGCCCCCTCCCACCGAAGCCTCGAGTATTCTAAGTTTTTCACTACCGAATACCCGAAGCTCAAAAAAAGGCATTCGTACCAGCCCTACTAAATATGTGTGTATTGTTACAAACTTCCTAAAAATAAATACATTAAAATTGTTTTTATTTCAAATAATGCACACCCTGGAACCCAGGCACTCAATTCACCTGTTGTCTGTGGTAAAGTGAGACTGCGCTTTAAACCTGTGCAGACCAAAAATCCTTTCAGCACTCCATGACTAGGTCAGTAACAGTCCTAAACCAAATGATTTTGTAAGGATGTATGTAGTAAATTTAAATTGTCACAAAATTGAGTTTATTTTTGTTCTTAGCGAGGATTCTGAAATGATCCTTCTAGTATTTAAGAACTTATTATATTTCGGTACTGCCTTTTCAAGAAAACTTCATTTCTATATTCTGGATACCCATCTTCAGTATCAGTATTTGTATTTGTTTCATGAGTTGCTTTTTGTTCTTGTGCATTTGGCCTGAATAGGAGATTTCTTCAAAGATGACCTGCCCAAAGCAGACTTGTATATTCTTGCACGGATTCTCCATGACTGGTCTGATGACAAAGTCCATGAACTCCTGACTAAACTCTCCAAAGCATGCACTCCAGGTAAGAGCACCCAGACTTTACTCATAGGTTTAAACTGCTAAATAACTAATGTATTAACATTAACCATTAGGACCAGGGACCTTAAATTGCCAGCTGTGAAATCCTGAAATGGTTTTCGGTGCATTGAGTGCACAAGGTTCACAAGGTTTTTATTTACAGTAGCTGATAACCCAGTGCAAATCGGAGAAGTTAGCGGATTGTCATAACAGGCGATACTGGTCATTCATTAAGTAGCGTGCACCATGCATGTGTTACTGTGGTGCAGGCTGTGGGCTGCTGGTCTCAGAGATCTTCCTGGACGAGGAGAGGAGCAGGCCGAGCAGGGCACTGCTCCAGGCCCTCAGCATGACCGAAGGGCAGCAGAGGAGCGCCGCCGAGTACAGCGACTTGCTAAAGAAGCATGGCTTCACTCCCGTAGAAACCAAATACACAGACAACCTTTTGGATGCCATGCTTTTTGTAAAAGAGGATCCAAATACTGGCAACACATTGCCAGTAATGTCCTCAGAATCTATTGAAACTATGGTTGCTTAAAATGCTACTTATGTGATTACAACACAAAGACTGTTTTCTTCTCACTGGCCATTAAGTACAGAGATTAGTTATCTGTGTTTTAAATTTACAGAACTTTGACTTTTTCCCTCCTGTACACATCTGTATAATTATCATTAATCTCTGTGAGAGGTATATTTGATCTATTTCAATAAATAATAAATGGATTTATTATCTCAAAACATTGCCAAGATTTTTCTTCAGTGCCAACTCAGAAAAATATCCCACAGAAGCCACTTAACCAAGGTAATTTAAACTTTTAACTGCTGTGCTTTTGACTGGCAGGCTGTGCTGTGCTCCTTGCTGAGACCGTGCTGGATGAGGCCAAGCCGAAGGCTATCAGGGCCCATATGCAGTCTTTGAACATGCTGGTGCAGACAGAAGGCATGGAGAGGAGCTCAGTTCACTATAAAGAGTTACTGGAGAAACATGGATTTTCCCAGATGAGAGTGTGTCATACAGGGAACTTTGTAGATGTCATATTAGCATTCAAATGAAGGGCAAATTTCTGCATTTGTTAGTGGGTGTATTGATTAGTTGTGTGTGTATGTGTGTGTGTGTGTGTGTGTGTGTATGTGTATGTATACATAATTATTTTCTTTCAGTGGTTCTAAAGAAAAGATATATATATACACATTTTGTGGCAAGTGTGAGAGAGAACAAAGACCCGCCAATTTTCAAGCAGGAGTCTGTCATTTTTCAGATTAAATTAAAGCCAAGTGGACTGCGACTCTAACCCATGTAAGCCAGTACAACACCAAATTTCGACTTTACCCCTCCTCTCTCTTCTCGCACTAAACTCTGGCCAATAGTACTCCGGAGGAAGGATGGTGACAGACAAGAAAGGCTCAAACTACATAACACACAGCATGCACTTCTATGCGCCTCTAAAGCACACAACAGGCCAACTCAGCACTCACTTGCCCTGTAAATTATATTAATGGAAATTTGCCCCCTGGCACTGTGGCACCATTCCAGCGCTTCCCTAAGGTGTTCGATGAGGTTGAGCTCTCGGCTCTGTGCGGACCATTCAAATTTATCCACACCAAACTCATCCTACCATGTCTTTATGGACCTTGTTTTGTGCACTGGGGCACCATCATACTGGAAGAGAAAATGCAATTTTCCAAACATTGAGGTAAGGTGTTGTCCAAAAGATCTTGTATGCTGACGCATTAAGTCTACCCTTCACTGGAGGCAGGGGTGCCGCCAGAAATTTGGGCCCCATGAAAGATAAGAATTTTTTTTATTAATATAATAATACTAGCCCCTAACAGGGCCCTATATCAGTGCTGGGCCCCTAGAATCGTTCTAATCTTTCCACCCCTGTCGGCGCCCCTGACTGGAAGTAGAGAACAGGTGTGTCCTAATACTTTTGTCCATGTAGTGTAGTTACACTAAAAGCAGGTTCAGCGCCTTAACGTATCTCTCGCGATAAGAGCGGATGGGTCTGCGAGATTTCATCGTCCTCGCTGCACCAGACTGAGCATCATCACGCCCCATACCCTCATCCACAACACCTGTTTAGCAGCTTTTATTTTACTTTTAACGCCCAGTACCATGGCAGACGCGGCGATATCTTTCGCAAAAGACTTTTTAGCCGGTGGAGTGGCGGCTGCCATCTCTAAAACAGCCGTAGCTCCCATCGAGAGGGTGAAGCTGCTGCTTCAGGTGAGAACTATCCTCTTACACAGCCATGTAGTTATTATTATTATTTTGTAAGCACACATTTAAACGAATGTCAGCTAAAAATGTCTACCGATGCATGTAGATTTGTGCAGTGATCTCTGCAGTTCATGTCTTTATCCTTGGGAGGCCATGTTGGAGACCTCTGCAGCATCATCCCTGCAGCTGGAGCATCATCTGCAATCTGCACTGCTTCGCGGCCTGCCTGCAACTCTAGCTGCACAAACCATCTTTCAAATGTTGTTTTTATGTATAAAATCCAGAATATTTCATTCCAGGTGCATTCCCTCGCAGTTTTATTAAAGACTGCTTGATGTTAATTTTAGCATCCAGCTACAGAACAGTGGCAAGCCTGATTAATTTGTCCTCCTTATCTCTGTTACTAATATTACTATTTTGGGGGACAGCAGTTGTTCTTATAATTAGGTGTTAAACGGTGACCACATTTGTGTGTTTCCTGCACAGCACGGTCGTTAAGCTGTGGAAGTGCTGAAGTGTTAAAGGTCCCATGTCCTACGTTTTTTATATTATTTATTTCATTTATTTCCCCCCTGAGGCCCAATGAAGATGTTTATATGCGTTGACGTATCAACAAAATTATCTTTATATAAACATTGGTTGCCCCTGCAATCAGAAGGTTGTGGGTTCGAATCCCAGGGTTGTTAGCAGCATTACTGAGGCACTTCAATCACTGCTCCCCAGGCGCTGTGTTCACTTGGTGAACTGTTTAAATGCAGAAGCAGAATTTCGTGCTGTTCACACTGTGTGCTGTGGTGTGTGGTCAAATTACACTTTTTAGTGGTAGTAGCCTAGTGGGTAAAACACATGTCTGGGACCCTGATGACCACAAAGGGACAGGTGCAAACCCCCTCTGTCAACCATTGTGTCCTTGAGCAAGACACTTAACCCTCAGTTGCTCCAGGGGGACTGTCACTGTTATAAATCATAAACAGTGGGAAAGAACTGAGAGAAGACTAAGAAACAGGGTAGAGATTAGCTGGCGGTGGTGAGATGTGTAAACGTAGTTACAGTAAATGAAAAGTTGAGATGGAAATGTAATGGCTGTTTGCTTGCTAGGGGGAGGAGCTTCTATCATTGTCCTTTTCTCAAACTGTCATACTCCTTTGCAAGGAAAAGTTTGGGCACATTTTTAATTCACTTATATTAAATTTAATTGATTTCTATCAATTTAAATGCACAATTATTCTTTATGTGCTGGATTTAACATATTAGTACAAATAAAATGAAAACGTAGCATATGCAGGTTTGGGCACACTTTCAGTATGTACTTTGGTTCAAAATCGTTTCTTCTTGCATACGATCTACTCCAAGATCTTCAATAATATAAAATAGCGATTATTCAAAACAATTCTTTAAGTCTATGAGTGCTCTGCACTTGAGTCCATAGTGGTTTTGTTTTTTCTAAGTGTTGTGGTACATACTTAGACTTTTGTGATGAGATCAAAGTGAAGGTTATCCTTAGATGACTCTTACACGTAGGTGAGGTTTCTGCCTCAACACGGTGGGCCAGTGTTTCACCACATATCTTCCTGTAATGTCAGTGATGTGGGATTTCTGCTTTGCATAGCAGATCACTCTGTGGGGTGTTTTCTTTGATTTCCAGGTCTTCCGTCTTGATTTGAACCAGTTTTTTAATTACATTTCAGATATTGAAAACTGCAGGCAGGAAATGTATCATTTACTGTCTTCTTTTGCTTTGTAAGTTTTTTTCAGTAGTTTCAGATCCTCAGTCAGCCACGTAGCATAACCCAAGCTCTGAGACATTAAAAATGACTCACTTTTGCCAATCTTATAGATTTAATTCATTCGATCAGTGTTTTTAATTCTGCAAATAAACTGTAATCAGGCATTTATATCTGTAGGAATGTGTCATGTTTAAACTTGACCCTACCGGATGTTGCGTTGTTGTTGTTTTTTTCACTTTGCTTTTGAATTTCTAGTGAAGTATAAAAAATGGAGGCCTGACAGAAACTGATAACATTTTTTTGTTTTGACAAACAGGTACAGCATGCCAGCAAGCAGATCAGTGCAGACAAACAGTACAAAGGAATTGTCGACTGTATCGTGAGGATTCCGAAAGAGCAAGGCTTTGGCTCCTTCTGGCGTGGCAATCTGGCCAATGTCATCCGCTACTTCCCCACACAGGCCCTTAACTTCGCCTTCAAAGACAAGTACAAAAAAATCTTTTTGGGCGGCGTAGACAAACACACACAGTTCTGGCGCTATTTTGCTGGAAATCTGGCGTCTGGGGGTGCGGCGGGAGCCACTTCCCTTTGCTTTGTGTATCCCCTCGATTTTGCCCGTACTCGACTTGCTGCTGATGTGGGCAAAGCTGGAGCCACCAGAGAATTCAGTGGTCTAGGCGACTGTCTGACCAAGATCTTCAGGTCTGACGGGTTGAGAGGCCTGTACCAGGGCTTTAATGTGTCTGTGCAGGGCATCATCATCTACAGGGCAGCTTACTTCGGTGTCTATGACACAGCTAAAGGTAAACTTGTCATACAATTACCAGAAGACCCACCATTAGTTTTTGTGAGGGCCCCTTGCTCTCAAGGGTCACAGGACTAGAGATAGAAATATTTCACAAAACATTTTATAGTTAGTTCAAAGCAGAGATTCCCAACCACCAAGCCATAGGGCTGCAACACTATGAGGGCAGGTAATATGCCTAAGTTCTGTTGTTTATTATTGATAATAATAATAATAATATTAATACAACTTATACTACTACTACTAATAATAATTATATTACTACTACTACTAATAATAATAATAATAGTAGTTCAATGAATATTTATTGCGAAAATATATTAATATTTTTATTGAAGGCTAACAATTAAGAATTTGCTGTTAACAGAGAGCACTAGTATTTAACTTAGTCAAAACCTATTTAAGTATTTTTAAATACATGAGTCTGTGTCACATTTCTGAATGGACCTGATGGTTATTGGGACTTCAAACATCGAAGGCCAAGAATTAAAATGACATCCAAGAGAAAAGAGCATTATTCAATCAGAAATACCATCACTGCTGCACAATACTGATTCCTCAACACTGAGAATGCTAAAATGCCAAACTGATTGTGTGTGGTAGGACAGTAGCTAGGATATGAAGCCGTCCAGTTAAGTTGATAACGATTCATTAACGATATCGCCCCAAATAATTATTTCGGTAGCTTCATGTTTTGGAGTGTAGCTGTGAGCACAGAATTGATCTGATTTCTTAGTGCTGTGTTCATGAATGAATGGTGTTTGACCATGATTACATTTATTCATATTTATGTGAATGTGATGGCCAGGCATGCTTCCTGACCCTAAGAACACCCACATTGTGGTCAGCTGGATGATTGCACAGTCTGTGACGGCAGTGGCTGGCGTGGTCTCCTACCCCTTTGACACTGTGAGGCGTCGCATGATGATGCAATCCGGACGCAAAGGAGGTATAATGCACACATACATATGCACACCAGCACACGTCATACCGTAGAGCGCAGTTACTGCAGCACTTTATTTTGAAGGCATTTCAATGACTCTCTTCTCTCAATACAGAGAGAGCATTTGTTTGAGCTCAAGTCTTTGTCTTTTGTCCTCTCAGCGGATATTATGTACACTGGGACTCTTGACTGCTGGAGGAAGATTGCACGTGATGAGGGCACCAAAGCGTTCTTCAAAGGGGCCTGGTCCAATGTTCTCAGAGGCATGGGAGGTGCTTTTGTGCTTGTGCTATATGACGAATTCAAGAAATTTGTCTAATTGAAACAGTAATTGTTAATAATATTAACAAACAAAAAAAACTAGTAGTATAGATCTTACCTAAGACATTTGTCAAGCTTTTCCCAGCTTTTACTGTTCTCTCAGCAATGTATAGTTGAACTCCTGCTTATCCAGAATTAGATACCAACAGAAATCCATTCTATTCTTTACCATGTGTATTATTGATTTAAACACTGTCTGAATGTGTTCTAATATACAAATTGTACTTTTTATTTTTATCTTATCTACACTTGAGAATGTTTTTGACTCCTTGTTTTTGTGCTAGGGCTGTCATGATTACTTGATTCCAACCCATTGCAAAATGTGAAAAACGAATCAATTGAAGTCTAATATTGATCTTATAACGGTATTGATTTGTTGCTCGGCTTGGTGATAACGCTGCAGTTTAAATAATAAACAAGGAATCAAGAGGCTATGATAAAGCTGTGGATAGCAGTTGAAATATTTTCCAGAAGAGGGTGCTGTTAGTGTTCAAATCCAGTGAGCTGTCCCACACCAGCAGGATCTCACAAATGTGTGTATGTTTATAATTACAAATGTAACATATGACGTAAAGCTAAATGATTGCTTTTATATATTTCCTGTATAGGATTACTCAATGAATCATCTAAATAATTACTTTAGAATGCTAATATTACTATTTAAATTATAGTGACAGCCCAAAAATTTTTATTTCACTACTTGTCAAACCCTAAGTGAGGAAAAATGTAATATTTTTTGGGCATGCTTGCTCATGTTCCAGGCTCTGATGCAACGGTGTCTTGGCCACGGCATTCAAAAAACAAGGAACAAATGTAAGGGTAAAAATGACTGGAGATACATTACCCACTATATATAATAACATAATATTTCCTGAAGATGGCATGATTGCTTCTTGATTGTGTCATAATCCATGTCTGTTTCTCCACCACTGGTTGCCAACTCTCTCCAATAACAAAGATATGAAGTATCAAATTTAAAACAAATAATGAAAATCAGGTGATGGGTTTCTTTTTCTTTCTCAGCCCACTATTGTGTTCAATCAGAAATGTATTCAACTTGATGCTTTAATTCATGTCAGACCTACTGTTTATCTTTCCCTGTGCTGTAGAGCCGAGATCAGCAGGGTAAATGGCTCCAGCCCAGAGGCCACAGAGCCTTCACATTCAGAGCCTGTGTGACATGAAAAGTAGCCCGTTTCCATTATTCCTCTCTGTGGAACGCCGCTGAAGTATTTTCCTCCTGGAGTAATGAGGGGGAGTCCTGTTTTCATGGTGATTTTCTTGTCAGTCTGAGTCCTCCGTTGTGCCAGGTTGATCTTGATTAAGTAGATCTTATTAGCAGGAACAGAAAAGTGAAGGAAGCACAGAAAAGGCAGATTTAAGTCCATGTAGGACATTACAATGTGAAGTTATCTAGCATGCAAAAATTATCGTAATCAAATGACACACGATATAGATTGAGGGGTTATATTTACAGAGATGTGTTTATTCTTGATTGAACAGAAATGCTTGGAACTCAATAAAAGTGAATACCTCACGTAGTTTGACATGTTTTTTGTCCATGTTAATATGCATCCTTTCTTATTTAGACACAAAAAATTGTGGGATTTTGATTTTCTACAGTAATGATTGATTGGCCCAGATGATGTATTTTCCTGTATAGTATACTTTTTAAACTGCAGTCTACGTTGATGTGGCTTAACATACCATAAACAGTACATATAAATATACCACAAACAGTAATCATACATGGTAATTTATTTTCACCTGATCACTTAATGGTATTTTATGTCTCTTACTATTAAACCAATTTTTTTAATTATTCCTTTACGCCTGATAAATTAGAAATAATTGTTCTGATTAGCCACATTGTTGTGGCTAATTTAAAAAACTGTCTGGACCAAAACACTTCTTACAACTGCTTATAACTTCTCCAGACAGATAAATGCAAATGCGTTGGGGCATTTTACATGTTTAATGCCTCATTTGCCATTTATTTTACAAATTGGAATCCTATGACCCAGGAAGTGAAGACTGTACTACATCTAACTTTGGTTTGGAGAGTTTTTAAGTGAGAAAATGGGGGTTCCCATGATATGGGTCCTTTAATTTAATAGTTACTATAATTACTAATGTTTGTATCCTGATACTTTGATAGTAACAAATAGGAGCTCTATCTGGTACTAAAAATGAATTGTAAATTTAAATAAAGATGCTAAACGTGGAAATAATGGTTGGAAGGGCTGAATGATGGATTCCCTTGAACCAAAGAATTTCAAAGAGCCTGCAATCAGGCTGGTCTCAAATGGCAGCTGGGCACATTCACTCCATAATGTCTCCCATTTTGTTTACCAGTATTAACAGAGAGACATTTGCAAGTCTTTGTAATGGAAACCATGCAAGCCAGGCAACTTACGCAAAGATCAAAGGCCAATGTAATTTACTGGAATGGCTGCATAACTGGGCAATCTTCTGTAAAAAGAGCTGCCTTGTCTGACTCCCAGCATACTGTACATGTCAGATAAATATTAAGTCATTTTCTTCAAATGCAGCTCTGACAAGGGCTTGGAACTGCAAAAACCTGCAAGTAATTATAATACTCGTGTTAAGTGCTTTGATATGAAAATGACCATTAACAGTCCTCAGACAGCGGGAAATCTACAAATGCTCCCATGTGCCGATACTTAGTGACGCAGTGTATATGGATAGCATGTGACATATCATTATCTGCTTCCTTCTACAGTTAACAGGAGGTATAATTTGCATCAGCTTTATGGATTATATTGCAGATAGCTGGGAAAACAAATAATCTTACAAACGAAATGGTACTGAACATATAAAGCATTCTGGTACGATAGCCAGATTTCTGAAGCCAATGATTAAGGCTCTCATATTTCAAGCACTGTCCAATGGACTCAAAAAGCCATTAGAAAGCAGAGCACTAGTACTGTGGATTTAAAATAAAACTTCAGTCTGAAGAGGAATAAAAATCAAAGGAGGATAAAAAGAAGGTTTTTGCAATGTCTCCACATTTCTCAGCCAGAGAGCTTAAGCTGAGATACTACAGGTAAAGATTGGGTAATATAAGACAATCAGTACATTCAGCATTAATACATAGGTAATCTTCATCCAAAAACTTAGCAGAGGAACTAGTTCATGCAACGGCATTAGTCACGCACTGTATATGTGACTGTTGTCATTAGAAAAAAGGAAAGAAATAATTGGATATCCTATTTAGACTCCGAAGGAAACAAGCATTTCAGTGACCTTTTGTGTCTCTGCCGAGCAAAGCTAAGCCTTCATTAAACTTCATTACATTTTGGAACATTTTGATGTGAGGGGTGGTGTATTGACAAAACTTGCTGAAATAAATATATTTGTGTTGTGTTTTGGAAAGTCTTTGATATAATTTATCCCAAGAAATGAAAAACCGCCCAAATCATCATTTCCTGTCTTGCTTTAAGCCAGGAGACTGCATCTGGAGGGCTGGGGTCCAGCACAGTTTTGGTCAGAGATTAAACCAGAAGTTCCGAATGTTGAGAGATTTCAAATCGGAACATTACTTAGCTTTCCTGTTTCTGCACAGCCTTAATTACCAGGTGTGTATGTGTGTTTAACCCGGGCCAATTTCAAAACTGTGCCACACTCTGGTCCTAGTCAAAAGTCAGCTTTGTCCAGGTGGTTGAGGAACACTCCTGTTGGACAGCACTCAACTGTTTCACGTTCTGGCTTAGGTTATTCAGTTTACTGAGAAACATACATAATGAAATACCCCTTACATCAATGGCTCTCCACCTTTTCAACATTAAGGCCCAACTATATATCACAGCAGGTTGCCAAGACCCACTTGGCCACATTAGATATTCTTAAATAATCAATTGTGGACCAATGGCCTGTCTCAATTTTAGATTTATGGCCAATCAAAAACCTTTGCAGCCCACCAGTGGTCCCTGGCCCAGTGGTTGAGAAATCTGACCTTAGATGGTCATCACCCTATCCATTCGGTTCCTTTTGTTTTTCACTAGATGGCACTGTTGAAAAGGAAATCAAACACATCATCCACCCAGACAACTCGGTAGGTTTATTATCACTAGAGCTTTCCCAATTACATAAACCAATCCTCAGAGATCTCCGAACAACAACTTTAACAGCTAAATAAAAGAATGTTTTGTTTTTAGTTTGGAGTCGTGTTAAATCCAGTTAATGGTACTCGCTGTAGAACGAGGTATGAATGCTGTGCACTCTGTGGTCAGAATGTCCTGTGCCGTAAGAGGAGACCCAGTCAAGCAGTGACAAGAGGACCATTAGAGCTAAAACAGATCCTGACAGGCCTTTCATCTCACGCTCTGATGACTCTTTGTTGTTATTTTGGG
This sequence comes from Rhabdalestes septentrionalis, assembly GCA_037832545.1. NCBI lineage: Eukaryota > Metazoa > Chordata > Actinopteri > Characiformes > Alestidae > Rhabdalestes > Rhabdalestes septentrionalis. The sequence continues at coordinate 5,534,371 of JBBMFX010000002.1, read as the reverse complement.
TTGTCCCAAAAGACCATTCTCACCTAGCAGCCAGCAGCCTGCCTCAAAGCAACACACACACACACACACACACACACACACACACACACACACACACTCTTGGCCTGCTACAGAATCCTGCATGGTGTTCACTGTCATGTCAGTCTTCTTTTAGTTAATGCCCTCACCACCTCTTTCCTCTAGAAATAAAATGTATGTCATTCCCATAATGCGAGCATGATTCTCTGATATGGTTATGCCCTGATAAGCTTTCAGTTACATTTTCTTTTCATCCTTCCTGTTACTACAGCTTCCCAGACATCTTGTCAGTCACCGAAGTGTAGGCTCTGAATGTGCTCCTCTGTAAGTGCTTGCTGGAGAACGTCTTGTCAGTCAATTATCAATCACTCACCGACAGCTAAGCAACTAGGTCATCTCATTTACAAATGTCACTTCCGCTCCTCCTTGCATACACGATTACCACAGGTCAGTTAAGAAACCAACAGAGCTCTCTGTGCACACTCTTTCAACCAGGTAAAGGGTAAAAAACCACAGACCACTGAACTAGAAACATCTGCTCTGCACATGCTCAGCTGATCAGAGGCTTCGATATGGAGAAAGGTCTCAAGAATCCCGTGTATCGAAAGGAAACTGTGGCTGATGTGGTTGTGTTTTGACAAACATGTTTTCATTGGAGTGCCTGATTTCAAGGTGCCTCTGCTCACACAAACTCCAGCGAGATTGAACTGATGACCTAAATTAATGATTAACAAATTGCAGCCTTGTCAAAAGTGCATAAAGCTGTGCAATCAGTCTGGGATGGAATATAAAAAAATATTTCCACTAAAAAACATGGCTAAATGAAGGAATAGTTCTGGGCACTCTGTTCTTACATGTTAATAGTAACAGCTTTAAATGGTGTCATATTTGTTTATGTACAATTTTTATTTGTAGTCATGAATGTATACTACATGTCAAAATGGATTCAGACACAAGGCCTGCCATGGTCATAAAATTGGACCTGAGGAAAGACTAACATATAAATAACTGTGATTAACAAATTATTAACAACATTCAAACCTAAAGTGTCCAACCAGGCTAAAACCTTATCATGTAAGATTTCTTGGAATAAGTCAAATAAGCAAAAATATCTAGATATCTTTTATATACTGCAAAAAATCTCCCATAAAGTAGTGTTAATTTTGTCACCTATTTTTAATTTCGTCTTAGTCTTAGTCTTGTGACGAAATGTACTTTTTAGTCTTAGTCATTTTTAGTCATTGAAATATCATTTTAGTCAGTCTAGTTTTACTAAAAGTCTAAATAAACTCAAGGTATCTAAGTCAAGTTTTAGTCCACTAAAGGACTCGTCATTTTAGTCTCGATTTTAGCTTTGCCATTCGTTTTTATCCACTTCACAACTTGATAGCCAACTAGCAAGTCTGGTATAATGGCTATAAAATA
>JBBMFX010000002.1:5519430-5532828 GCA_037832545.1 Rhabdalestes septentrionalis | reverse complement strand
CTCGTCTTTTTTCGTCAACAATAATGCATGTTAATTTAGTCTTAGTCAGCATTTTTGGACACTGTTGCCGTCTCGTCGTCGTCTCGTCTTAGCCATGGAAAAAAAGGTCGTTGACAAACATATTTCGTCTCGTCTCGTCTGACGAAATAAACACTACCATAAAGGTAAATTTTCTTGGGGGTTTTTTGTATTAAGATTAGAAATCATGCTAAGTATATGTTGCTAACAGCTTCCTTTTCTTGACACGAGCTTTTGCATGTCGTTTTTAATACATTTGTGAGCTAATGTACATTTTTGCAGCATGCTTCAACTCAGAGCACCCAGTTCAGTTTGTTGCAATGACTGCAACAACTTTGAAAAGTAATCCCCTTGAATATGTGTGATTAAACAACTATGCATTACTTATAACAGACCTACCAGGAATGGGTAACTTCAGCTGCTTTAGATTGGACTCATTGTTTAGTGTTCATATACTGCTTGTATAATATTTTATAATAATCAAAGATCTGTCAATACAATAGGACACTCTGGAGCAGCCCCACATGAGTCTAAGGTCACCATGTCCAGTGCCTGCCAGAGGTGTATAAAGCCCCCCGTTGCATTCACTGCACAGAGCTTCATTCTGTACTTTTGGGATGAGCTGGAGTGGCTTTAGTGATCCGTAACTATTTGTACCTGATTTCACTAACACTTTTGTGGCAGAATGAAATCAAATTATCAAAGCAAAGTTCCATCATTTAGTGTTAAAGCATTCCCAGAATAAAATTAATTCATTCTGAAGCAAAGGGGGATCAAACTCCCTGTTAATCCCCTTCATATCAAAAGAAACTTTGCATCGTGTCTTCAAATGTATGTACAAACAGTGTACATGCATTCATATAATATACATACATACAACAGAATCAAGCTCATTTTATGAGCATAATTAAAACCCTTGAAATATAAGTTGAATGAAATGTCAGAGGTGAAGACAAACAAACATATGTATTATTTATCTATTCCTCCTTTGATCATGATGGTGGCCCCAAAGAGTTGCTGTGTTGGAGATGCCATGTTGCTGTTTGGCGTTGTGGCGCACAATCACAGAAAGACGATCAGTTGATGACCTCCTCCTCTTGTGGAGGACTGCCCCACCACCCTCATGTGCCATTTCACTGAACCCCTCTCAACCAACAATATCAATCAATTCTCCAACATCAGAAGGGGCTGAGGAACAACTTAGAAATGATATGCATCTCCTGCTGCTCCCATGGCAGCTGTGTTGACTTTACTGTAGAGTTTCTTTGATCCTGCGGTGCTTTGATTCACTTTTCTCTCACCCTTTTAGCTAAACATATCACTGGAATTTCACTCTTTGTTCCTGACAGCCCTTGTCTTAGCTCAACTTCTCCTCAGACACTCAGCCCTTCCCAGAGGAGGAGCCATACACTGTAGCCAGTGAGGAATTGAGCTTTTCTCAAAGAGTTCTTCTGCTTCTTTGACTCTGCCTTTCCCTTTCACTCTCTGTCTTGCCCTCTCCAGGCTGGACAGGTTCTATCCTTTCACCTGCCGGACCAGCTCGGCTCGTTCGATCTGGTCAGTGAGTTTTTGGTGGATGGTGATGAATACTGAGTACTATCTGGCAAACTCCAGTTCACCAGATCCAGCTATAAAACATTTTTTTAAAAGATGAAAACATTTGATGTTGGCGAACAGAGCCCAAAACTTGGCAACAGTGATATACAGCAATAGTTTGTAAGCCGCCGTGAGTAGAATTTCTCAAGCACACTTTCAGACTGAGACTGAGGGTTTATAAACAGCAGTTTACATTTTTCTCTATTCAAGTCCACAAAATCTGTCACTCATTTACATTTACTTAAAATGGAACACATTCCACATGTTGCTTGTGTGTGGGGGTCAATTTATGTTTTTTTTGTATCAAAAACAGCGAAAATGTAATTTTACTTCATTATTTATTTCTTAGAATTCAACAGGCTGTTTGACTCCTTTATTTCAAGACTGAATCATGTAAATGATCTATGCTCTGATAGGATGTGCTGTGTTGTGCCTCATTCATACAGTAGTCTGTGCTGAAATGCACTTTATAACTTTCTTATAAAAGTGCAGACCTAACACATACCGCGGGGTGAGCTGGCAGATAAGAGCTGCTTTTTGTGGCATCATAACTCAGACAGACTACTTTTACAGCTTAGTTTCTGAGTTTCTGTGAACAAATTGCATCCATGATCAACACAGTGGTCAGTTGCACAGACCCACATACATACCCACAACATGCCCAATGCTGAGGGCATCTCAAGTGACCTGTAGCTCCACCCCCACCCCCCTCCAAAACTGAAAGTTTTGAGATGGGAATTTGTTATTCCGAAGTAAACACCAGATCCTAATGCTCTTGTGGCTGAATTATAACACATAGGAAACTCACTTATATTTAAAACCATCAGACCATCTACATAAATAAAATGATATGAGAAATGAAGAAATACAGGCGTACAAATATTCATTGTAGTTCCAAAAAATGAATTTCAGTGTGCATTTTAGTGTATTACAGCTTACAGCTTATTTTTCGGAAGCAGCAAAAATCCTGGTGTCATGAAAAATGGCTCCAGTCACATATTTGGAAGTGTTAAGTGCAGCTGACTAACCTTGATTATCAGTAGCAAGAGTGTCTGGTCTATTCCACAAAGGGCCAGAGCGGCTGCTGGTGTTAATTGCAGCAAAGCGTGATCAGTTGTTTGAAGCCCCATACCCACTGATTAAATGAGTAGAATCAGGTGAGCCCTTTACATATGAGACTGGACAGCTGTATAATGTGGACACTTTATTACCACATAACAAATAAGACTGGCCATTAGGTTTTGAGGTCGGGGAATTTTTTGTCGAGTGAGTCACATATTTACATAAAAACCATAGTTAATTAGTATTTATCATAGTAATGTCCCATGCAAGGGGTTCCCCCTCAAGTGACACTGGTCTGATATGATCAGTCTCTAATTTTCCTCGCATCCTCTTTAAGTAGAAAAAGTGACTAAGAGACATGAAAAATGCCTGAAAACACAAACTTACAATTTTCAACACTGAATTGTTTATATACAGGTCTACCTGTTGCTGTTATCATAATTAGATGTATTAGTAGTAGATTCCATTAACACATCAACATCTTGTTTCATTAGCTCTCCATGACGATTCATGATCAAATGAGGAGTATGGATATCTGTTCTATTCACATGTTAACATAACCTGTGTCTCACAGTCACTTATTTTTCAGTTGCATCACCATTTGTGGAAAAAAATATATATGTTAATATAATAAATACATTTATATTTTGGTGATCTGAAGGTAAATGAAACAAAACGCACATGCTGCAGCAGAAATGCTGGAACACCCACTTCGCTCTTTTCTCCGCGAGTTATCTGGTTGATCTTCTGGCCTTAAGAGCTCAGGGGCTGTTTTTGTATACTGTGGTGAGGTGTTCGGAGAAACCTCTGATGCACAAGGATGATAGAATAGGTGAGAAATAATACAGCTGAGGAAACAAAGATGAAGTCTAAAGTTGAACAAAGCAGTGTTTTAGCTAAAGTCTTAGAGAATTATTTGAAAGAAAATAATATTCTTGCTCTAAAGGGTTTTCTTCTAATTCCATGTTAAAAAACTGTTTAAAAAAAAACAAACCCTCTTTTGGTTTTAATCAACTGGAATAGAAATTTTATTGTTTTTAAACGTTTATTTTAAATTTATTATGTTCATAATAAAATAGCTTAATTCTACAAAGATGTATTTTATTACAGACGACTTCTGTTAAAACCCATTTGTTTTGGTTCATTTTTCCAGTAGACTCTGCACCACTGGCAGGGATGTAGTTCCACAATGTACAGCTGGGAAGAACTGGAGCAGCAATTCTAAATCTGCACAAATCATCTGTCACCAGTACCTAACCTCACTAATGTTCTTGTGTTTTTCTCAGTTTAGCAGTGGGATATTGGAAGTTGCAGATAAGTTAAGCAGCTGCAAAGAATCCTCTTTAAGCCAACTGAGTTGAGTCTGTATCTGAGCCCACTGAGTAATAAACTCTCACACTGACACTCATCTTATCTTTTATGGAGTGGGTATGTACCAGTAGTTTTGTCGAGTTTCTTAGTATTTAGTAAAATAAGAGGTATTTGTCTGAAGTACAAGTCCCGTTCATGTCATTTCACAAATGTAACCATGCATCTTTTACAAACCCCCCCAAAAAAACAAGTGTTCTCAGGAAATCCCCACCCTCAAATCTGTTGCAACTGTTCCCCGCAATGTTTTTGATGGAATGACTACCTCGGTCAGAACCAACAACCATTTATTGTTGTTGTACTTTTTGTCATTTGGCGATTGTGCTTTTACTGAAGTTTTCTTTCGTTGTAAAAACTTCATTTACATTAAACAAGACAGAAAATTAGGTTGTTTCTAAATCTTCATTTTTCTGAATGGCACCAGAGGCAGATTTTCTGTGATTTTAATTATAGATGTGAAATAGAAAATATGTAATCAAATGTATCGTTTCATTTGATATAATAAGTATGTAATTTTATTAGCTTCTAACATGGGTTGGATTTATATAAAATGAACAATAATTTAAAAAATGTGTGTGTGTATGTGACATTTGAGAATTTTAAAGACGCCATTGTATAATCAGGTGTGCTGAGAAGAGCAGAGAGGAAGGAAGTGGTAGCGGGAGAGCAGCTATGGTCTGGTAGCGGTGATGACGGTTCTATGTGTTCTCACTGTGATCCTATCTTCAGTGGGACTGAGTGAGCGTACCTCATTGAATGACTGAAAAGAAGACCAGCCATGAAGTGCTGGAACCACTGGATCCTGCTGGTCCTGTCTTTGGTCATCTGGCTGCAACCCAGGAAAAGTTTCTCAGCAGGTACGTGTTTTCACTTTGTCAATTAAGATAAAGTTAGACTGAACATATTATTTGAATATGGAATATGATAAAAAATGAATCTTATTCATCTTATTCATAATCTTAATGAATTAATTCTTTAAGCAATTTAAAGTTAAAGAAGTTCAATATTCTGTGTGTGTGCATATATATATATATGTGTATGTGTGTGTGTGTGTGTGTGTGACACATGTTTCTACGTTATATATATACATGAATACACATACATATTTATGTGTAGATGTATGTCTGTGTGTGTATGTAATTGAGAATGTTGAGTACATAATAGTATTTAGGGAAACTAATTATACTATTAGATAAACAGAACAATGCCAGAATAATTTTTGTATCTAAAATCAGACATAGCGGAGAAACATATGTCACGAGCACTGATGAGATTGGGTGCGTCATGGCAAGCGTGCTGAGCAAGTAGCCACATCAAAAGTCGCTGGAATTTACGAGCTACTGTGATATATCCTGTGCATGGAGCATAAAAAGTCTCCACATTTCAGTATGTAAATATACACCTGATTTATATACAGACGATTATAAACCACTGTGAGCTACTGCTTTCATTTCTGTTTCATCATTCCAGACCCATTTCAGATGAAGATCGGCAACACATCACATGGTATAGTTGTGAGTTGGGAAAAACCAGACAAAAGCAAGACTGACTTGTGTTACCGGAGCCACGTGCAGTACAGACACTGTGACTCACCCTGGCAGGTACAAAACAATATATTTCTGTATCAGTACATACACTAAATGGACAAAAGTATTGGGACACCTGACCATTACACCAACAGGGATTTTGCATTTAAATAAAGAAAAATTAATATTGAGTGGGTTCCCCCTTTGCAGCTATAACAGCTTCATTAAATGCTTTTTCCACATTATTTTGAATTTTTTAAAGGAATTTGTGCCCATTCATTCTGTAGAGCAAGGTCAGGCACTGATGTTGGATGAGAAGGTCTGGCTCGATATATTCATTCTAGTTCATCCTAGAGGTGTTGGATGGGGTTGATGTCCGGTTTCTATTCGGGCCAGTCAAGTTATTACACACTGAACTCATCCAGGCTTGTTTTCCACAGTCATTCTGGAATGGAAATAGTCCTTCCTCAAACTGTGTTCACAAAGTCGGAAGCATGGTATCCCAAATCTCTTGGTATGCTGAAGAATTGAGCTTGCACTTCAGTTTCATGCCTTTGTGTATTGTAATGAAGGTTTAATGCATAGCAACCTTGCTGCTATATGCTATCTCTGTATTTTTCTTGCTGGTACGGTCGATTCAGGTTCTGCACTGACGTTTTCTAAGGAAAAGTTGCTCTTCTGTTTTCCTCTCGTTTTGCAGTTTAGGATGAGCACCACACTCACTGAATGTACTCTTTCCACCACAATTTCCAGTGCTGTTCTTAAAGGGTCAATTTGTGATCTTTCCCATAGATCTAAAAGCACATCACTTTTGTCACTTTTCTCATTGAAACACCAGCCAGCTGAGCAGTCTGTGCCCCAAAGATGAACCCTCATCCAGATTCACGAAGATCATTTGCTTTTGCTGTCTTGCTTCTAAATGAAAGTTAACTGTGACTGCTCAGCATTTCTTTACATGCCACAGAGCTTAGTAGGATGATAATTGCTTAATTGTTTCACGCAGAACACCTGTCTAGAAGGATATGCACTTGTTATATTTCTCCACTCATTTATTCAGGTTTTTCTTTTAATATGTCACTCGTCTACATTACAGCACAAACATAAAAGCTTGAACGTCTTGATGTGGTTTATCTCAGCGTGAGTTTTAATCTATCTGCATGGTCTGTGTTTATTCCTGCTCTTTACAGAGTGTTGACAACATTGCAAAGTTCTCCTTTGAGCTGCCTGCACCAGACATGAAGAAGAACTACGCTTTCAGAATTAGAACAAGATTGTCTTGTATCAATGGGAACTGGGGCAATTGGAGTCCAGAGAAATACTGGAGGAACGACACAGGTGAAGGCATGAGCAGCGCCATTTTGTCCAGAGCAAAAGAGTAACATGTCAAATGCCGAATGAAAAGACGATAAAAACATACGTCTTTCAAGATGATCTCAGGGCAGGAGGTCTCGTTAACAGTTAATGGGAACAGTCAGACTCAGCACTGCTTTATTCAATCATTTTTATTTAGTTTATAGAGGTTTATTTGTGCCAAAATTGAACTATATCAGTACTGTTTTCATTTTATATAAAAAAAAAAATGTATGAAGAATTTAAAATGAAACAAACCATTATCCCAGCTACTTATACTTTGGTAGCTATGTTATTAGGAGGCCATGGGTTCAAATCCCAGCGATTGCTAGTGGCACCACTGAGCTTCACTTTAGCAAGGAACTGTAGCTACACAATGCAACCTGGGCGCCCCCTTTGGTGGCAGCCCCCTGCTTCATTTGGTGAATTGGATTAAAAGCAGAGAAATAATTTCACATTGTTCACTCTGTGTGCTGTGCTGTGGTGTGTACATGTGTGACTAAAAGGGGCCTCATTTCCTTAAATAGGATCATGAGTGGTGGAGCCTGGCCCACTGCTTACATGCCACCAGCCATTCACATAAAACAATATATAACATTTGAATAAAAACAAATAAACAAGAATACAGTAAAATATTTTTGTACTGCAAATTTTTTACCCAGGCTGTTTTTTTTTCACAGAACTCTGCGAAGCAAAAACTTCCCCACATAGTATCAAGGACTATCTGTTGGTAACTGCACTGCCACTGGCTGCTTTGCTACTTCTCTACACACTTTCTCAGGAATGGTAAGAGATTTTTTCTGGTTCGCAACCTGCTTAATCCCTTCCTAGATTTTAAAGGGTTTTTTTTATTTGTTTTTGCATTTTTCTAGTGGACAAGTGTGTTCATGGTAGAAAAATCTCTATTCAAAGGGTAGGAAGACTTGTCCTTCCTATAATTCCAGATCCTAAGCACACTCAGGAAAGAATTCTGAACATTGAGCAGATTCAGGCAAGTGCAAGTTAATTGCAACAGTTTATCTGGGACATAACAACCCATAACAGAACACACCAGAAACCTTTATCAATCACGCTATTTGTTTTTACTCTTTTCTCTTGTAGTGGTTCACCAGTTTTTCTCATGTAAACGAGGATTGTGAAATTGTAGAAATTGAGGTGGTTTACCAGAGGGAGGAAGAAACGCCTGAAATTACGGCTGTACAATCACCACTGAAACCAGCTGATGCTGTAAACTATGACCTAGAAATGACCACAAATGCCATCACAAACTGCATTTACTCCCCTGATTCACTTGAGAACAATGAAACTCCACCGTGTTCTCACCCCATGCCAGGCTACATTGTTCTTTAAGCATTGCCAATGCCAGGATGCTTTCTGGGAGACCTGTACAGTAAGTTTGTTGCAACTGTGTGGCTGTTTGATGCTGTGTAGCCATTAAAGACCATGTTTTCTTTTTGCTGATAAAACACTGATTCTTTCAACATTTTTTGTTGGTGATGTGTCCCCAATCCATGAGCCTGCGGAGGCAGGATTCCCAAACATGTCTTTCTTAACTCCTTTTTAATATAAAAACCCTCTGGTAAAATTCATTATAATTATGGTATTTTTCCAAAAGAACGTTTTATGTTCCTAAATGCCTTGTCAACCATCGCTGTAGCCGCAGATTTATCTTAGTGCTGATAAAGCCTCTAAGTTTAATGACTGGGAACGAAGGCCAACAGTTTAAATTCATGGGGTAAGTAAAACTACATGAATATTGACCCTCTATGGGACTTATTAAGGATATTCATTTAAACAAATCTATAATATTTTATTTTAAGGGCTTAATCCCTAAAAAACATTTCATGTGCTCAGTTTTACAAATTGACCTTTGACCTTTATTTTGGGGTACCGTCATTCATAATTGACTTTGTCCCATTAGGGTATACATTTTTTCATTTCTTCTTTATGTAAAAAACTATTAATTAAAGAGCAATTGCTTTATTATAATGGAACACATTTTACTGAAAAACGCTCAGCACTTTTTATTTCAGAAGGTCTCTAAAAGTTTGCTATGAATTCTATAATAAATGTAATAGTAAGGGTTCGTGAAACAAATTTGATACATCACTGATGTAACTGAACCAGGCAGTTCTTCTTTGGTGTGAAGCACAGGTGAACATCACATTTGCTCTACTTCACACATGTTTGCTCAGAGCAGAGCAGTTTAAATTGCATCTACCTTGCTTATCAGTGTAACGTGGCCAGTGGGCAATGCCATCTTTTCTAACCTCTTCATGAGGAAGTGATTCCCTCTTGTTACATGCCTGCTTTCGGGGGAATCTCCTCTTGGCTTGGTCACCCCCGTTGGGCCTGTCCTCTGCCCTCTGAGCAGAGAACATCAGCGGTGAACACGGATCCCTGTCTTCCATAACAACCTACGGCCTTTCCCTTGTTGAAGATTCTCCTCGCCTGGCTCCACATTCTCGTCCTGTCCTTCATCACCACCATCTGCTTCATTGCCGCAGTCTTTCTGTTGCTCATAGCTTACACTGGGATTCACTCTTATAACTACCTCGGCCTCATCGCTGCTTGATTCACTGTCCTCACTTCCCTCAGGTATAGACATAGCTGGCCCTTCTACCTTCCCATAAAACTTGCAAACATCCTTAGAAAGATGTATGAAAAATAGTTTCACCGTGCATTATAGAAGCAGAAGCTGGTACTAAACCATTATGGAAATTTCAATCCCCTCAGGGGACTTGGTCATTTTCAACAGTTTTAACAAATGATTTGTATATATTTTTTTATATTAAATGACTAAAATATTTAAAAAACAGTTAAGACTATTCAGTAATATTTTTTGTTAGTGATTTATATGTGTTTTATTGTTTAAAAATTGACTTATCATGATGCTACTTCTGCATGTCACCCAACATGTGCTCTTGTCTTGGGTTCTTCATTGTTGCAGCACATGACATAATTTTTGTAAATAATCTTTGATTTTATTGGTTAGAGGGGATTTTAGGTAACGAATTTAAGGTACGATATGTTTGGATAGAGGCTTGTGTTATTTATTGAAGCAGTTTTTTAAAGCTTCATTTATAAATGACGAAGACCCATAGAGGGTTAATCTTCATAAGAAAAATCAAGCAACGCTAGTTTTTTGTTTCTGTGTGTTGAGCTGAGATTGTATGGCTTTTACAGAGAGTGGAAAATATATGGGGCAGCTGGTGGCCTAGTGCTTAGAGAATTTGCCCTGTGACCAGAACTGCGGGACTGCTATTGACACCTCCGAAGGACCCTTTTCCGTGGTACCGTCCCCACACACTGCTCCCCGAGTGCTGTGTTCCTGGCTGCACACTGCTTCACTTGGTGAATGGGATAAATGCCCAAAAAGAATCACTTTACATATAAGATCTCATGACATCTATGTTAAGCTGTAAAATACACAACGAAGGAACACAGGATAAATAACCTACAAACTACACAAGACGACACTGCAGATAGTTTCTAAAAAACCTTACAAACACTTTTTCAAGATAATATATCAGATAATATTTTCAAGTAATTGTGTAAGAAAATAAACTTAAGTTAAGAAAGCCCACGTGAATCCAACCCCATGCCCTTTGTCATGGGTGTTTAGGGATCTTCCCCTGCAATTGTAAATTTGTAGGTTTGAATCCTTGGAAATTCCAATGGCACCACCGGCATACCTTTGAGCAAGATACTGTCCCTGGATGCTGGGTTTCTGGCTCCCTGCTGCTTCACGTGGCTGCTTCAGTAAAGTAAAGTGGCCTCTCATAGTCATGCATGAACACAGCACAGCACACACTCTGAACAGTGTGAAATTCTTTCTGGGCATTAACTTGTGTGTGAGGAGGATACCTTGCTCAAGTTTTACCTCAGTGGTATTTGAACCCACAAGGAGCAACTAGGCCACCAGCCGCTCACCAAAAATATTTGGTCATTTATTCATTCATTTTCTGTAAACACTTAATCCTTACGAGGGTTGCGGGTACCTGGAGTCTGTCCCAGGACCAACAGGTGTGAAACAGGGATTCACCACTTTCTGACACACTCAGACCGATGGTCAATTTAGCATCTCCAATTCACCTGACGCGCATGTCTTTGGACAGTGGGAGAAACTGGTGACCCTGGGCGATTCCCGCACCACCATGAGAACATTCAAACTCACACACAATGCCAGGGCCTGTATTCGAACCATCCACTTTGGAGCTGTGAGGCACAAATTGAATTACATGCAGAGAAAAAGTTAACATAGTGTGCTGTCCTGGGTTGTGTTCATATGTCACAAATGGACACTTTACACTCAACGCTCCTCATTCTCTTGCTCTGCCTGGTGCAGTACCGCGGCTGGCCGGAGGGGGGCACTCTGACTATTCTGAAGAGCGCCCACATGGCCGAGGCTCATCAAAGGCGGCAAGGGGCCCGCTGCTCTCACCGTCGCGGCCCACCATAAAAAGGAGGATGTAGGTTAATTTGAAGGCTGATTTAAAAGATTAATGCTTAGCTGCCTGCATAATAGATGGGTAGTTTCAGTGTGACGCCATCACAAAGCCAGGGCACCAAGAATCTGCTCCTGCCACGTGCTCCTCACAGCCATGATTGATGATGAGGGACAGAAGGAAAACAAACCAGAGCAGCAGAGGCTCATTCAGACCCTCATTAAGAGACACACTCATAAAGTTAAAGACGGGTGGATAGATGGGACGATAACAAGACATTTCACATCACACCTGTCTAGAAAGTATTTGCAGACAAGCCAGTGTTTCCTCCACGCATGGCTTTGGTCAGGACGGGCCTAATGTCTCAGGTTTTGTGTTTTGTCTGCACTTCACAAACCCCATATTACAGCCATATGAAGCTCAAACAAGACCCTCTGTTAATAAGATCTTCACCCAGCCATGAAAACTATTTAGGACGTTTAATTAGGTCGGAGCGTTTTTGGTTTTATAGCATCAACATGCCTCGCTTTGTTTAGAGGAAGGTTTGGGGCTTGCAGTAAAGTTTATTTGAGTTCACTGTACTCCACCCTGCAAATTGGGATCTAACACTGCTGCAGTGCACACAGATCTGAGTCAGACCACAAATAGAGCCTCCGATTTTTCACATTTAACACCCGCCAGTCACCTAGGAGTAATAGGGAATTTAGATTAACTGTTTAGTTAATTACCAGTCTTTATGAAAGCCAGGGCCAATCTCCATCTTCTGTTTCTGTAGTAAATAACGAATTAGCTATCATTTAGATGCTGTTTCCTGAAAACGATAGCTATATGTGCTGTTTAAATCCGCTGTTCCCTGATTTCTATGACAAGCTTTGTTTCTTTCAACAAGGTTCCTGTTGTTTAACTCTTAAGTTGTGAGAAACATCAAAATGAGCTGCTGTGATTACTGACAATATTTTTTTGGAGCAGGAAACAAATATTTTTGTCTTCTTCCACTCATGAGACGAAAAGGTCATATTGTGTAGAAATTGCAAAACAAATGGTCCAGCATTATTTGGAATGAAACCAGTTAATTACAAAAGCTGGGGTTTACAGAAAAAAGAGAAAAAAATGAATGTTACATTATTCAAAATAAAATGTACATGTCAGCCAATCACAATTGTGTGCATAAGTATCATTTGGAATGTCATAGAACTTCGAACTATAGAACATAGAACATAGTACTTTTGTATGAGAAGCTGTGGTTCTCCATTTGCATAGACACAGATCTGCCATAACATTATAACTACTTACCTAATATTGAAGCGTATCCTTTAAGTCCTGTATGATGCAAAATGGGGCCCCCATGGATTGGACTCATTTGTCCAGCATGTCCCACAGATGCTTGTTTAGATTGAGATCTTGGGGATTTGGAGGCCAAGTCAACACTTTGATCTCTTTGTCATGCTCTTCAAACCATTCCTGAATGAAGTTTGCAGTGTCAGGGCTCATTAACCTGCTGAAACAGGTCACTGTTTAGGTAGTTGATCCATGTCAAAGTAATTTTCACATGAATGCTAGGACCTGGTTTTACCAGCAGAGCATTGTCCAGAGCATCACATTGCCTCCGCCAGCATGCCTTTTTTTCATTTTGCATCCTGGTGCTGTCCGCCTGCATGATATAGAATAGAACGTGATTCATCAGACTAAACCACCTTTTTCTGTTGCATGGTCCAGTTCTGATGGCCACCCTCCCACTGAAGGCTCTTTTGGTGAATTGGCTCTCTGACCAGTCTGTGGCTAAGCACCCCCATTAACACAGCAAGGCCTTTTCTATCATGGTCAGCAATACATTTTTCAGCAATTTGTGTCACATTAGCTCTTCTGTGTGATTGGACCACACAGGCTTGCCTTCAGTCCACAGATGCAAGTCTTGTGTGCCCCTGACAATGTCTCCAGTTCACCAGTTGTTTTTTTCTTTCTATCTATCTATCTATCTATCTATCTATCTATCTATCTATCTATCTATCTATCTATCTATCTATCTATCT
>JBBMFX010000002.1:5503743-5517042 GCA_037832545.1 Rhabdalestes septentrionalis | reverse complement strand
TCTCTCTCTCTCTCTCTCTCTCTCTCTCTTTCTCTCTCTCTCTCTCTCACACACACACACACACACACACACACACAGATATCAACCTCACTGGAGTGGCATGTTTTATTTATTGTAATGTTTTAGTGGGGGAAGATTCATTATCATAAAGGCCCCGAGACATTCCACACAAAGAGCAAAAGCAGCCTCGCACTTTTTTTTTACCCGCTGCCTAAAAGAACGTGCAGGTGGAGCCCCGTGATCGAAGACTAACTGTGGCGACGTGACAGAAGCTGACAGTGTCAAAGAGCCGCTGTCTCTCGCACATAAACTGTCCCTGAAGCAGGCACTTACGGGGAGATGTAAAACACCGCCATCTCTTTTTCCACCAGCGTTGTTTTTTAGTCCCATCAACCTGTTTTTAATACGCCACGTCGAGCCTGTCACGGGCCCCAGGCAGTAAACGGTCGATGACAAATGCTACTGTTGGCAAACCCACTGGAGGCTGACCATACTGTACCTGTTCAGAGCTCCTTCACGATCCTTTCAGCCAAGAGTTCAAAGCAACAAGGAAAGCCTCGTTTTCATTTTGTCATCTGGGCCTGTTTCCTTGGGTGTCAGAGGAAGAGAAAGAAGAAAAAAGGGGGAAAAAAGCCTGATGTGTGGGATTTGTGGCATAAAAAAACTCAAAATGAACTCTGCAGAGGCCTTCTTTCTATTCAATTATTTAGAATTAAAGAAAAGAGGCAGCATTATCAACATCTTCCCTCTGAAGCCCTTATTGCTTGGCAAGAATGAACAACATTTATACAGTGGCTTTGCCAAATAGCCAGAAATGGAAACAAACACCTCCAATTGGATTCTCTGGCTTTTTCTACAATCTCACACACGCTGCAAATAAAATCCTTTACAAAAAGCCTCCCCACTACATGCATTCTTGCCTGTTGTAGGCAAATATGTCCTCCTCTTTCTTCCGTCCTCATCTTCTGGCTGTCTCTCTTTCTAAAGGAGGCAGCGGAGGAAGGAGAAGAAGGGAAAAAAAAGCACCCAAAATAAAACCCCTTCTCCACCCTGCCGGCATTTAATTTTATTAGAGCTTTAAAAAAGAGAAAAGTTTCCCACATCCTACAGGCATGTCTTAACTCCTCGCACTTTGGCACTTGATTGCATAAAAAAGGTGTCACTGCTAAGCGCCGTGGTATTGCCTCTAATTATGTTGAACTCAAATAAATAAATTATTTGCTTTTCACCGGGCGAGGGTGACAGGTTTGCCAACAGCTTTGACAAATGGAAGAATCGCTTGCAAATGCGGTGCGTGTACATAAAGTGTGGTGGCGGCGGAAAGAGAGCCGCAGACAGGGCGAGAGCTTGACAGCTGATGTTTTTTCCCTCCTGTGTTAATAGTCTCACCCCTCGGCGCAGAATAAAGCTCCATTTGAGGAGTGTAGGGCTCGAGCCGCCGTAAAAAAAAAAAAGCTTGATTGTGCCGAGGCTGATCTGGTATTCATTAGCCGTTATTGCTTGTGACCCCACCTGCTCGTCGGGCCTGTCACGATTAGGTGTTTTGCCCCCTCCATTTCCAGAGGCTGATCAGACGCTCCTCCGTGTTCATAGAAGCAGACACCAGATAGACACATTACACCCAACCTGAGCTTTCAAAGAACGGAAGGCAAGTTGGCATCGGTTTGATACATTCATCAAACTTCCGATTGGTCTGATATTACAGATACAGGACACGACAAGATCCATTTTTATTGTCTCAGGCTGGTGGGCGATATCGTTAAAAGGAATCACGATATTTCCAAATTATGTCAGGTTTCACCGACCAAGTTCACAAAAATGAAGTTAATGCTTCCTGAATGCTGGAAGAATAGACAGAGCACAGAGCACACAAAAAGTGGATAAGATTTTTCAACATTTCTTTTTTTCTGACAAATTCATAGCCAAATTGTTTTTCTTTTTTTCAAATCGGTTACTCATTTGTTACAATTGTCCCCTACCTGAGACATCTATAACAGAGCCTTGGGACAGAGTTGAAACTAATTATTTTTTATAGCAAACCAGCCAAGAGAATGATAACTGAAATGAAATCTGGCTCTTTATGAAATATTATTTTCCTCTGATCTGTTAGACCATGTTTGCATTTTGAAGTATATTAGATATTTTTCAAAAATAACTACTGCATCGATTTAAAATGAGTTACTGAATCTTCTAGCTTCATTTGTTCCTTTACACACCACATGGAACAGTCTGACTCTCTCATTTTTGTGTGTGTGTGTTTTTGAGTAATTGCAGACCTCAGTTCATGAAATGAATAAAAAGAATAAATAGCAAAATATACAAAGCATGAATAAATATATTTATGACACATATATGATATAGACAATTAAAATAGTATGATGTCACTGTCTCCTATGGACTACATACATATTTGTCTGGATTAGACTTAGAATCATTCACAATATTTGACAGGCATTTTTATTCAAAGCAGCTTACAAGATCTGCTTGACACAGATGTAGGCAAATGGAGCATTAGGAGTCTTGCACAAGGATGATGAGGAATTAAGCCCCACTTTCCTGCTTGGAAGGCAGCAATATTATCCACTACACTACATCATCCTTATCTTTGCAGTGAGTTGTGTTCATGGCTGAAATTGTCGTGTGCAGTACAAATACAACATGTGAAGCCTGTAACACAAAGAAGGTTTTTGGTATTTATTTAATGCATTTTTATGCACTTTTCTCTCTATCAGACCGAGGCACTCAGAAAAATTGCTCATGTGTTTCTCTGATCCTGGATACTGAGAAATAAAATGATAAAGTGGAAATAATGAGTACTATTTTGAAGGCACAGTGCTCTCTCTCAGTCGAATATATTACAAAAACTGTAACTGAAAAGCAATATCACAATATTTCAGTATCATGGAAGGATCATGGCATTGGCAATATATTGGTCTGCCCCTAACTCAGGAAAAGGTTGGAGGCCTGGTTCAACAGAGAATACTGGTGATTATTAATTTTTTTTTTTTTTTGCCACTAGCATAGATGAGGAGTGATGTTCTCAGTGGAGGATGCAGAGGCTTCAGGGCAGTGCAGGGGGAGAGGAGGCTGAAGGTGGAAGCAAGCTCCAAAGGTCAGTCTAACACTGCACTGTGTGTGTTCATGCACTGGAGGCATTGAGGATATCATAGGACTGTCTTGTGTCTTTTTTTCCTTAAGATTGCCTTACAAGATCTCTGTGAAGCAATGGTACCTACGAAGGACTAATTCAAAACCCCATGCACTGGATACAGCCGTGGATTAATCTAAGAGTTGTTATCATTCAATAAGCATGCTAATTAGCAAAAACACTGAAATTGTACACTAGTAATTAGATCTGTCTTCATGACTGGGCATTGTTGAATTGGAGACCATTTGTGCACATTCATTTGCCAAATGCAGATGCTGCCAAAATGAACATGGTCCCACTCATGAGTGGTTAGTGTTTACCCCTCCTTTTGAACACACGCGCATACACACACACGTGCGCACACATCTACGTAGCGGCCTTGTGTGGAGAATATCCATCTGCTCCAGAAGTGTCATATTATGGCAGTGCAGCAGCTGGTTTGAAAGGCTTTTTTTTATTATTATTAAGTATTCACATTTACAAACTAACCATGTTCACAGATGAAATTTTACTCTATAAATTATAGATGTTGAAACAATTTCTAAAGCATGTTCATTAAAGACAACACTTTCTTTAAAAAAAGGAAAGAACCAGCTCATAAATATTTCTAAAAAGCAAATCTCCACGCACACACACACACACACACACACACAAACACACACACACACAAAGACAGACTCCTTCTTCGACAACTCAAACATGTGAAAGACATCACATCAGCCCTGACTTGCAGACATCCTGACGACGCGCACACACACACAAACACTCACACACACAAACACACACACTAGTGTGGCTGCGTCGTCTGCGGCGGTGACGCCTCTCTCCTGGAGAGGTGGTGGCTGTGCTGGAACGCTCCTGCTCGCTCTGGAAGTGATGTTTGTGTGGATGACACGTGTGATCCTTTAATCTCGGGCTCAGCTTGTTGAGCATCAAATTGAAATATCCTGAACAGATGTAAAAACACATGTGAGCCTCGGCGCGCAAGCTGCGCCGAGCTTTGTTTCATCTGCTGATGATGGGAGCCTTAAGGAGATCTTTTTAAAATTTCATCACTATTCAAAAGGATAATTAATACGTACCCCCAGGCTTTGATTATGCTCCACACAGTGTGTTCGGCTGGTGTGGAGATAATGAGACGCTCATCAGGCGCTGCCAGCGCTCCCCAACAAACACGCTCACAGTTTGCATAAGATACTTAAGATTCTGATAAGGTAGCGTTAGAGAGGTGCACGCGGTCCCACTCTAATTTGGATCACAATGAACCCGACGCAGGCTGCTGATGTGCTACATGCGTTGGGGGTGCCGGGCTTCTGCATGGAGACCTCTGTCTGACAACAGGCAACAACATCAGTCCCCTCTTTCAGGTAGCATGCACGCGCACCCCTCCCTTTCATTCGTGGGAGATGCAGAGGAAGGTCTGGCGGGCTGGGGGGTGCTGAGGTGATGAGGCCAGGGGACGAGGAGGAGGAGGAGGAGGAGGAGGAGAAGATAGGATCAGACTGACAGGTGTCGAGGGGAGGATTCTAATGAGCTCTGTCAATTGGAATGCAGCCATTTTTCGCTACCAGTGGTTTTCCGTGAAAAAAAAAAGGAAAGAAAAACCATCACCCCTGACCCTGACATTCCCTAAACAGCTGAGTTAGGGCCAATTACTGGCCCATTTTGCTCAACGCTACCCGCACTCCAACTCTGGCCCGCCGCTACAAAGTGGGCCACCCCAGCCATGTGGAGGGTCTAAACGTAGCAGGATGACAGCGGTGCGTTGCACTTGTCCCAGGGGGACGAGCGGTGAGCTTGTGCACAAGCTAATGACACCATCTCACCCGAGTTGTTTCTGTAAACAGATAAGGAATGGGCTGATTCCAGATCACAGGAAGGGCCTTTGTTTCCCTGTGTGATGCCCACAGAGGCCCACATCTTCCTCCTTAATGACCTGGGGGAGTAAAAGGCTGTAAATGTGTGAACGAAGGCAAGAGAAAGACTCGGTCCTATGCAGAGTGAGTGATATTATAGTGCAGAGTGAGTGATATTATAGTGCAAAATGTGTCTTTACCACTCAAAATGTGTCTTTACCAGAGCCACCCCATGCCTGGATAAATGTAATGCCTAAAGTGCAGAAACTAAAAAGTGGTGAAAATAGGTGTATGAGAAGACTCATGTTTGTGATATGAAAGATTAAATTTCCTTCAAATTCCTAAACAGTGAAGATCAATACCCAAACAGCAAAATTGCAACGCAGACCTCAGAGCTAACAAAAATATAGTTTAGGGTTCCCAACCTCTTGAACGATTTAACGCTAATGTCTCTAAACACACTGGAGAACACAACCCTGCTGACTACGATGAGCCAAAACAACAAATACCTGAAGTTTTTTTTATGATTTTTTGAAGTTTTATTGAGTATATTAACCAAAAAGCTGTTTCACAACTTCAGCCTCAACAAAGCAAAGTGTTTAAAGCTAAATAAAGGAAGTAAGAGGCACTACTACATGTTCGTAGTAGCTGAATGATCTGCTTCAAGTATAACACCTTTTATGACAATCCAGCACTCCAAATGTGGACACTTTAAAGATAGAGAAAAGAAAGAGAGAGAGAGTTTTCAAGAGTGAAGGAAGCAAAGTGTAGTGAAGTTATCTGATTAACTGTAATGTGATTTCACTGATATGCAAAAGTGGAAAAGGGACTTTCAAAAATGTGTCATCGCTACAGTAGGAGATGCTCTGTTTTTGATTATCCTTTCTAAAAAGTGGAGTTGATATGAAAAAGTTTGGATGGATTACATGTTTTCTTCATTTTATGGAAAAGAGTAAAATGCAGAGAAAACATATTGAGGGCAAAAAACTAGAAATAAGTGTTCACTTCTGAAACTTTTGTATCATGCAGGACCAAATGGAATTCATCAGTACAGGAGAACATATTTCTGTATTTCATGCATAAAAATCAAACTTTGTTTTTGTAGGAAGAAGCAAATCATACGTCCAGATTAACATATGTTACATAAGAAAGCATGGCTGGAATTATGTCAAGTGCTTTCTTGTGGAAATCTGTGGCTAAAAAAAAAAAGAATCAACCTCTCAGCATGATACCCAAACATACAATAGGCACCTCTGTTTGGGTAAAAGATGGGCTAATTAATTCCTGTGGGTTAAAGAATGCACACAATAGTCAATCACCAGAGACCAGAGAGAAAGCCTGACACACACACAGACATGCACGCACACACTGCCCCCTGCTGCGAGCTTCCTCTCCTGCTGCTGCAGATGCTGGGTAAAGGGGCTGGGAATGAGCTCAGGTATTCATGCAGATCTTAGCCCTGCACAAAAAGGAGGCTGGCAGAGACAAAGCCCTCCGCAAAGAAAATCTACTCAATCGCTCCCGAGTTTCAGTCTTGTCTCAACAGCTCCTGGGCCAAGTTCTGTGAAGATGAGTTTAAAATGGGCCTCTGCTTGGCTGAACAGGAGGAGTGTGCATGAGTGTGAGATTGCATGCAACTGGCTCCTAGGCAGGAGTGTAGCACACAGGGAGGATGGGGGGGATTCAACACCCCCACTTTTGTTAAAATGTGATTCCGTCCCCCCCCCACTTTTGTCAGATTATATTGTATTAAATTGATTAAATTGTATGTATAACTTGGCATCTCCATCTCAGAACACCCCACTTCTGGAAAGCTTGATATGCCCCTGCTCCTAGGTAGGATCTGAGGACACTAAATGTAGCCCATAATATTAAACATGGAGGCATGCGTACATATTCATGCAGGAGAGGGCTTGGAGAAGGCACGGATGCTAAATGCTAATGAAGCCTGTGACTAAGCAACAGAAGGCAAGTCCCAATGAGACTTGTTCAGTAGCCTCTAATGATGTACGCTCACTGACGTATGTATGTCAGAAATATTTACATATTAACCGGTGTATGCTGAGGGTTCTTGTGGCTTTACGTGCACTTTTGTTGACTTTTCTTGGCTTTCTCAGTGATCAGTCATGGTTCCATAGCAGATGCATATAGCGTCTAAGGCCAATCAGCATGGAAGTATGAGGAGATTGTATTCACACATTAGAGCTGACATTCAGAGAACGCACAATAGAATCATTGATGTTCAAGCCCATATTTGTTAGGCTCCCCTGCGGCACTGTAATGCTTTCCCTTGTTATTTTGCTGGGTTGAGCACAGAAGAAAGCCACAGCATCATCTGTATGGCTGCTGGATTCTCCCAAGATGCCCTTCTATTATGCCTCTTACAAGAGGCGTCTGCGGCAGTAATCGTTTCGAACTTCACAGGGGCTTTTACACGAAAATAATTTGATCCAAGCCATCTGCCCCTGTGTGATGGATACATGTGTAGAGACATGCATTTCTGACAACACATTGTCCTCTCCCCTCCAGACAGATAATAGTGTGTCGGTGTCACTGACCAAGAGTGCCTTGTGTTAGTCCTTGACTGAAGTGACATTTCCGAGGGTCTGGGGACCTGCTAGCGGTGGCAGTGCGCTTCCAGGTGTCCTGCAATTCAATTTGGGACCTGACACCAGGTGACATTAGCTTTGGACAGGTAAGGAATTGTTAGATGAGTACATTTAACTAGCAGCTCTCCAGGCATCCAAAGTTAGGAAAGCAGTGCTTGAAATATTAATCAGTGGTCTGCAATTAAGAAAGCTAATGATGGACAACTATCCAGTGCATTTGCAGGTGCAGTTGGCCAGTGTTTTTCAAATCTCCTACTGAAACATTCAAGTTTGCTCAATTTATATCTTCCTGAGAAGAACCTCCATGTTAGGGCTAAATATACAGTAGAACCAACTCAAGTTTAGGCCTCTGATTACAGTCCATCTCCCTCTTTCTCTCCACTCCTCTCAGGCTGAGTGACAAACAGCTCACAGGGCCTCTGAGCTGTGGGCCGACTCTGCCCTAATCCTCCTTCCCTGCTCTCTCCGGTCAATGAGTGTCAATCAGGCCTTGGCCTGCGCTGGCATTGGCAACAAGTTCCGCATCCTTAGAAAACAATTATGATTGGACTGTTGTGAAAATTGATTCCCGAGTTGACGAGCCCGACGTGCGTATTCTTCTCAGGCTGGTGGGGTCCTGCCATGGGAAGCAATTACTGCTGAATGCCAGCTGACAGCCTCATTCCAGAGTGAGTCAGGCCTGGCTTGATCCTCAGGCGCTCTCTAGGCAAATTGTATCCTCGCACTCATCTCAAACCTCTTACCAACTGTTGGCTTCTATCAGGAAAATAGATTGTTCCCTTTGTTCCCCCAGCATGTTGGGGAATGGGATGGACATGTCGTTTCAACAGTAAGGAGCTTCTTTAATTTTAATGGCTCGCACTATATGCTGCAGCTGAGGGTTGCTACAGTAGGTCAGACACTTTGGAGCGTCTGCCCTTAAACCAGTAGAAGGCCAGAGGAAGGCCAGGAGACGGGACCTCCATCAACTTGACAGGCATCCCACCGCCAAAGAGCGAAAAGCAGAATCCACTTCTTATGTCTTTACAAATGTCTGAGTGCTTTTGGCCTCTGTTAGCCCTCGAAACTTGTAACTTGTAAGTCGTCAAAACTTGGCAAGAAATTCTTGCAGCCACACAGATAATAAAATGTACTGTCTTGCAACAAAAGACTCTCTGTCAAAGAAATTTCAAATAAGATTTAGATTCAGGAAAAACATTGAATTTAAAACATGTATCATTTTATAATTTTCAAATCAGTAAAGGCATGTCTACTGAATTAATCCTGAAAAGAAAACAGAATGTCCCACTGATAACATTTCAAACACTGTCGAATCGCATTACTTGTCAGCATTTTAGGAGACTGTATTGGTGTTAGATTTGAATCACATTAATCTGAAATGTATGTATCATATGTAAAATATATCTTTTATTTAAAGCTCTCCAATTATGTTACCAGTGCCTTTACTAAAATGCATGAAGTGTTATTATGTGTTTCTAATATTAAGCATAAGATAGGCCTGTGCCAAATCTTGTAGTAGTTGGTGGTTCATTTAATCCCTCTATTCCTCCCAGTGTTTATCAATGGCATCAGTCAGCTTAATTAATTTCACAGACTGGGACTCCCTACTGATGACTTCTCCTATGGAGCACAACAAAATCAACCCCACTGCAGCTAACACAGCAATGAATATGTGCCTGGATTTCACAAAAGGGGGAAATCTCAACGAGATCTAAACTCATCTGTCAATTTACTTATTAATTTAATAAACACATCAAGGCACAGTTCAGTGAATGCTTTAATCACTGTAATTAATGCATGGCTGCAGTCCTCATTCTCCCTCTGCACCTTTTTTAGTATTCTGAGTGTGAGAGAAGAAATAAATTAAAATATATACTGCAGTCAACTAATTCTCATGCAAATAAAGCAGTAACAAAGCAAAGGGACTGTTCATCTTTGCCAGAGCTTCGTTGCAATTCCCCAATGTGCTTAAAGCTGTCCACAGTGCAATTAGGCAGAAGGAGAGAGAGAGGGTGAGAGGGAGAGAGGGAGAGGGAGAGGGAGAGGGAGAGAGAAACATAGAGAGAAACATAGACAGACAAACAGAGAGAAATATATAGAGACAGGGAGAAAAACAGAGAGACATAGAGACAGAAATGGAGAGGGAAAACAGCATGAGAAATGAGAGAGCTGAGAAATACAGTGAAAATCAGAGAGAAACAAAGAAAAATAAATACATAGAGAAAAACAGGGAGAGAACGGGGGGATAGAATAGCAATAAGAGATGGACATGTCCTGTCACAGTTTTATTAATTTTTTCCTTCACTCTTGTTGTGCACAGCAGCACTTCAGCAAAAACATGCAGAGTCTGTTCGTCCTATACAGGTAATACGCAAATTGCATAGGGCCTTGTAATTCATGCAAATTACAGTAACACCGGGCTTATCAATGTTTCAATGGAAGGATAAAGTGTATGAACCTCCCCTCAACAAAACAAAACAACACCCCATCCGTTAGAGCCCCAAGATATGACATACTTCCAACACACAGGTTTTACTGCAGAAAGAAATGAAAGAAAACAAGAACCGAAACATCCACATTTATTCCGTAGCATGATTTATGGACCTGTTCAAATTCTCTGATAACACCATTTAGGAACACTTAGGGAGACTTATGCTGTCGTTGCTTCACCCCCCGCTTTACCCAGTCTGGATGGTGGGCAAATGTATAAGTATAATATTGGGAAAATAGTTCACAGGCAACCTTAACTGACACTGTGCTCTAAACAGGACCTACTCTTCATTTATGTAAAAAGCTGTCCCAAATCTGAGCGTGAAAATCTTTCCCTTGCAGCTTCTACTCAACCAAAAATGTTCTAGCAATCAGAATTCACACAACACAGCAATGAAAAATAAGCTTTGATCTCAAAAGAAATGGAACAAGCTTTTAAGGGAAACTGCTCGCCACTATAGCATGTCAGCCATTATTTCCAATACTGGCTAAATAAAGTTCTAGATGTAGTGTTTCTTTTTACGATGGATAACTTAAAAGCCCCTTACCCACTTGTTACTATTTATTTTTTTATCTTAAGAGGTGTTCTCTGATTATTAGCTAGCTGTTAGCATTAATTTAAGATGCCTCAGCTTGTTAACGCTGCTAACCACAGACAATTGTGGTGCCAGCACTGTTAATGGCAGGAAGATTATTTTGTTGTTCAAAGCCACTTTATTAGTGTTTAGTGCTGTAGACTGAAGCCTATGCTGAGCCAGTGATAGCCGTTTGCGAATGTAAACAGTTACTGAAAGTAGTCACTAGTCTTAAGTCTACCTTCATACAGTTCACAATCTTAAGGGCAACCAAATTTAAATTCATAAGTATTTAGTTACAATTTAGTTGAAAGCATGTATTTCGTAAAGCTTGTCAAAACTGTAATGACAGACAAATGTAAAATTTTTCTCCCTATAAAATAAATAATTTTTGCATATTGGTTGAAATTCACCTGCTTAATATTTTGTCCATGTCAAAACATTATTGAATGTGAACTGTCTTTCGCTCTCTCCATCTCTCTCTTTGTGTGTGTGGGGCTGTGTAATCTCTGAAGAATGGTTGAATAATTAGTAAACATTAATAGTAAGAGTAGTACTGAGTTGTATTTTTGCTTGATATTCTCATCTTTAATTTGGATGCAGCCATTCTCTAACATAAGCGTTTGTGGCAATGTCCTCTGAAAACCCATTTCCACTGGAAGGTTTGCACAGATTTTTTTTTTTTGTATTTTCATGACTAACTTAAGGAAAGAGAATGAAACTAAATTAGCTTGTTACTCAAGTGATTTAAATGAATGGCACCTAATGTAATGCAAAATATGGGTGTTGTGCATTAATTTATTTTACTAAAGAAAGTGAAATGAAGCTATAACTTTATTATCCTTAAGGAAAGATCCAGTCCATCACATTCACATATAGTTTAGCATCTTCAGTTCACTTGAAGTGTATGTCTTTGGACTGTGGAAGGAAACCGGAGTACCCAGCAGCAACCAAAGCAAAGGGAGAACATGCAAATACCACAGTGAAAGGACCCTTATTCACATCAGCTAGAAATCAAACCCAGCACTTACTTTCTGTGAGGCAGTAGCAAGGCCATTGTTCCTCCCTGAAACTATTGTCAGTGGATATCGACTGTGTGATACAGATGCAGCAGATGGAGATGAATAATGCTTCCCTTTAATATTTTTGCTCCACAGCACTATGTGTATAAGCTTGAAAAACAAGGAGTTACAGGACAGTGGGCTGTTTAAAGTGTTTGTTCAAAGTTGGAGACCATTCTAGCATGCAAACAAATAGAAATATGAGCTTTTATATGGACGTGTTGTTCAAAGTAGCTAAAAAACCCTATTAACAATGAAAAGAGCTCATGCAGCACCCTGATGGTTAGGCTATAAAATAAGAGGTGGTCTTTGCACAATAATAACACACTTTTAAGCAGCTGAAATCTCTCCAGTGATCACAGCCACACAACTGAGCAAAGCTCACCAATGAACTTATGCTCAGACAAGGAACCTAATTTCAGAAGTTTAATCACATTTCGATTTATGCCTTGTGAATTCAAAGCGCATGATGTGGTTCCTCTGCTCTGGAATCTAATTCAAAGAGGGGCTATAATCTAATTGCTTTCTTTTGTTCAGCACTGTAAATAAGGCAAAAAGAAAACAAACAAGCAAAATATACCTTATTATCACCCCTCTAATTATCATAATGACCTTATTTGCCTAAAAATTGTCCCTATTAGTCCAGCGAATCGCATTGGGGTCGGGTGCATAATGAATGGCCAATGTCCGCTCTTACACAGGGGACTCTGACATGCCTTTTATTACTTTTACACTAAATGGAAGAAATGATGGTGCTCCTGTTTGGTGATTACTTACTGTATCCTTGATGTCGCAGTGAAAAGTGCAGCCTCTTTTAATATTTGATTGTTTTTTTTCCGTCTTCAATCCAATTTGATCCAATTCATCATTTTGTCATCTAATTTACCAGGCTTGTGACACTTTTTGTGATCTAACTTTCTCTGTAAGTGGTCTCTATAATATGATGGTATCTTTTGATGTCTATTTTTTAAGCAAATTGGACCAAAAAAACCAAAAAAAACCCTTTTGCCTTTCTGTTTTGTCTCGCCCCAACTTTTACACTAAAAGATTCAGAGTTCTTAATAAGAACAATAAGTGCAACATTAGTAGTGCTACTGTTTGTGCCTGAAGTGGTCATCTGTGTAATGTTTGTTTTTAATGAGGCCTCTATTAATGTGCTTACATGGAATTTAATTATGTTTGTGCTTTTAAAAACACTTTAATCTATGCATGCTTGCCATTTGTATGATAAATTAAATTATGCTCGGCCTGCAAGAAAGTCTTGGATGATACAGTTGCTTATACAAACACATTGCAGTTAGAGGGCTTATGTTATGCATAGTAGCAACAATATGGATGGCAGTGGGCTCTCTGTAGGCATGGTGCACCAGACATGCCTTCCCTTCCACATGAAGCTTGTTAAAATAGTTGGGAAACAACTAAATATTAATAGAATAAACAAAGCATCTGTCCATAACCAAGCAACAATCGAGAGAGAGAGAGAGAGAGAGAGAGAGAGAGAGAGAGAGAGACAGAGAAATAAGGCACAAAACAATCTGATAGCTGATGTCTGTGTCTGCA
>JBBMFX010000002.1:5444761-5472051 GCA_037832545.1 Rhabdalestes septentrionalis | reverse complement strand
AGAGAGAGAGAGAGAGAGAGAGAGAGAGAGAGAGAGAGAGAGAGAGAGAGAGAGAGAGAGAGAGAGAGAGGGAAGAAAAGAGAATTTGAAAGAAAAGAGAGAAAATTGTTCTTTGAAATTGTCCCAAGACAAACACTCACCTCCAGGGTCATTTTGGCCTTGAGACTAAAGCCAAATTTCAACAGACCGGTTCTTCAAACCATGTGCATTTGTTTGTGGAATCTCCTCCTCCCCAACTGTACAGGAGAGAAATGAAGTCTCAGTGAACACTTACCTTATTATTCCCTCTACAATAGCTGAGTGAGTTTTTGGTTCATTAGTTCGTTTGCTGTTAAAACTGTTTAAACAACAGCCCAGGCGCATTTCATTATTAGAGATAATGTTTGTACAGAGTGTTTTAAGGACTTGCAGACTATAAGACTGCAGCATAAGCTCAACAGCATTTGACGCACATGTGCACAGCTCTGCTGTTTTTGGAGGCTCATATTCAGACCATTCACGGACACACACAGGACGGAGCTCTCTGTTTTATCAAACCTACCAAAGACTGTGGAAAGTGAAGATGATACTAATTGAATAATGATATTAGTCATAACAGTAATAGCTATAATGGCTTTCTGGACTCTAAACCATTGTGTTGGCGAACAGTTCGCTTCAACTCCAATACATGTTTCATTCTTCAAGCGCTGGCTGAAAAATCCAGATGTGGCCATTGCTATCACCCCTGGATGGCTCTTGCCTCCAAATTTATATCCAACACATGCTCGCAGCTGCAGAGCTTTAGAACTTTCCCTCCTCAGGCAGAAGCAAGCCAGCTTTAGAATTGATGAACTCTGTTGGAACCTTCGCTGCTCGGATAAGAGCGTTTCGGTCTATTTTAGTATCGCGCATTACAGACATGCTGTGGAATCAGTACTCCCCGTCTCCATCATTAATACATGAGACTATTCCCCAGCACGTTTCATGAAAGGCAAAGCAACTCAAGGTCTGCTGAAGTGCAGCGCAGACCACAAAGGAGAAATTTCCCCTGTAGATGTCATGAGGAAAGGGGCATTTAAATAGCAATCCACGTAACAGTCCTAAATCAATATAAGTCATCAATATAAGTCAGATTTGTTTTAATTTATGTGAGACACTTACAGATGAACCTCTGGGAGCTCCAATAGCTCGAATGTCTTTACTCCACGGCTGACGTCCACCACTGCATTATTCCTATTCTCCGTCTCCTTGTGTCCCACCACAGTGCTCATACAAATAAAAATAAGAAATCAATGTAGTGTACAATTTTTAACAGCGCTGATTTAAGTGGCAGAGGCAGGCCAAATCCAATAGTGCCACCAGAGCTGACAAGCTTGACATGTGTCTTACCATGCTAGCCCTCAATTATGCATGGCCCAGTGTTTCCATGGCTCTTAATTGAATCACAGTGTCTCAAACTTGTTATTTTTAATTTGTTGCATTTGATTTCTGACACCAGCACCAGGGTGTCATGAATTATGCAGACAGAGACTTTAATTGTGGATGTTATTAAAACCAAACTAATTGCAAATGATTAAAAAATAACGAATCTGAAGCCGTTTCAGCCTGGCAGGTTCAGCATCTGACAACTCATTTATTGTCAAATACTGGGCAAATTTTGAAGATACATGTTACCCTGCATAATGCAAATTTAGCAAACAGACTGGATATGCACATGGGAAGGGGTTGCATTATGGCTGATGGGTCTGGTGTTGTGAAAGTGCAAGAAAAGACATCTGAATCTTTTTGCTGCACAGGGTGACCTCATATGAAGAGAATATAACACAATCCATTCTTTTTGTTGCAGAGCCATGGTAGTTAAGTTTTATTGATCTTTTTTCATGGATTTTGATCATCACTTTTTTTCAGATTGTTTGACTCTGATACATAGAAAATGACTTTTATTATAGTCTTATAGATGACGGTGAACAGATATTGTATCTGTTTAAGGGGATCATGAAATTCATTCTTGTTATATGCACTGTCAGAATGAAATAGTCCCCTTTGATGAAATACATAAAATTCACCCCAAAAGCTATTTAACAAGCCGGCCATTCCTCTAGAAAACTCCATTTGCTGCCATAGAACAAAGTCACTGTATAAAAATGTGAAAGATACCCCAGTGTCCATCAGTATCTTCATTTTCAGCGTGTAGGCTTGTCTTATTCTGAAATGTAGACATGACTAAAACATAAAGAAATCAAATATAACCAATTAAATGGAGATAAATTCCGAATGTTTTCCTTTTGGAGAGAATCACATGAATTGTTCATTGTCATATATTTGAGGATGGCGTCTCTTAATGCTCTGCTCTCATCCTACAGAGACTAAATAGCTCAATTTAGCCTGTGGGCAAAACGGAGGTACCTGACTTGAAGGTATGAATGTTCACGTCTTTTAAACCTGCATTGCTTTGGTGATGTCTGGAAGTCATTTCCACTACTGCATGGGAAGAGAAAGCTTGCTTTCATGAATGTTCAATGAATTCAATAGGACAGCTTAACTTTCTTTCTTTCTTTCTTTCTTTCTTTTTTTTTTTTTTTAAACCAAAACCTTTTAAAGCCCCACAGGCACTTACAGACTCGATTCAAAGACTGTACTTCACAAAGCCCTGAAATTTCACCTTTGGGGGCCAGCTGAAATCCAAAGTGATTTAAATCCCTCCTTTTGGGGATCTAAAAGGGTGACGGGACGGCTGTTCTGGTGTTCTCTGTCCAGCTCCATGTTTCTGATAACTTTACTGAAGCGCGTGCAGTGCCCTGTCTTACTGATGGCCACCATTCTTCATAGGTTCAATATGTCTTACATTTGAAATCGCAGTATTTAAATGTGTGCTTGCATATTTGTCTAATTAACTTGGTTTCACTTAATATATTTCTGTAGGCTATCTGTCTGTTGAGTTCCTCTGGCAAATTGGTCTGAAATGGCTTTGCTCCAAAACCTGTTCCATGTTCATGCTAAATCCAGAGCGAAGCATACAGCACTGATAGCTTCCATTAGTGTGGCATGAATTAACCCGTAACTAAAATGACACGCTAACCGTATCATACAAATGTTATTGAGCATTTCCAACATATTCCGCCTTGTTTTAGCATTATCGTCCGTGTATGCACTGAGGAGATGAGGCAGGGGGAATAGATCTCACAGCACTCCTAAAGTCTACCTGTCAGGTAATGTTGTTTGGGGCCTGCACTAAAAAGCTTTTCCCCATAATGTATGCATGTTAAGCACAGCATGGCGTGCTCTGCCAATTTAAGGAGTCCATCTTAGCATAAAAGTCTCCTCCAATAAGGTCTCCCTGCCTGGCACTGTCCGTATGATAAAGTAGCTCGCTAAATTTCAAGAGCATCTCTGGAATGCTTGCAGATTCTTGTCTACTGAAATGACAATTAGAGTCACTTTCCACACAAGTTAGGTCAGATGTCCCCTGTCAGCCTCCAGAAGAAGGATATGTCCCAAGACAGAGACTAATCTGGCTCCCGCTCTGATTGCATTGCCCCCTCATGATCCACTCATTGACCACTCCAAATGTGGAGACAGGAGATAGACGTTTTGGGGGTGTAAGGGTGGGAGGGGGTCCTCTGACTGACTTCACATTGCTTTCCGTTTTCTGGAATGGATCTGTCACAGAGTCAGGCCTTCTCTCTCTCTCTCTCTATCTCTCTCTCTCTCTCTCTCTCTCTCTCTCTCACTTTCTCTCCTGTAAGCTTTAAATATCCTTTCACCAATAAAACTACCATAGCGAAATTGTGTGTAAACATACTAATAGGTTTGTTGGAACTGTTTTGCTTTGCATGTAAATGAACATGCTATAAACTCTTCCCAGAAATATATGGAGAACATGTCTGTCCCAGAACTTGAGCTTTAATACAGGTTTCTTTTTTGGAATGTAATATGTGGTGCCTGCTTTTTCAAGTGGTTTTCTAAGAATCCTACCTTGACTGCCAGCTGATGGCCTAAACTCCGCTCTGCTAAGCAGTTTTTTTCCAGGGTTCAGATTGTGCACCCCTCATTCTGGTACCACCTTCCATCTGGTATCGCCATCCATCTCTTCCTTTTTCGTTTAAATCTGCGAACACACTGATGTGGTTTTGTGGCATGTCATTTGGTGAAGCAACCGCCAAACACTTGAATGATTGATTGATGTGGGTTGGAGTGAGTAGTACAAGGTAAACAGTTGTGTTTTATTTATTTATTTATTTATTTTAGTAGAGTCTCGTCCTGGTGCCGGCTTGTTGCGCGCTATCAGAGCATTTCAGTAATTGCTGTCAGTCAGAAGCATAAAGGCAGCAGTTTGTGGCGGCTCAGTCGGAGTGTTTTTGTGGCTCCTCTCGCATGTGGCTTTCCCCCTGCCTCCTGAGACACCTCTCAGCCTCTCTCCCCTTGTTTACCTCTCATTGTCAACAGTAAACACATTCAGGGGAAGAATTAAAAAGCAAAGGGGCCTATCAGACACCGCACAACAGGCACTATAATTGAGAAGATTATCTGCTGAATGCCAGCAGTGATTTGAGTTCAAGCTCGACATCTAGAAGAAGTGTTTCCTCCAAAAAAGGGGGCGGAACAGGATGCATATACAAAAAATGTTTAAAAAGAAGAATAAAGGCACATTGTGACATTTTTTGTCTTTTGCTGTGGCACCTGCTTGGCACGTTTGGTGGAAAAAAATGACAGCAGCATCTCTCCTGTTATCTTGATCAGCGTGTAGCTGCAAGTCACCATGGCACAATCTGCACTAAGTATGGGTGATTTGGGGAAAAATATGGGATCATGATACACAAAGACATTTTTATATTTTCATATACAGTGATTGTATGAGTGGTTTCATACAAAACAGGGGTTAAAAATAAACTAGACATTAAGATAATGTCATCCAATTAGATGCCAACACTAGTAAGTTAGTTAACTGCTTGAAGTACAACAGCAGGTAAAACACAGTAGTGTACAGGCAGGAAAAGCAGGATACGATTTGAGAACCACCATCTCTGATAGGAAAGTGCCATTTGACTGACATATAAATCAGACAAACTTGTAGTAAATTATGTTGCACAACACTAGGAATATCTCATTTCCTTGGTACCAACAACTTCAAAGAAAAATCAGGAATAACCTTTACAAATAGGATACTAGAATGTTTTGTGGTTCAGTAGCTATACCTATCTCTTTGAAAAGGTCAGTGGTGCACAGAGAGGACAGTTCTACGTTGTACTGGTGTTTAGCCTTATAAACATTGCCTCTCAGTGACTGATAACTGATAAAAAAAGGGACATGGAAGCCTCAACAACTAGTTCAATTATCTGTAAGAGGAGAGATTCTGAAAGCGATCAGTGTTGGAACTACAAAAAGCAAAAATATATATCAAGCATCACTAGACCCTCTTAGCATGCTTCAAACAAAGTACTTTTCATGTAGGTCTGGAACACTTTGTAGAATTTGGGTGAAGGATTAGTTAACTACGTTTTTGGATGGATAGTTGAGGAGTAAAAATTAAAAGCATTTCCCCATACAATATTCTTAGACTTGTCATTCTTTTTAGGCTCTGTTGTGGCTTCATCACTGATCCAAAAACAAAGTACCTGAAATGTCTAACACAGGCTTCTTTAACTTAATTCCTAGTTTGTATTCATTTCAGACCAGCATGTTTGACCTAATTGCCTATTTGAGTTTTGCGCCTCCATACGCAAGTGTACGCATGTGTGCACTGTCTGTGTGTGTGGCGGGGGGTCATTAGGGTTAAGAGAGACTGAATGAATGAAGGCACCGCTCAAGCTGGATTACCTGCTGTCTGACGAGTTTAATCTCCCTCTTATTGGCAAACATTGGGATTCATTCAAAAAGTGGTGTCCACTGGGGCCAAATCCCTTTTCAAGACTTAAAGCTCCAGGAAATTGCTCGTATTAGGGAGATATATTGGATCTCTTCAACGCTGAATTGAAATGCTTAATATCTTTGTGCTCTGGTACATATACTTTTAAAAAATTTTGGATAGTTGGACATCAGAAATGACGTAAATGTAGAAATTTCCTTTGGCATTGAATCAGAAGGTGCTCCAACACAGTAGAGTGTGATGAATGTGCAGTTATTCAAAGGAGCCGTGCTGTATATACCTAACACATACTCATAAAAATACTCCTTTACAGAGCAAGAATAATAATTACAATCTTATAATCTTTTTTGACGTGTACACATCCTCTACAGGAAATAATGTAGTAGTGTTTGGCTGGACTGGGGGACTTGTAACAAGACTATAGACCTTGAGCACTTTCTTTGAGCTTTTAATATTTCTGCTTGTTTAAAGTTGTTCTAGACATTGATAACAGTGTAATTCACTGTAAACCCTGCACCACCTTTCTTCTGCCTGAGAATATTTACATTTTAATTAACATTTAATTGGAAATAACCTGAACGCCACCACAGGATAGCTAATTATGCTCCAATGATCCAGAATCATTTAATGATATTTGCCTTTTCTAAGTAAACACAGGCTTTTTCACACAATATGAAACAGGAATAAAGAGGCATGTGTTTTGCATCTGCTCTTACAGCGCAACAAAACAGATTTTCCTCTGGTTTGGAATGGGTAGAGCTGATATAAAATGTGAGACATTTCCTCACTTTTAAATTGAAATGACATACCATGTGCAACCCGTCCACACAGGCAGAGTAATCTGTTTTATTGAGTGGAAATAAAAACATGGCATTATTACAATTTAATTAACACATTAAAATTAGTTTTACATTGTAAAATTGTTTTTCAAAGCCATAAGGGAGAAGGCTGTTTCTCTTTAGTGGTACGCATATTATATTGGGGTGTATTTTATAAACCAGCGACCTTACATGGCACTTCTCTGGTTTACAAGCTGAGGCCTGTGGAAAAGACGGAGAACACATGACCCTGCTGCTTTCCTTGTGTTGTGAAATATTTTAATTGCTAAGTGCTGACCCCTACTTACATTAATGAGGAACTGGAGAAATTTTGACCTTGTGGTGTGCGTGAATCAATACGAAGTTGATAAAGCCAAGTTCATTGCTGCCTAACGTAAAACAAACCTGATTTGTTTACTTACCTAGGCCCGGGTATGTCAGGCCCATTATGAAATGATTTATAGACCACCACCCAATGAAATTGTATAAAGAAGATTAGGTTCAGGGAACGATCAGCACTAATATGACAAGCTGATGCCGCATGACAGGTAACCAAGCAAACAAGTTCCTGAAATTCAGATTGAATTAGAATCCTAATAATCCTACGGGGAGTCACAGATTAAATCAGAGGAAGGGGGAGGTGGGGCATGAACTCCACGCCCCAAAACAAGCGCACACACAAGCGTGCTTTGAAAAAAGGTGATAGTTGTGTGTGTGTGTGTGTGTGTGTGTGTGTGTGTGTGAGAGTGTGTGTGTGTGTGTGCGCGTGTGTGCATGTGTGCTTGTGCACATATGTATGTATGTGAACCATACACATTCTCTTAAGTGCAAGACAGGGCAATAATATTCTATGGAATCTATATAATAATCGTATAAAGGTTTTGTTTTATTCAGTGTCCTTCAGGATAAAGGATATTTTAGATGTGATACAAAATGCATGCTCTGAATTATATCCCATGTGGATGTGATGCTAAAATTGGACATTTTAATGGAGGAAAAACATCAGTATTGTGCTCAGTAATTCTTTACCAAAGGCATTTATTGACCCATTTCTCATAAAAACAGTGGCCCATATCAAAATGATGAAAGACTTCAGTGATAAAGTCAATATTGTCTTACAGGAAAGCGAGTTTCAGCTGCGTGGAGAGCATAATTACACTAGTTAAAGAAAGAAAATTGTTAAACCCTTAGCTTCAGTAATATCCTTTATGATTGTTCACACATTTTCTTATTCACTGATTTGTTTTTTTTTCTGTTTCATAGAGATTTGCTCTTTATTTGAAAATAATGAATATAAATGAGGGTTCCCACTCTTCCCGGACACATTAAGGAAATTGTATACAAATTAGAAAATGAATGTCTAAGTAAGGTACATTGTCTGGACATTTGAATATGCATGATGAACATTGCATTATGGCAGCAACAAACTCCATGTTCTGCAACTGGGAGCAAAATATGTTTTGCGTTTTTAATATGCAAACCCCACCCTCACCCCCACCAAAACAAAGGCACAATAAAAAAATACTTCTTGTACTATAATTTTTATCCAAGTTTGACCAAAACATTAATATGTTCTAAGCACACCCTTCTGTTGACTTCATAATGAGGTTATTTGCACAATTGTGTAATTATGGAATCAGCCTTCATCAGAAGCTATATTTTTTAATAGCACAGAAATAGGTAATTCAGGTTTGGGTAGATTTGTTATTTGATTATTGCATATACCTTTGAGAGTTAAGCATGATCACAAAAATAAGCATTTTTGCTATGTCATGATACAAAATTGTACATAATTTGCAACCTGCCACCATGTATTTAAAATGTTATTACATTGAAAGTTAAGAGCTATTTTTTTCTTCCTCCTGTAAAGGCACTTGTTTGGAGATTGTGTTCCCACATGCAATGAAAACTAGCCATGTTAATTAAAGACGCAATTGCATAATCTTTTAGTCATTCAAATTTCAAGCCTATTTTTAGCCTTGTCCTTGTTTTAAGCCGAAAGAACGCGTGTCCGCATAAACATGAGACAAGAAAATGTGTCAAAGCGCCTGTGTTCTCGCTTCAGTCTCTGGGATGTGCGTGTGCTCTGGACCAGGGTATTTTGAGTGATGAGGGCCTGCTTTAGCGAGACTGAAAGGAAGAGAAAGTTTTAGATCAGCTCCTAATTAGGGCCTCTAGCTCCAGCCCCTGTGCTTCTAATGAGAGGTTTGTAGTGAAGCAGGAGCCCGGCGAGAGCGCCCGTGTTTCACTGGGAAAGAATTACAGGATGGGGTGATCCCCGACACGCGCGCCATCCACACCTGCAAATCCCCCACTAATTCAGCCCCTCCGCCTTTGATGTGCTATTCTTTTCATGTCTCCCAACTCATGACATCAAGAAGAGAGATCCAGTCAAAACAAGGCGGGGGGGATCGTCTCTATTACTCATTTTAATCATGCTAATTAAGGGATAATGGGCCCAGTAATGAGCGGTGGGGTGCATCATATTCATATGATTAACTGTAGATTATCTGAGCGCGGTCAGGGAGATGGGCCGTGGCGACATGGCAGCAGTCATGTGGCGCATGTTTCCCTGCACACGAAGAGGCCGTCCACAGCTGACATCAATGTGTTTCAGATAGCCGCGCGTACACAGAGACGTACTTATCTTCAGGAGAGAAATCGCTTTCACAGAGCTGCTCATCATGGGAATGAGACGCAGTGCGATGCAGTGGGAGTCCAGTGCTCAGATGTGACTGGGAAGTCGATTATGCCTGCAGGGAGCCCGAGTGAGTTACAGTTTCCCCCCTCTGCAGGAAATTAGCCCCTTATCAATTATCAATTACACTGCCACATGATTTATATCTGTTAAGCAGGTGGTATTTTCTTCCTTTTCATCCATTATCTTCGTTTATGACCACTCGCACACTTTCATCCACCAACGACTCTATCTGCCAGCACATGTGGATAACATTGACTCTCCTACTGCTTGTTTAATTGTCATTCGTTCCAGCTCTGCAGCTTTTATTCTCACTTTGCCCACCCCTCCTCCCCCACTACCCCGCTTTAAGGGATTAAGTATCCGAGCACTGGAGAGAGGGATCTGTCGTGATGATCATAACACACACTCTGAAAGAAACAGTCATCCTCTCAGCAGGTTTAAGATAACTTTTGTTGTAAAAAGGGTCCAGAATTGCATCAATAGATCTGCATATAGACTTCATGAGTATAATGATGACAATGTGATGAACCTGATTGAGACTGCAATGGACGATAATGCATAATTGGAAGTCCTAATAATAGGCACCCACATTTCTATGCCTGAATCCTTTAAAACGTCCAGCAATGTGGCAGCCATACCTAAATAAATAAATAAACAAACAAACAAGTAAATAAAGTGTCTAATGTTTCATGTAACTATATAAGTCAAGCTTATTAGGCATTTCAGCAGAATTCATCTGTGTGTTAACTTTACACAGCTCAGAGTCTTGTAGCACATATGTGTTACAAAGCTTAAGCCTTTGCATGAGGGGTCCACATGCAGTTGAGAGGTCCACATTCAGTTGAGAGGTCCACATTATAATGAGATGTCCAAATTCAGCCACTAGTGGGCCAAAAAACACCCCACAGACAAAATTAATCTTCGGCCTCAGCAGAATTGTCAGACCCTCCATGAATTTACAGTTCACAAAGATTCAACTCTCACCAGTATTTTCAAAGGCCTCCCATTTTTTTCCAGTCCTACATTATTTCCTTTTAAAATATTGAAATAATATAGATGCTTTCACAGTTATTGCAAGTGTACATATTTTGTGTTGTGTGGGATACAATCGGACAGATGACCCTAGCACGTAAAAGACTGTGTGAGAGGGATAAAATGCCTCATTTTTGATTACCGAAATTCAACAGTGTTAAACACAGCTAATTTATTTTAGATATCACACAAACACTTTATTTCCCCCCTTAATCTTTTTGGATTTCTTGGCTTTAGAATTATGCATTCGAGTAGTTTCATGACATAATTTCTGTATAAGATATGAAAATGTGCCTTTGAGACTTTAAAACACTGTTCGAATATTTTTGTCTGTGTGTTCTCATTTCTCAGAGGTATGATTACCTCTCCGTGTCTTTTATTAAAGGAGAAAAATGAAAGCTCTTTGAATTTTCAGAATAATATGTTTGAAAATATTGATTAAGGGAGCTACCTGGAAAGTGGGGGTGGGGGGTGTTTGGGGGAGAAGTGTATGTGTGTGGTGCGGAGTTGTAGCAGCCACGGTGCCCACCGGTGGTGAGTAAAAGGAGGCCAGCGCAAAGGCATTAATTAGCAGGCTGCCCACGGACTCTGCTGCCTGCCACAGCAGCGCACCTGACAGTCTGCAAACTTCTCCGTCTCTCAGTCATTTCCTTCCCATCTTGCCTCATTACTTATTGATTTACAAATCAATAACATCTTTCAGAGAGCCGGGTTGCTTGAAATCAGTGAGGGAGCGGGAGAAACACGCAGAGAGTGGAGGTTAAAAATGGGCAAAGACCTTTTAGTTACTGTTTAACTGCTGCCGGGGAAGAGGATTCATTTCACGGTCAAGAGATGACACTGGGACAAATGCTGCCATTTTCAGAGCACATGGCAATTGATTCCTTTGCCCACTACACTGCCGTTTCGTTAAAATATATCTAAACCACAAGGAAGCCACATTTGTCTGACTATGCGATTGCTAATGGTCAGTTCAGAGGCAGCCATTCTTTGCTAAACCCACAGGGACCTGTTGAGATTCTCATTAGGCTGGTGCTCATTGTCGCCAGGAAGGGGGGGAGTTGGTGTGTGTGTGTGTGTGTGGGGGGGGTGGTATAGGATTTGCCTGTGATGGCGAAGAGCAGAACAAAAAGCTCCAGCCCAGGTCCCAATCAGCAGCTCATGAAGGAGCCAGAGCAGGTCTTAATCAGTCAGTCCTTAATAGAGCCGCTCTTTAAAAGTATTATTAACCTCATCTGTCTAGATTAAGAACTAATAGCCCCCTTTCTGTGTATTGTCTTTGTAGCAGCTGGTAATGTACATATATATTAATCCACTCTTGCCGGCGAGATTGTGTTGCGCTTCTGAACAACGATGCCCTTCACAAGCGAGGCAGACACAGGTTAGGAAGCCACTAATTAAATGTCAGACTTGACAGATTAAAATTATGAAATTTAAAATCGGCAAGTAGCTCTTTGTCATTGTCAAATTAGGAGGCCGCTGTGATGAGGAGCCGGCGATGGAACACTTTAATGGATTGAAAGCGAATGTGCTTTAGCAGCCCTGGCTATTGTGAATAAAGATTTCCCAGCTCCAAAGGTATTGCGCTGCATGTTCAATTCCTTGCTCAGCTAGGCGGTGACACAGGTGCCATTTGTATGCTGCCAAGCCATTGCAGGCTGTACAATTTAGCACTTTTATTTATGCACACAAAGGCTCATACAGGGCCTGGTATCGAAAGACATTATTCAATTTACTTCATTCCAAGTGATTAAAACCTTTAGACATTTCACAAAATATTTCAGCCTATTTTTGCAACAGTACACCTAAATTTATTGCCTGTCTCTTATGGTCTTTTTGATTTATTTAATCAATTATGTTAATGTACAGTGCTGTGCAATAGTCTTTAACATTCACTATGTGTTTTAGAAAATTAGAAACATATATAACATTGGAATAAATGCAAATAAAACGTTTTTATTAAAACGTTTTCAAAGATTTTAAAATCTTGGTTAAAAGAATGTAAAGTCACACATGGATACTTAGTTTTTATAATGTTGATAGAGGTGTAAAGTGCCATGAAAGAATAAGGGACTATTTTGCCTTGCAATTCCTCATCTCAAAACTGAAAGGAAAAAATGTACCAGACTTTAGACAGTGTGTTTAGTACAATTTAATGAAATAGTTTTCTGGGCATTAGCTTTTTGAGGCATTAAAACATTTCTACCACCTCAAACTGTGAACAGTCCTGACTTGGTATGTTTCCAGAATCCAGTGATATTTTCCTATAATTCAGTAACCAGTACAACTTTAAATAAATATTCATGAGCCAAACTAGGTAATGGATGATGGTTAAGCTAACTCACCCACAGACACACAATCATACCATATGTACATTTGATTTTATTCTAATATTAGTGTTTCGGAGCAAATAAATGTTTTCCGCTTGGATAAATGGCTTCATTCATCTTTTCCTAGTATGACCCTCGCACAGCGCTGCCTAAAACCCTTTTACAGGGAGTCGTTGGAGTCTTTGGTGCTGTGTGACTCCAAAGCATTAAATACAGCCTGCTGAAGATCACATTTGCACTCTTTTCGCACAATTTTCAGCCACAGTCTCAAACCTAAACCCAAACTAAAAGCGAGTCCTTTCCTTGAAACAGAGTTAAATTAATTTTGTAGCACGGAGCTACAGAGAGGAACAGAAATAGGATTTAGAGTTTTTAATTACCAAAGCACCAATGTGGTTCCCCCATCCATATTTATGATGTTGCAGACTGATGAAGCTCATGTCAGATCATTCTGAAGCATGTGCATTACAGGGAGCAGTCTGAGAGAAATAACCTAATGAACTCTAACAAGACTTTTTTTTCTTTAGTGAGTGGAAGGGAAAAAAACTCTTGCACAGCATTTCTAAATAAATAAACTACAGCTAAATGAGCCTGATTCTGTGCTATTGCAGTCAAGGTTCAAAGGCTTCGAGCTCAAACCAGGTCTAGATGTATTTGGCGCTTCCTGGGTTGAGGGCACAGCTTTCGGTGTATCAGCGTACAAACTAAAGGCAGCATTAGAGCAGCAACACTCAACAAGGATCAAAAAACAACACAGATTCAAAGTGACAAGATCCAATTAAATTTAATTACACAAGCTGTATATTCATTTTAACTGACAATTTGTATTAGGAACCCATGCCGACTTAAAGCAAGAACCTAGGGTAAATTATATCAGCATAATACAGTTAGCATATGCAGAATCTTGTGTCCCTAATTTGCCGTAATTGAGTTAGGGGCAAGATGACTGCGAAGGAGTTCAACGGTTTTGAGAAAAGATCGTAGAGTCAAAAATCTCTTGGTGTGTTGGCCTGATTTTAGTGTAGGAGACAGAAAAAGGTACTTTACCTTATTGATCTATGGCAAAGTAAAAGAAATTGTGACCTAAACTCAGGAAGCAAGATTCAAACATGGGACATTTAGGTTATTTAGTGGACTGACACTCTATGGATCATACGAGCACAGCCCAAAATGTGTCTACATTTAACATTCAGTTCCTTAAGGGTATGGCTTGTCACACAAACTGCATGCAGATCCACCCATTGAGGGTTCTATCACAGTGAAAATTACAGTGAGTCGTTAACAAGATCGAGGCAAAACAGAAAAGTGACTTATATTTGATCTTTCTCACAATCTCACACTCGCACATAGAGTTTAAACAGTTATCCTGATGTAAACATTCTTTCAGGACGTGTTCGAGGTTCTTGCCTCACTTTGTCTATTGTCACTGTTTTAAGGAAGTTTCTCAACAACATTAGAACCCAACACAAATGTATACCTGATTATGAAATAGGAGGAGATTTGGAGCAAAACTAGCCATATGTTCACTATTATTTCAAGCTGTCAGTTATATATTCAATAATAATTCATGCACTTCTGCCACTTTTTGTGCCTCCAATGTACATACATAAGGAAGAGAGGAAGAGAATTTATAATTTCACCAAAGTTTTACATTAGATGCTGGAGTATTCCTGTGAGGATTTGATTGCATTCAGCTGTAATAGCATTAGTGCGGTTCAGTTACTGTTGTTTTGTGATCAGTCCTTGTCTGAGAATGCTGCTCCACCACTCTAGAGTGCAGTTCTACAGCTCCACAGCCCAGTGCTGGAGGGCTTTATAACCTCAACCTTAGATGACTGTGTCAGTAATCTGTGATCATTCACTAATTAAACGAGGTGTGAACACCTTTGGACATGTATCACAAGTTGTCTGGCTTTAGGGAAGCTTTTCTGAGTAGAGATGGAGC
Organism: Rhabdalestes septentrionalis; assembly: GCA_037832545.1. NCBI lineage: Eukaryota > Metazoa > Chordata > Actinopteri > Characiformes > Alestidae > Rhabdalestes > Rhabdalestes septentrionalis. Next base: position 5,457,380 of record JBBMFX010000002.1, on the reverse strand, counting down.
TTCTAAAATCTGAAAAGCTGGAGTTTTTAGGCATTTTTAAAACAAACATCCTGTCTCAGAATTCATCCCATGGGATGGAAGAACTTTTCTTCTTCAGGGACTTTATAGAAAGTTTCTGTATCCTCTATTCTGTCATGAGTGCATTATGTCTGAAAAACTGTTGAAATGATGGAAATCTAAACAGCGAGTTTTTTTTTTCTTTGCTGGAATTGAGCTCTGCTTTTGCTTCTAAACAAATTGAACCCAAATACAGTATGTTTTTGTAGGTTTGCTGAAGCCTATTTCAAGCCCCTCAATCATGTAGCCCTTACTTTCCTCATCTAATCTAAATGTGACACGACACATAAGAGTTAGATTCTGGTGTGTTCAAGAGCTTTGTTGAGGTGAGTGAGTGGCATAGTAACTGGTTAGCCTCGGGTGCTGCACTTCATACAGGTACCCAGTCTGTCTGGAGCACAAGGGATGTTCAACGACTTGCCCTGTGGTGCCGTGCTGCGTTTTCAAAGCCAACAAATCGTTTGTTTTCTTCCACAATGACATGTAGGAGCGAATAGCTGTCGTCTCCATGTGTCACAGAGGAAGACCGAGGGCGTTTACACGGTCCGGCCTTTTAACTGCGGGGGGAAAAAGTCTTTTTGAATTTATCTGCTTTGACTCTGATTATATTCACTCATGTCAGTGAGCTGTAAATTTGTTAGAGCACTGAAATATTAATGTAATCCCAATCAGAATTTGTCTGAATGTGTAGTAATTGTATTAACAAATAGCCAAATTGTCATGTTGTAATACTACACCAAAGAAATGAATTTACATGATTATTGTTTATTTGTTTGTTTATTTATTGTTTATTTGTTTCATTCCAGCAATGTATGAAATCAGTCCACATGTTTTCTGAAGAGTACAGCTGTAAACTCAATTATATATATATACTATTTAATTAAGTGACAAATGACATACTTTTGTTCATTTGGTGGGGTATTGCTGTAATTACCAAAATTGTTTGATTTCCATCCAGTAAAGCTTCACTGCTGTGTATTATGTTTCTACTCGCAAGGCTTTGTGAGTGTAATTGAGAGTGCGTGCTTAATGTTAATGATGTTGTGAAATGGTTAAACGCGCTGAGCTCTCCATCTGTGCAGGGGACTCCAGTGCCCACGTCTGGTGCTGAGGTCGCAGGGGTCAATGGTGACACCAGCTTTAACTGTTATTTACTCTGAGTCCATGACAAGACACATACAGCTTGCGCCCACTCAACTGATGTATGTTAAATGTGCTCCAAATTACCAGCATGATGGATCTATTGATGGGCCATTCGAGCCTGTCTGCCTGTCTCTATCAGACTCTCAGTTATCTCCCTCCCCTCCTTCGCCCTCTCTCTCTCTCTCTCTCTCTCTGTCTTTTCTTCCCTTGCTCCCCCGGCCCCATGTGGTCCAGGCTGAGCACCTTGCTCTGAATGGAAAATGAAGGGTTAGACACATACATGCACCTCAGGAACCTGTTGGGTGTTCAGACACATGTCTTGCCCATCTCGTTTCCAACATGCTACAAGACAATGTCAGGCTCAATTACTCTGTGTCAGAGGGTTCAGAGAAACCAGGGAGGAGTGGTTATTTATTATCTACACTAGTGCCCACAGTGAATCTATTAGTGAAGTTTGCATGTAAATGTAAACGTTACTGCACTCTTAAAAATGGATGTGCCAAAAGGGATTCTTTGGAGCGACACCATGGTAGGAGTGCCTTTGTTTCCCCGAACACCTTTCCTGTAATATGGTTTCAACTGCCTTTTTAAGAACCATCCACCAGAGAACCAAATGCACTTCTTTCATGACATCACTGCAAAGAGCCTTTTTGTTATTTTCAGTTTTAAGTGATGTGATATCAGAGACTTTCCTTGTCTTGCTCTTGTGTTGATTGCTGTTGCAATGTGTCACACATGTGCCTGTGACAGACCGTTGTTAAAAAGACCTTTAATAACCTTGTTTCAAAGTAGCCATAAAATAAATGTTCTGTATGGCTTACAAACACAAAGAAAATGTGGATGTGAACTGAAATGTGGCTTATCGTTTTAATCTATTGTTTTATTATGTATGAATGCTATTGTTTACCATGCTAATCGTGCCCGATGTTTAATATGAATGCTTCAGTTGAAATCAAAATACAGTTTTATCTCTGTAACACCGTCTTTGTGGAAAATTGTAAACTGATCCCTCATTTTATGCTTCATTGCTCACTAGCTGCTCAACATAGACAAAACTATCTACACACAAGAAGTCTAGTTAATCTGATAACTGCAGGGAAAATGTTCAATTTTATTATGTTATTATTAACTTAAATAAAAAAAATTATTTTACTTTTGAACGTGCAAAAAGAGGATAACACAGTTGTTTTAATATGATGTATAATGATCACCTGATAAGTAATCCTGCATTGCATCTTTAAGTCTTAAATGCAATATACAATCTCTTAATTTTCTTCTTATAGCCAATTCTACATGTAGAAATGCAAAATACAGATGCAGGTTTTTTTCAAGAAATGTTTCCAATTTGAAAAAAATTCTAAAGTAGCAGCTTGACACTGATTTTCAGTTTGGCCATGAGCTGGGATCAGTTTTGACCAGCATAACTGTGCTCCACACAGGGAAAGATGATGTAAATTGTGAGAGGAAAAGGCTACAGCACAATCCTTGGTGAGCAGCAGCGTGATGAGGAGAACCAGGCCCTGCTTAGGCTCATAAATAGCACAGCACATCTACTGCTGCTAATTGACTCACACAGGCATTAGTGGGATTAAGTTAGAGCCTAAAGTTCATTAAGCAGATAAATGCATCTCTTAGCCTGCTAAAGAGCTCCTGTGCTAACTCAACCCACTGAAAATAGCACTTAGCCACAATGGGGCTCAACTGGGATAAAAAAACCCATGCTTGTTTCAATACTGTGGAATTTTAAGGACTATAGCTGTTGCAATATAATGAATGTAAATTAGACCATTGTATCACTGTGTAATATGTCAAGTTTTGTTTTTGTTTTTTTTGCTTTTTAATTGTTTTTTGTGCTGAAAGATAGAAAAGAGATCTGTGAAGCTCTGTTATGCAGAGATACATTTTGTTTCTTCTCTTGCATATTTAGCATTCACTTGGATGAGTGGATGAGTTCAAGGAGAAAAGTTGTGCCTCCTAGTTCTATACATAGCATAGAGAAGCAGAGAGCGAGAGAGAAGCTCTTGAATTGTCTCTCAGCTATGAATGACATAACAGTTGGAGCTCAGAGAGTGGTGGGGAGTGCTTTCATTGTGCCACTTAGACGACAAATTACCCAGACAATGGACCTCTAAAGTTGGCAGGTAATTCAATCGCTACTGTTGACTCCAGGCATTTGCTATGTTTGCCCCCCAGTCGGAAATACCCAAAACTTCATCTGGGCGCAGTCAAACAAAATGAAAGGTAATATTCTTTATCTGCGCCGGATAGCTGCAGATGAACTGCTCCAATATGAGTGTAAATAAGATTTAGTGATTCCATACTTCAGTTGGCCTCAACTCAAAGTGATTTGGATCAATATTGTCTGCCGGCCCAGCAGCGTGCGACAGGGCCCCTACGCCTCACAATGGGAAGGCACGAGGGCTGTATTCAAATTTCGACAGTGTCAAATTAATTCCAGCCTTATCTGGAAATTCAATTAGAAGGCATCCCCCCTCCCCCAACCTCCCTTTTGTGAGTAAGAAAGTGTCCAACATCCCGATGTGACAAATTACAGTGCTCAGAGTGCATATCAAGCTGAAGTGTTGAGCCTTGCTAATCTTCCCTCTAATTCTCAATTACTGTAAAATGAAGCCATAAATCACAGGGACAGCCAGATCGATGGAAACGTTGTTTTTGGAGTGATTGGCAGCCTCCCCAAAGGTTACTTTTTAAGTTGGTTTAAGGTTACCACTGTCGGAGGGCTGGAGGCAGCTTTGGGGGGTGCAGGAGGGGTGTATGTTGAAGGGTACATGTGGTGGCTTGGGTGGGGGGTTTGGGGTTGAACTCAATCTATATGATTCCGAGGCCCCAATCCTTTAGGGGATACAGCAGAGGGACAGCACCAATTTTTAGCCCATCAGCCATCCAATTTTTCTCCTTTTCATACCTGCTGTAGTAAATGAGAAACAAATTAAATTTCTCCCTACTATCTCCACAGAAACCATTTAAATCCTTTATGGAAACTAAATTGTCCCCAGACAAATCGCCCCTGGTTCTATGAAAATATACCATGGCGGTGCAACTGAAATAAATTTGTGTCACTCCAGATATGCCATTGTCTGTAATGCCATTCATTGGAGACTTGGAGAAAGGCTGCGGGAGAGCGGGAAATGAAAGCATGAGGGCACTTTTGGAGAAGAACAAAAGGAGGAAGAAAGCAGGACCCGCTATGCGTGCCCGCACCCTCCTCTCCCAGTGCCCACCTCCCACTTGCGCTGTTATTAATTTTGGACCAGAGTCTTCGCATTCATGAGGCTGAGATTGAAATGTAAATGAGACGGAGTGAGCGAGCAGTCAGCAGTGGCCCCGGCCACGCGGCCAGTGTCACACACGCGCGCGATCCACACTCTAGTACTTATCATTCACACAGATTAAGAGAGCAGAACATCAATCACTACATCAGGGAAACAATGAATAAAACGGTCCAACGAGGCCGATGAAAAATCCCTGACGGAGCGGAGAGGCGCACGGGGCCACGGCTGAGCTGTGGAGGCTGATTGCCGCGGCCCAGATCTGGCCCAGGCTGGCAGGCTGAGCTGAGTGGGGTGTTCAAGCTGTCTTCATCAGGCCTGAAAGGCTATGTGTCTAACTGTGCTGCTCACTGACGACTCAGGGCTGTCCTCTGTGGGTGGGGAGTGGAGTACATGGCTGTTATGAGAGTTACACAGAGTGGAGGAGTGCTCTTTGACGAAGTCATTACTGACTTGTTAGTTATTGTAGATTTTTTTTAATGATGCCAATGTTGCTTTCTTAATTTCACTTTAACATGCATTGCCTTTTTTCTCATGGCATGTCTTTATTCATTTAGGTTTTTTTAAATAATGCTTTGCGATCAGGAAAACAGGCTAGTTGATAATCATAGACTATATTTAAAGCTTAATTTTTGTTGTAATTTCATTTTTAAATTGCACCCAGGGTTCATAGAATTTCTCTAAATTCCATGCTATAAATTCGATGTGTTCTATATTAACATGCATGATATTGTGAATATCAAAAAATACGGTGACCATGCTGTCCAGAATAATAGGCTACTTTGCTGCAAGACCAGACTGGATAAAAGAACATTTGACATTAATAAATATAACTGGTTATTCAGGGGGAGCTTCCATTTATTGAGGCTTTATGGACTGTGATTGGTGAATATTTGAAGGATTATTGGCCATGAGTGGAGGACGTATGAAGCCTTGCACTTATTACTGACGAAAGCTGGCTATCTTTATGAAGCCTTTGTGATATCATACTTTATTCCGTTCACAATGGCTCTGTGTGAGTTACCGTGGCTCTCCTTATGGCATGTCACCTCAGGTTCACATCTAACCTAATCAGGCCAATCACTGATGGCATCAGCACTTAAAGGCTGATAGAGGCCACTGGAATTCCATTTTCTGAGGCACTGCCAGTCGGCTATTATTATCAGCTTTCTTCCTCTTTTCTTTTTTTTTTGTTTTTTTCCACCCTCTCTACAGCTCTTGCTTTCTACTTTGTGCTTTCCACTACAAAAGCTAATGCGCTGAAAGACTGGTCTTGTCTCGCCGCACTCATTGAAATCATGTGAATGCCATTTATGCTTAATACTCCTGCGCACATGAGAAAGCAAAGCGAGGCGGCAGCTCCTGAAGTGAGATGAGAAGACCTCAAGGGGATTCGCCTGCGCCGTCTGCCGAGAGCACTCAAACACTGACAGCCCGACCAAAATATTTCACATAATTTGATTAGGTTACAATGACAATCTTTATTTATAGTCCGCCTCAGATGCAGGGGGTGGAGGCTTTTGTAGTGACGGATTCAAATTAACTTCTGTTTGTGTCCCACCCGCAATCCAAATAAAAACAAGCACTGCTCACACTGCTAAAGGCTAATTACAGCGTACAGTGTGTCCATCCATTAGAGTGCCCCAGAGGCTGAAGCAGTCATTTGCTTCATTAGATTTTGTGATCACTTGTCTTTTTTCTAGAGAGGTCAGTCCGTTATGGAAATACACACAAAGGCAGGTGTATCAGTGGGTGTGAATGAGATCCATATGCATGTGATTTAAACGCAGCTGCCTGTAGCTGTTCGGTGAAAAACATTGTTCTGTTCTGTAATGCACTGTAGACTGGTATTAGCTCTTTGGCAGGGCCCCATGAACCAGTGAACACAGAGCACAGGTAGGCGTGTTTTGTTTGTGCTGCTGTGGGTCTCAGTTTATCAAATTGTTGCTTCACCACAAAGCCTTCACACGTCAATGCGCGTTGAACCAGGGGTTAATGAAAAAGTCCCGCACATTGATTTACCTGCTCCTCTGCGGGCGAACCCATTGAAACAAACAATTCATTTGTCTGCCACATGTTTCTCCAGCTAGACCCTCATAAAAGCCGTGCGGTAAATTTCGCCGTCTGTTTCGGGGACCTCTGCTTCCCCCTGCGTCATTTTTTTTAATTGAAAGTCAATTTTTACCTCGGCTATAAACATCATTGCGCTCAATCAGGGCTGGTGTAGATCAAATAGCAGTGGGCTGCTACACATGCCTTCAACCCTGACTTGTCTCCCTGCTTTCATACTGTTTAACACGGTGGCACGCTTTTTTTTTTAACGCAGGAGATGGCTGTCACTGTATTTTGTCAGCAAAGCATAATATTTCTTCAGGAGTTTTAAACCTGGCACTCAGCGGGGAAGAAATGAAAATACTGCACCGCGTAAACTGTGCGAGTCAGTTGTAAATCACCTAACACGGTGTAGTGGCACCAGGTAGAGAGGGAGCTGCGTGCTGTCAAGTTCCCCTTGTGGAAAACAGATTGGACACCAGTCATCATGCTTTAATCAGCTTCCAAATAATAGACACCTCCCTGCCCCCTTCTAAGCACCGTGCCACTGGATGAGGGAGAAAGAGAGAAAAACATGCAGAAACTTACTTTGCTTTCAGACTTCTCCAAGTTATGCTATTTAAATTTTTTGCCTTTGTTTGTTTGTTGGAGTGTCAAGGGTTATTGCTTTGGTGAGAATCTAAAAGGGATCTTTGAAGCTTTAATATGATCCGTTCACACAAGCACTTCAAAGGTCGCCTCTAGTTGCTGTGATAAGTTGCCTTTTTTTTTTTGACACTCCGCGTGTCAAGTGGTAATGTTGTTGTTGGCGAGACATTTTCACAGCCTCGGATTAATGTGGAGTTTTTCGTGCTTGCATATGTTCTTTTTTTTTTTTAATTAAGCAGCGGGTAGATGTCTTGCATTGCTGTGGTTGCTGGTTAACAGTGTTAACATTATCCAGATGGGAATGGATGTGTGTTTCTTGAAGAGTGGATGTTTAAAAGTGACTTCTACTGTGTCCCCTGAAAGATGGTGAATGATTTTGATTGGACCAAGATTTCTGTGCTTTGAACAGCAAATTTGGAATCTACACAGATGGCAGGAACCACATTGGTAATGGGTAGTACTGCCTGGTGTCCACGAAAGACCAAGTGAGCTTGTGCTGTGGCTTCACTGAGAAATCTGAGTATGAAAATCTGAGCTTCTTGGACTTTCTCAATGGCTTTCGCCCATATAAATATGTGAATGGCTCCAAATCCAATAACCGCCCCCTTTACGTTAGGGATTGTCTGTCTCAAGCAATCAGGCTCAGTCAACTCCACTCTCCGTAGATACTGCGATCCCTGACACCACTCAGATCTTCTGGGGTAGGGACAGATGTTCCTACTGCCTTGAAAGGGGGAAAAAATCAGGTTAAGACTTTCTGCTACAGGATTTGCTCTGTTTTGCTGTAGTTGATTAGTGTTAACCAAATAAGAGAGACATTACCGACAGCAAGCTACAAGGGGCAGTGCTGCTTTTAAGACTGGGCCAGATGGCCTTGCTCGATCTGCTGTAATGCAGTAAGGGCTGTTGAGGGGCTAGTGGTATTGATTTCATTTCTGCCCTTAGATGCAGCTACCATATCTACATGTGTCGGCACTGATATGGGCAGCGAGAAATCCAATAGCAGGGCGTAAGATGGAAGGCAGTGCGTTGGTGGCTATTAAGGCTGTCAATTCCATCTGTCTCCTAAAGGAGCTTCCTCCACTTTGAGAAGAATTCTGCTGAGCAGAAACTCTATCTGTGAGCACCATTCTCACCCCACGTGCAAGGAACATCTCGCTCCATTATGGTTGTTAATTAGGGAGGCAGTGATTTGGGCTCGACTTTCGCTCTTCCAAGGGGAACTGTAAATAAGGATGCCCTCAGGTGAATACAGATGCCAGATGCACACAGAAGGGCAGGGCAAAGCTCGTTTGTAATTCTGTCACCGAGGTGGTCGCAGAGAGTAATGAATAACATGTATCTTTATAACCCAGAATTGAGTCGACTTAATAGCAACTGCGGCTAGGACGATAATCAATTTGTAAATGGTAACACTGATGATTATCAACAAATATTTATCTTTTCAGCATTTAAAAACCACTTATATATACTTAAATTTTGTATATTTTACTGTATTTTCATCCCAGAATGATCTACCAGGTTTTTGTTTTGAGTTTTATAAAGTAAAATGCATTTAAATGATGCTTTAAATCAGAAGCCATTTTTAAGTATTTCTCTTTCACATAAATGCTTGTGGTCTGGTCACTCATTTTCCTGCTCAGAGGTGAAGTGGCGCACCACACATACACAAAGAGTTTCATTTGTGAGTCTGTGCTGAAAGCTTGTCACCATTGTCATTTGAAAGATCAATTCTTCTTCCTTAATATATTCTTCATACAATAGTTTAATTAAATTTAAATATCAGCTTTTCTCATCCATTAAAATAACCTTGATGTAAAAAAATCTGACCAATAAAATTATATCATATTTAAAAGTCCTGTTATTGATGGCATTTTCTCTATTTATCCTGTCAAGGTGACATACAGCTCTACCCATAACGTGTATAAACAAAGTAAAGCCTGAAGTAGGATATCTGATTATAAATCAGAGAATTCCACCAATTAATTTCATGGCTGTTATTGATGAACCGATAAGTGATCTTAGCCTTCATACCCACTGTAATTACTTTGCTGGATTACACAATAACCAGGACTCTCCGGATGTGTTCATCGATTTGCTGCTTTATACAGCTGTAATGACTAATGTAAACAACAGTAAACTATTCCACAAAAGGCCTTGCAGTAGAGTTATAGCCATCAAAATAACTTCTCATGCAGTCTGACACATTTGTCTTTCGTTACCTAATATTGGAAGCAGTGTATCTTGTGTAGTGGGTTATTTGTATATGTTTGATAAATGTTCCATCCATGACTGCCACAGTCCCTGGGCCGGCTCTCTCGCACTGATGTACTTATTAATAATAAATTGTCTGCGCTGAATGTGAGAATTCTTCCTCCCTTTACAGTTATTGTGTAAACAAAAGACTGTTTGCCGTATCCATCTTAATAGAAGACATTTTATTCAATAAAGATAACTTGCTGGAGAAAAATGAGATCTCTTAACTCTCTCACCCTCTCTTGCCCTCACGCTTTCTCCCTATATCCTGTGACATTTCCCATTCCTCTGAGAGTGCCCTTGGTGCTGTGTCACAGAGGAGCTCAGCGTATCAGAGGGAAAAACACATGCTAATGAATGTGTCCTCACAGCACTTTGTTTCCCCCAATACAAAGACATACAGCCGTGTCAAATGTGCAGTTCTGAATCCACCCACAGCGGGAGCAGCCCAAATCAGCCAGAGAAAAAAAACAAGGCCTTAACAGTTAAAACAGACCACAGAAAATGCCCGTGGAGCAATATGTCACACAACCTTCACACTCTCTGACAGCCTTACAATAATGATGCATTTCCAAACTGCTTTGTGTATTAACATTGGTGTGAAGCTGAATGCAGTGGTATATATTTTTACTTGATTTACCTTGCCACCCGTTTTTCAAAGAGGAGCCAGTCATATTGAGGGCATAAATCTCCCTTACCTGGCATTTTGTAAAAATACGGAGATTAAGTTTGCACGCCGTGGTCAGAGGAGAGCAGTAAATTACCCTGGTAACAAAGTTAACATTGATTCAGATACAAGCACTTGTCCACATGTAACAACGATAACCTTTTAGTAGATTTGGAAAACAAGTTTGACACCCATTAAAATAACGAATGACTCCGCCTTTCCCCAAGGAAGTGAAAGAAACTGTTGGATGAGGTAGGGCAACTCTTATATGGCAACCCAACAGGGGCGTTCGAGGAACATGGACTAAAATTAGAATTACATAAATTACACCTATGGAATAAAAGGGTTGTTTATGATTATTTACTGCCATTTACGAATGCCATTTTATGGGCCTTTACATTTCACAAGGGGCTTAATATCCTAAATGTTGCTACAGGCTTCATTATAGCTGAAGTGAAATGTGAAAAATTGACAACATAAGTTTACCAAATGTACACAAAGAGTAGCATAATCATTGTAACTTGATGAAATGATTTCTTTGTTACACACAGTTAATACAGTAATGTACAGTGTTATGCTTATTGATGAGCTGCATAGTCAGATAACTGTCTTCAAACAAAGGCTTATGTTTTCTGGAGTTGAAGGTAAAATATTTTCACAAGTTGAAGTGCTAAAGTGACAAGTCCGTCAGTGAAAGCAGTTTGTCCTCTGCAGTTCAATGAAAATATTATGAGAAGAGTAGAGTGATGGACAGCTTTGACACTCAGGAGCACTTAGGCAATTATTAACAGTTTCTGCCAGTCACCACATCTGACACAAGGCAAACACAGTGTGTCTAATTTTACATTACACACCGGCGGGCATGGGTCACTTTTAAAGAACACAGGGAAACTCATTTCAGCATGCATTTGACGACCAATCACCTAAATTGGCCCTGTAGCGAATACCTCCCCCAAACACACATACACACACACACACACACACACACACACACACACACACACACACACACACACACACACACATATCCTGCTACATGGTAACACAAAAAGCCTGGAAGGAAAATAAGTGTTCAGATGTTTGAATTGCAGCTGTCCTTTGGTGCTTGGCATGTCTGTGATCAGTGTAGTGAAATGGCATGCAGGTGTGGGGCACGACCATAGACGTTTCTCACCACAGATGGACATTAGCCTGTCAGCAGTGGTTCCCTGGGACCATGGGATGCCTTGACCAAAGCAAGCAGAACGTGAAGAGGTCAGCCTCTGTAAAATCTTTATCATGCTGTTCATGTCAACCAAAGGAGACCTCAGCTATGTTTTGATAACCGTCCAACAATTCTGGTGCAGCCTTGACAGAATGTTCCTTTTCCACGCCAGCTGAAATGTGATTGATGAAAATTGCTCATCGCTTCATGGGCTTGCCATTTAGAATCAAATGCATAGACATTGGTAGGATCTCCACTTGAGGATGTAGGGTAATTGTTCTCCAGATAGCCCACGGGGCCCCACAAACGCTCTAGATACCCACGTTCCTGTATAGGTTAATCTGAATTGAGTGTGGTTTTCAGAGAAAATCAAAACATCCTGATTTCCTGACAGGGCTGGTTTGGCATGCAAGACTCAGCCAATTCCAGTGCAGCTCATCTGCATTCTGATGAGTGCTACCAATAATTTGTTTCAGACAGTCTCCTCATAGATCTTTACTGAGACATACTCTGATTTCTGAGGCAACCACACTCAAAAAAGTATCACAGAGGAAGTCCAAACACATAACTGTCAGAGATACTTTTGAAGATATCCCCTGATGGGACGACGCAGACCAAGCCTGATTTGCAGACCAACAGTGATTGATAAATGCAGGTTTAATATGCTCTGAAGAGGTCTCAGGAGGCTTCTCAGCATCATGGTTGTTGGTTTATTTGGGCATTTTTTTCCTTGCCGAATAAATGAAAAGGTCTAATCGGTAGGGTAATTACAAGAAAAAGGGTCTTTGTAATTAGAGACTAATGACAAGCTTTCTGCACAGTCTTGCCAAACAGCTGTTTTGGAAAAGGTAAGACTCCAACCCTTTCACTGCACATGTTCCAGCATATGGAAGTAATTTAGCTGCACTCAACTGTCTACAAACAATTAGACCAAAATGTAAAAATGTCGTTATGTACAACTTCTGAAACATATTTTCTCCTTCCTTCCTCGCGTGCTGGCGAAACAATTATTAACATTCTTCATCTGCTAGGTACACCTCATGAATTTTACATTACCTCTTATCATTACCATAACTAGACTATCAAAGATATTAGAAGCCTTCAATATTCTCTTCTCAGAGATTCTCTCTCAGATCTATTGTCAAGGATCTGAGCTTCGTCTGCAATTGAATATTCGCCTGAATATTTTTTACCCCCTCCTCCTTATGAGCACTTGCATGTCTGTGCATTTGTAAATGCATATGCGTGAGGAGTAGTGCGTGTATGTGTGTGTGTGTGTGGTGGGGGGGGGGGGGGGGGGGG
>JBBMFX010000002.1:5425592-5444737 GCA_037832545.1 Rhabdalestes septentrionalis | reverse complement strand
TCTATGTGTCTCCTGCCTTTGCTTGCCTGTCTGTATATGAAAGCTCGTTCCTTTCCTCCATTTGCATCTCCGGTTTTGCGCCGCCTTTATTTATCCACTTTGTCTGATCCTTCCTATGCTCTCCCTTCTCCAGAACCAATGCCACATAGTTGTCAGCAAATTAATCTACCATATGGATTGTCCATATGATATCAAAAAATAGAGAGAGCAAAGCTTTTACACAGGGCTTGAATGAAGGCGCTAGGAGTTGGCTTGCTGAGTTTTATTCATTAGGCATAGGGGGTTGATGGACATCTCGGATGTGGCAGCATAATTAGCATTTTCCGGCGTGCTCTTCCCCTCGCTCTGTTCTTTAGCACAGTGATGTCCTGTGATGCCCAGAAACAAGCGTGAATTCTGTGTTATCATTTAGAAACCGGCAGCCAGCACTAACAGACTGTAATTATGTACTTCCAGGGACAAGATCAGTGTGAAGAACAAAGTGTGCTGGAAAACATTGGGAAGACTATTGCGTTGTTTTGTACAAAATATCCATCACACACGCGGCATGCTTGGCGCTTTCCCCCCCTCGCTCCCATTTTTTTTACTCCCTTTCCCTTGGTGTCTTGTTATTTTTACTCTCCTTCCAGGAAATTGATTTGCTTATTAATGGAGCAAGTAATGTTTGCTGATGCTTTGTCTAGGTGTTTACCAGGCTGCTGACTTGCAGAGTGTATGCAGCGTGCATGTTATTGCATTCGAGGGTGAAGAAAGGATAGCCATTTTTATGCTTTCATAAGCCTTGTGACAATTATCCTGCACACCATGCCTTTGTTCATGCACCCAGCACTGGTGGATAGTACAGATGAGCATCTCTATGCTGATCTAACAATGTTAGGGCTATTGGCCTCCCGCTGAACAGTTTGGTGGAATTCATTTAAAGCTGATTTGGAAGACATAGGCAGTGAGTGAACTCCCACGCGCAGCAGCTACTACCATTAGCCTCATTATTGCATTACACCTAGCACGCCAAATCTGAACCTGGCGTTTGTATCGCCGTGCTGCACTAATCCAAAGATAACACACACCATCCATCATCGTGGTTGTTGGTGCATGCGTTTGTACTGTCCTATCATGTTATAGTATGTTTGTGCTCGTCTTGTAGCTAATGAGAGCCATGGCATAGAGAACTCTTTTTTTTACATTGGAAAAACGAAGCTGTGTGAAGGTGCTTGACAGCAAAGACAAGTAGTTCACGATTAAATCTGCAACCATGCTTTGTCTATAAATCTGACCCTTCATTAATTATTTTGATCATTCTCCATGCATTAGCCATGTCAGTAGGAGGCCCTTTCATTATGCTTGAGGCTTTGTTCGGGAAGAGTGATTGTACATTTAAATTGCCGAACACAAATCGTGAAAACTCTGTGCTAGAGGAGAGTCAGTGTGATTGTTGCCCTGAGCTTCTGAATTTTGATTAGGATGAGGCCTATTATACCATATGATTCTTATTATTTACCAATATGGGAGAGTTCAGATGAACTACAGGCTCTTTTATTAGAACTTATGTAGGTCATTTGTGAACAGAGGGAGAGCACAGGATCTTGATTTTGTATTAATGTCATTATATAACATGTATTCAGTGATCCAAATATAAAAGTGTGCCTCATGGTCTAAATTAACACAACATTATGGTTGGCATGGCTGCCCTTGTGTATTTTGGTGCACATTTGCTGAGATGGAGCTCTGAATGGGGGTCAACTGGGCGCAACCACACTGCTGATTATGGTGTCGATTATGGCTGGAAGATATTAAATAAACCTAAGATAAATGATCATCCCTCCTTCCAGATTACTTCGTTTTTCAAAATACTGTACAAATTGCCCAGCCCTATCCCATTCCTGCGGAAGCGGTGACTACAGAGAGACACTGTAATTGCAGGAGACTGCTGATTGCAGAGGAAAGGGTATTATTCCCTAAGCCGAACTCGAGTCAGCTCCTTGCATTTAAGAATCCACCCAAATAAATACTGATCTATGAAAGTTCCAAAGGTCCTAGATTTGAATATAATTGCCCAAATTGATTGAATTTCTTCCTTGACTGTGGTAAACAATATTGCTCACTCGCTTGAGTGAGTGGAAGAAATCCAGCTTCTGACTTCATTTAGGGAGCATAAAATATCATTGGTGTGTAGAGTAGTTCAAAGGGGGGAATGAATTTTCATAATCAATAGCATTTTGATTTTTTTCACAGTGGGCTGTAATCCACCTTAAAGTCAAACAGCTGGCCTACTTTTCCACTACTAATATTGACTGAAGTTTGTGTTTCAGTGCCATATGCTATCTTGAGTGTCTGAGGGTCTGAGGTGACTAATGAATAATTCTGTGATAGTGAAATCATTCTTTATGGATTTTACAGCTGGACAATAAAAATACAAGACAGGAAATGATCGTTTGTCCTTAAATGTTTGTGCTGAGGAAAGTGTTTTGAAGCCAGGAGCATAATCATTGCAAGAACACAATGCGTTACAAATGTGCAGACCTGTTGTATTGATTTACCATCTTCTTACACCATGTATTCACTTTTGCAGAGAATAACAGCAAGTAAATCATGGCCTTACAAGGACTTTCAACAACAAAACAAACAGATGGAGACTTGACCGAGACAAAACCCAGACAACAAAAATAAGGCTCTCTTATTTTGGACAAATCATATGAAGAACTAACTCACTGAAAAAGATAATTATGCTTGGAACAGTTTAAGGTAAATTAGAAGAGGAGCTGCCACCAGAGAAGTCACACACATCATGAACAAGCCAATAAGATGACTGAAGAGACAAACAGAAGATGGGATATTCTGATAACAAAGATATAATAGAAATCTGAAGCTTTTAAGCATGCACTCCACAGTCTATATGTTCAATTCTTGCTCAAAATGCAAAATGAATAAGTTAAGTACAACAGCACCTTGTTAACTGATCTAATCCTTGCACATTGTTGCCTTTGTCTTTGTCAAGGTTTTGTAGTTCAATCTCTGGCAAAGTGAATAATATTAGTGTGTTTGACTTTGTGGAAAGTCCTTAAGCAATGAAATCTGGATCTCCTCCTTTGGAGTAGTGCTCTTATTGATCGACAGCAATCAACAAACCTCTCCAAGGCAAGGGCTTCACCCCAGTCCTTGATGCTGTCTAATTAGGATTTGAGTACAACAATGCTTCTGTTCTGTCTGCTCTTTTTTCTTGTCTCTGTTTGCTGAATCAATTAGTTAAGCAAATGACACTCTGACTTCTCCAGCATGGCACCAGGGCTTTGACAAAGCCCCCTTTTGGTACTACACCCATAGTTTTAAATGAAATGCACTCTGGATGTATCTACAAACATGCAATAACACACAATTATCAAAACCCTTTGCTGCAAAATGCACAGAAGGAGATATAAAGAACCCTTGGGCTGTTTAACTTAAAAGCCAACACTTCAAAAAGTACATAAAACAAATAATCAGACTAAAACCATAACCCTGAGAGACCTCACTTACTGCTTGATAATTGTCTGCTTTCATGACACCATCCATCCAGAAAATTACACTTCACTTCTCAGGCCTGTTGGGCAATATCACAGAGGCTATCGCAAACAAGAGAGGCTTCACAAAGCCTGGGCTCCATGGGGATCACTAAAACCATGCGATTAGCTGGCCATAGGGATCTATTCCCACATAAACAATTTCAAAAGAGTCGTGCCTCGTAGCAAACAGCGCAGCATGGCGGTAGCTGTTTCTCTGGCTCCCTCATTTCTTAGTCCTCCACTCAGACATTTCTTTGAGGCAATTGCTGGTTTCAAACGGGATCCATAAAAGATGAAACAACCTTTGCACTGATCTCCGTCAGATCTAAAGAGACATACCTGAAGCCAGTGTTCTGCGTCTACGGACTGAAATGCACTGTGATGTGTCGGCGCAATAGGCAATGTGTTTCTCCCACGCATTCCTCCTAAAGAGAGAGGGAGGCTTTTTGACCTTCAACTTTGCCGTGGACTACAGCTCCATAATTAAACCTCAAAAACCTGAATAAGTAAGTTATAGTACAAGAACGCTTTCGTGTAGTGGGGTTCACAGCAGTCAGAGCGTGATGAGAAATAGAGCTTGTCCACAGCAGGAGAAGGCTCAAGTTTGAAAATCATGGTCAACTAGCATGTGTGTTAGGAAGAGACCTCCATGTTGAATGGTTCTTCAGAGAAGGTCTTTACTTAAATGCCCCGAGCCACTAATGATGTGTATGTACCAAAGTCAATCACAGTTCATTTCTATATGACCACTTTGCAGCCTCAGTTTACCCTTAGAGTCCAACAGTCAGTTTTTGTTGCTGTATATTTTAAATTACATATGAAAATGAGCTCTGTTATGACTGGCTGCTCTATAATGTGCCTCAAAAGTATTTTATTGTGAGTGGAGATGGCAGAAATGCTGTCGGCCAAATGAGCAGATATTTCTGCAATTTGCTAAGGGATTAATAAAGTTTTCTGGTTCTGATTATGATATGGCAGCTTTAATCTTTCCACACTACATTAAAAAGTCTTTTATGTAAAGAATAACTTTTCTATCATATTTGCCATTTAAATTAGAAACTGTCTATGGATCAGCTGTCTTAGACATCCTTAAGACCCTGGAGTCCAGTTGTCATTCATCACAGTAAACCAGACCAGTCTCTTGCCTCACAGGTACACTTACTCAATGGGTCAGTTTATATTAAAAAAGGCAGTTTTCCATTAATCAGTCATCTTGGATTGTACCATGCATTGCTTTTTGTCAGTTGTTGGTCTTCATACTGTGTATTATAACCATTTTAGACATTTTGACCTTCCTAGTACCATGTACATATTTAAAGAAATCCAGATGCATTTCAGAATCCACTTAAATATATTTGCTTTAACATTAAATTTGATGCTGACCCTGTCTTTGTCAGCACTGAATCAGGCAGGCAATGTGATTCTGCAGTGAGTGATGTGGCATATTTATTGAGGATGTGCTCCCTAGCACGATGATAAATGGCATGATGCGATTTAAGGGTTTTAAAGAGGTTAGACATGCAAACAAAATTTGCCTCCAAAGAGGTTTATCAATGAGTCTTTGTATTAACGTTGGATATGATGGCAAATGCTATTTCCAGTGATGACTACTTGACTTAACAAGCACAACTCAATTTTCCGCCAGACAATTCCCCGCCACGCCGTGTTGAGTAATCTGGTCCAGGCCATGCTATTCAAATTACAATTGAATTCATCTTTCACGGCTTCATCTAATAGAGGCGTTTCTCTAGTCAGATCATCCTCTCTTAATGGCTTCATCAATATAATATATCAAGCCCTCAGGGGACGGAGTGTAAAATAACCTAACAGGAGAGATCTGTTTTCATAAGCTTGTAGCAGATTATGTACCTATGACATTTATTAGCTTTACAAGGAGGCTGTAAAAGCCAGCGAGTCTGTTATCACACGCACTGAAACTCATTTTTATATCTGCACATAGCAGGCTTGAACAAACTGTGCTCAGAGCGAAAATGTATTATGCGTTGGGAAGGCTCGCCTCTTCATGTCGTCCCCATGGATCTAGAGACATCGATATTCTCCAACTCCACCAACTCACTCACAACACAATAGACTTCATTGTCCAGACTTCAAAGGGCCTGCTATTGTTTTCTTTGATTACTAGTCACTATAAAACACATTCTTCATCTGATGTAATTGGAAGGTTGGACTCTATCATGTATTATTAACATGAAACCTATGTAGGGAATAAATAGATCTGATGAAATGTTTTGTTAACTGTTAATTGCAAGGCAAATTCGATAGGAACATTCAAAGTGTAAGATCATATTCTTTAAAATCTTTTATATAGGGCCAACAAATACACAGTAAAATTACACATCGGCACACAAATTGTGACAAGTTGTGTATGACTGATATTTGTATTACCAAAAAATAATATAGAACTTCTCATATCATTGGTCACCGATAGGCCTTGAGCTATACATCATGCATCAGCTAAGTGAGCCGAGGCCATGCCAGCTGGAGATTTTTGCTGATATTGATTAATGGTCAGGAATTGTAAAACATTTGGGAAACAGAGAAATGGGCTGTAATCAGACCAGGTAACGTTCCCTCCGGCTATTTATGGATTCATGTGCCCTTAGCCTTCAGAAATCTAGCTCTTCCCAGCTGCAGCTTCATCAGCCTGTTCCACAGCTCTGCTCTTACCATTTCCTCACTGTTTCTTCTGGTTTTTATATATTTTTGTCAAAATATTCTACTATTTGCTTTTTCATAAGAGCATGAACAAGAAGTAGGAATTTTGTACCTTGCCAGAAGAATCATCAGCTGTGTTAACATGAATATATAAAAAAAGTTTCACACTTTCAGCTTTCATTAGCAATTTTCTGTACATAAAATATATTTTAGTCAAAAGGGACCAACTTAGAGAAAATAAACAGCCAGAGCAGCTGATCTCATTAGAGAGCATGTGAGAGTAGTCCTTCAAATGAAATCATTTTTCTCAGAGGTGCCCCTAGCTAACTGTGATTAATTGCATGTGCATTGGTTTGGTTTATTGCATTGTTCTCTTATGACCCTTATCAATAATGTAGCGATGTTATTGCTCCATGTGTTTTTCTATGGAAAGTTAATTTTGACAGAAATTATTATTAAGGATTTTATTTTTTCTTGGCTGGCTAAATCACATTTTCTGCAATATCACCTTGACCTGTGCATTATTTTCAAGCAAAGGTTAAATACTATGATATGCCTCAAAACTGGTCATATGCAGGGGTCATATGCCGAAGAAGACTAATTTCTCAAGACCTGCCTATGAAATATTTAGAGAAAATTGATCTCTGAGATTAGGCTACATGATGTGTCCTATTCAGTAATATGCTAGTATTGATACATGCAGCACATGTGTGATATTGAATTTTACGGATCATTTAAGCCCAGCTATTGGCGGGAGAAGAAATCGGCGGCAGCATGCCCATATAAATGCTTCAAACACAATTACTGCTCCTTAAATGATGATGCTGAAATCGGGACATGTTTGATGTTCCGTCTGTTACTTTGAGTTGCATAACTTTGAGTTAAATCAGATTCAACACAAACAAGCACAACCAATTTCCATCATCCTGCTTAATAGCATGGTGTGAGATGTATAGCAGGTTTTACGCTAATTCACCTCACTTTGAGTTTAGTTAGCAGTTCCCCCTGGAACAAACTATAATGTACTGGGCACCTTTCGACCTCTTGCCTTGAGGAGGTAGGTTTTTAGACCAGAACTCTCAACCCCATAGCTCTGTGGTAATCTCCATTAGAAATCATATGAGGACTTTTCTGTGAAAAACAAATTTTCAAATCTGCACATTCAGCTGCACTTGAAGGGCATTACTTTTGGCCAATTTAATCCACAGAAGTTGGTGTTTTACCTGTGACTTTTTTGACTGTTTTTAAGATATGCACCCAGGTTTCCAATGAAAATAAGTGGATCTAGAAAATGCTCCATTTTTAGACATATGTTGGGAGGAGGGGACAGGAAGTAGTTTGCCTTTACATTGAAATGCATTTGACCCTTAGTTGGAAAATGGCAGATAATTATTTTCCCTCAAGTGCTCCTTGTTTGTGGGAGCAAAGCGATTGCTTTAGCATGGCTTCCAGCGTCACTGCAGCGTGTAAATTGCTGCGCTGGGCTGTTTGCTTTTTCATTAACATTCACCCCATGTCTGATTGCCCTGGATATGTGTGGTTCCCTCTGCTGAAATCTAAGTCACCCTGCTGTGGAGTGGAGAGAACAGGAGTCCTGCTCACTCCCTGTGGTGATCGTCTGTGGAGACTGAAAGCTTCTCTGTTTGATGAATACACATTTTTGGTGTGTGGCAGTATAATGCTTTTTCAGCTTGGTTTTTATTGGTGATACTGGCTACTGTGTCAAGACAAAAAACACATCATAAGATGATTACATGTGTTTGCTAAGTGTTGCAGCATATAGATGTTGCAGTATAACATTATAAAGGCATTAAGACCCTCCAGTAGATGTCAGAATTTGATGCTGAAGTCTTTACTGTTTGTTGTTACTTTTCAAATCCTCTGAATTTTTTGCCCAACACTGGGTCACATTTGCTCTGTTGAACATATATCACAACTAATCCAAGATTACTATTTCAAACTGTTAGTCCCTCAACAGCTTAAACCTCGTTGTTTCCAATTAATGCGGCAGATTTTAATCACCTTTTTTTATGCAGGTCAGGACCTGCATCCCTTAAAAACTTTCAGCTAAATCACACATGCTGTTGCATAATCGCTATTGACTAGCAGAAGCTGAGAAAATGAGAATTGCAGTTACCTTTGTGGTACCCTAAGGATGTGTATAGCCTCATTTGGTAATTTAGCAGTTTGGTGGAATAATTATGTTAATGCTATAATGATTCTCAGTGCTGCATGTGCATTTATTTTGAATGTGCATTTATTTTGCAAGCTACTTTTTTGAGCAACTGGGAATGTACTCTACACTTCACCTCTTATTCACACAATAACATGATAATATCCTATTCTGAATGTGTATACATACTTGCTTAGGAATCACCACATTGCTTGCAAAAATAAAGCTCCCTTTTATATTGAGATAGAAAATGCTGTAGTTGATAAAGTTCCACATGCTGACCCATTATACTGTGACATGACAATGTGGACGTGCACACGTCTCAGCTACTCTGGCGACAGATTTTAATGAGTTGAAATGGACAAAGCCAAGGTCTCTGAATGAATCCCCTTAAGCTATGTTAGGTTAGACAGGGTTAAAGCTAGTACGTATTACAGTATTCATTCTCTTTTATCCAGGTATTAACAAAAATAAAACCCTAATCAGCCATAGCAAAGCATGCAAATGCATTCTGCCTTGATGTTTTGTATACTTCCTTTATTTTGCAGTCTTTTAAGGGTGAACTGAGTCTTTGTTGCAAATAAAAAGCTTAATGAGACTCTTTGGTAAGGTTTATTGATCAGGTTAATTACTGTGCATTGTTTTTCCTTTTTCTCTTTTTTTGGCTAAATACACTTTGAAGTTATGTGATTACACACTAGCTTTGAAGGAAGCACCTAGAGTGTGCTCCATTTAAGGTAACAATATTTGGAATAATGTGATTCCAACATAGGAAACCTTTTGTATTCAGAGCTTGAATTTAAATTATTAATCACAAAGCCCCTCCAAGACTAGTTTAGGTAATACATTATGAAAGCACTTCACAAACATCCTGCTGAAGTATAAAATGCTCATGCAGCATTGTAATAATGCCCATTGTTAAAAGGATCAATGCTAGTTGGTTCCAAGGCCAAAATCAGATCCTTACCACCCAACTCGGTTGCTTTGGCATTACATGTTTCCCTGAATATCCAAACAAACTACATTTACATAGTTTGTTGTGTTTGGCATTCAGATTTCAAGTTCTCAATTTGTGTCTTGACTGTTTAGTAACAATGGCTGTAACACTCTGAACTGACAACACAAAACTTTCTCACAGAGAAAGCACATGCTTCTCTGTGATCAGTAACACAGCATAGGTACACAGCTTTGCAAATATTTCAATCTATAGGCTAAAAATCAAGGTTAAATGTGTTAGAGCCACAGGATTCCTAGAGAGGTTAAATGTGCTCGAGTCATGGTATTATGTTCGGAACTGACTGCATGCTGCATAAATGAAGAAACAAAAGGCAAATCTTTGGGAGGAGTTGGGGAAGGCATGATTTATTGCATTTATGACCGGTAGCTGAACTACACAGGGCTTAAAGTAAAATAACATTGCATGACTAATACATGGACAGAAAAAATTGTTCTTCACATACAACTTATTTATGAAGCACACATGAGTGAGCACTTGGCTGATTTGCTGTAAGAGGTTTTGCTGAATAGAACTGATGGTGCCAGAAATATTGTTTATGCAATGCATTGCGACTGGATTTTTACCTCAACAACAACTATGTAAAAAAAAGCAAGTTAAGACTTGGGTTCATTTTTTCCACGATACAAACCGAACCATGAAAAGGCTGAACCGTTACACCCATGCCAGTTTCCCCCAAGTGGGGAATATATGTAGATGCTGTTGAATCATTTTAAAGTTGCAATTATAAGAACTGGTAAATACAAACAATCAGAGCATGTCTTTCAAGGATTGTTCTCACAGCTGAAACAATACTGCTTGAAAGTTTCAATAGCTAACTACAAAGCAAAAGATTGCAGTTGACATTCAAAGTGAAATTCTTCATTCCTACTGGTGGCAGCCAGTCAGATGGCGCAGAGATAACTGCCTCTGTTGGGAAAAGAGGAGTCGATTAAGAACACCGCTGAGAATTTGTGCAACATTCACTTGTGCAGCGCTGAATGATGAAAATTTTGCATACCATTTCAAAGTTACAATGTAGTCCTCTAATATCAGTTTACTTTGGTACAAATAAAATCAATATGACCCTCTATATGTTTATGAATCTTTTTCAAGCTAATAAGCCTGTATCAAACATACTTTGGCCTGTTTAAACTTTTAAACAATCGAACTTCGAAAGGCACGTCCTATGAACAAGATTAAAGTATACCCAATAAAGAGACAGCGGTTTGTTTTAGCAAATTGTTTTTTGTCCACAATCACACGGTGTCTGAAATAATACTTGCACAAAGCACTTCACATGACACCTTTGAGAGTCAAAGCAAATGTAACAACCTTTTTTAAATAAAGATTTGTTTTGTTTAAAAAGGAAAGAAAAACCTTTCCTTAGTACAAAGAACCGGTTGTCCTTGTCATGGAGGGTTAGATTTAATATAGTTTTGCACTGCAGTTGACTCCAAAAAGAGTTTCAAGTACTGGTCAAAAAAGCAAACAAAAAACTGGCCTAAACAAACTTGAAGAGAACTCAAGGGCAGCGAATGCCTTTTATGTGCAAGCCACGGCCATGCCTGCAACATTGCTTTTTCCATCTGAGGTTTCATTAGTGTGTTTCCACTGCAAAGAAACAGTGTTTTCTCATGAACAAGGCATCCTATTTGCTAAAAACTAACAGTGTCAATCATGTTCTTTAGTACATCACTGATAACTGTGTAATAGGTATTTTAGCTCATAATGTAGAACCATATTTGAACTTTTAAATTTGAAGAGTTTAAACAAGTGAAGTTAGCCAAGCTGACTAATTTCTGTCAGCACATTCCATACAGACCTTTAGATGGTGTTGTCTCACAGTGTGTAGTATTTGATTAATTCCACAAAACAATCTAGTCCCTAAACTAGTTACTAATGATAAAAAAGATACCAGATTTTCAAAAACTATATGGCTAAGTCACTTGTGTGGGACCCTCAAGGTTTTTTTAGTATCTTTAGTTAGGGAAAATTTCTACATAATATTCCTTTGCATTTATGTGTTTGCCATTGCCCCACGTCAGAAGTTAAGTCATAAAAATGTTCAAATATGCAAATTTTTCTCTCAGGTAGTAGTCTAATACTAATTTAAATTACACAGGTGCACATTTACATTGTTTGTACCTTGATTAACAAAAATGCTCCAATAGGGTCCTCTTTTGTGTCCACATCATTTAATAAGCTTAATTGTGATTTTGTTCTTACAATTACTATATCTTACAATTTAGGTATAAAGTACAAACTCCAACCAATTGATTTGTTGATTCACCAGGTTGAATCAACAACTTCACCAGCAATATTATTTATTTAAAAAAATGTATTTATAAGACATTTTATCATTTTCCCATTTGTGCCTCTGTGCAGTCATAGCATAATTTTGGAATCAGTAAAGTTATCTGATTCTGATATATTGTATTTAGTGTGAAGAGGGACTGTACAGGACAAAAATATTCTAGGCACACTAAATCAATCCTGACTAAGATGTTTTACAGTTTTACAGTTAATAAGCTTATAGCATGCTGGCTGAATACCTCCGAATCAGGATTTTATTTACGCATTCTCCTCCACTTCACATCCCCAAAGTCACCAAACATTCGAGGCAGACAACCCAGAACTTGCTTGGTTGAGCATTAATAACAATACTAATTTTAGATTCAGTTCCACAGTACCTCAGTGACAGAAAGTATTCTGTGTCAGAGATTTTGACTCAAACTAGAAATGCAGTCAACCGAGAGCTGTTTTGGAATGCTTGTAAAAAAAACATTACTCAATAAGTTTCACATGGAGAAACTTAGGTTGAAAAGACTAGGAACTATTTAGATGCATCATGGGGCATTCAAGTCTATTGCATAAAAATTCCTATTGTTTTCATAATTGTATCACTGAAATAATTATGTAGGAATCAAAAGCAGATCTATTATTTTTATGTTTTTAATAGAGACCCACATATCTCTTCTACAAATAAGGACATCATTGCTTTGAGCTCCTACCTTTAGAGAACAATTCATTCATAAGTGAATTGAGTGGAAATGTGTCACTGAGGGATTAGTTGTAAACAGTTGGGGAATTGTTATTTTTTAACAGCCTGCTCCCACAACACCAACACACTATGTGATGGCAAGTAAACAAGGGGGATCCAATTTGGTCATTTTGCTAACAAGGGGGATTGCATCCCCCTGGTCCTCCATGTCAACCTGGTCCCCCACGCCCCCTCACCCACTCGCCTACCCCCAACAAAAAACGCTTACTGATTGTAACATTCACAAGAAAATTCTGCTAAATTGATGCTGACACCGTTAACTCAGAATAACTCTGGTATTTGATCAAAACAAGCTTTCCAACCTAAATAATTATGAAATGTAAATGCAACAAAATAAATGGCTCGTTAAAATAGGGACACATTTTTCAAACACATCTGCTTTTCACAACAAAGCCAGGCAGTACCTCTTAGCACAGTAAAACTGGAAAACTGGAATGTATTTATATCACATATTGTGTAATCAAACCGTGAAAAGATGTTCCAGTTTTTTGTTTTGAATTCATATAATGGGGCCTGCTCTCATTGTTTATATTGTGAGGTTTAGTTTAGTATCACTCTTATAACTAACCCTGCAATGTGGAGACTGGACTTCAGCCAGGCTCATTCTTACCTTCAGTTGTTTATATTCTTCAAAATTGCACCATGGTACAGGTGTCTAGAAGGTGATTAAAATAATAAAAGTGTCAATTCTGTAGCTAACACGCAACTCAGTAATAATAAAAACCCTTACAATGAAAGGTTACTTTCCCCGTATGAAAACAGACTTCAGGATGAATCAGATTGCTGTGAAAATCTGCAATTTGGATTCCTATGTCTGTACAGGAAACTGACCTATAGCACAATCTTAACTATGTAAAAATACAAGTTACACTTTACGCTGGGCCCCCCACTCCTCTTGCCATGTTGTGTATTTGTTTAAGGATTTTTGTATATTGATTCATTGTATATATGAACCTGGCTACTCTACTTGGATACTATTTTGTATTTTTGTTTATTAAACTCTCAGTTATATCAGTTTCGGTAAAGTTCTGCGCTAGTAACATTGAGAAGATAATGGATAAGTTGTCTATCTATGATGATTCAGTTGTTCAATATGATCAGATTGTGAAAAGTTTTATTGTGAACATTAAAAATACTGCCAGTACTTAATAATACAAATGAAGTCGAACAATGAAAACACTGAATGTTGTTTACAGAAGAAAAGCAGAAAACAAAAAAATATCATCTATGGAATTAAAATCATTAACAT
Source organism: Rhabdalestes septentrionalis (assembly GCA_037832545.1). NCBI lineage: Eukaryota > Metazoa > Chordata > Actinopteri > Characiformes > Alestidae > Rhabdalestes > Rhabdalestes septentrionalis. The sequence goes on along the minus strand of JBBMFX010000002.1, from coordinate 5,431,042 downwards.
ATTCCCACAGACATTCTGAAACTGACACTTCCTCACAAGCCAAACGTAAACCCATGCCAGATTTATCAAAATACAGCCAGTGTGGTTGTGTTTGTTGTTACAGTTGCTCCAAGCCCCATAACAGAATGAGACACAGCCTAAGACGTACACTCGAAGGACAATGACATTTTTTATCAATAGAAATGAGAGGCCAATAGAAAAAGCACGATCAAAAAAGAACTTTAATGCTACACTTATGGTTAGATGGCTGTTCTTTATCTAGTTGGAAAGATGCAGTAGCGGTGGGTGGATGAGGTAGTTTTGAATTAACGTTTAATGTGAAACATTTGAAGAAAGACAGGATTTGCTACTGTGATAGTGTTTGCATGTGTTAGGCAGCAGAAAAAGCTTACTTTCCAAAACCTGAACTGGTCTTATCGGATATGTAAACTGTAATTTTGCATTCCTTTTAAACTTGACAGGGTACAATACAACTAGCAATTATCTAGGCAGACTTGCCATTTTAAAAAGAAACGATAGGCAACCCAATATAGATAAAAGAAGATGTGGCATATAATGCAGAAGTAGCCTACTACCATTATCTTCTGTGACCTTCAACAAATTACTTGTATGCATCTGTTATCTGAGGAACTGGGTGTGCAATGACTGGGAGTGCAATAAAATTTGTTTTACATTGTCTTTTACTATAAGAGTCTTCATCCTGAACTTTAGGCCACAACTCAGTTCAGTTAAAAGTTTTGGTTTTTTTTTTTGTTATAGGTCTCAACGGACTGTCACTTCAGCCTGTAGACTAGAGTATCAGGGCTCCTGTGTTTGGGTTGCACCAAAGGAAATTGCTCATTAGCTGTTTGAATACACAGGTATGCTTGGTTGAATTACATCAAGGCACCGAGGAGAAATTCTGAGAAACAGTTCATGACTCTTTGCACAATACAACGAAAGTTGTATTTAGCTATGCATAAACATGCAGCCTAGTTTACCAGTAAGAGTATTTGTCAACTGTATTTCAGTGGCAAAAAAGAGGGTGGTGGCACCAAATCATTCCAAGATTATTTTGTATGATCAAGCATTTGTAATTATTTAGTTAGGAAAGATAGAGGTATAAGGAAGGTAAGGAATATACATGCATGCTGATTAGCATAAAGGGTGCATATCCTACATTGTTCACATTTCACCCTACTTATAATTTTTTTAATGTAAATTGCCATGTGGTGTAGTAATTTTTTTATGTTTTTAAGACTTATATATGAATTGTATTCTGATTTGTTGCTCTGTATCGCACCTCATTCAAAAGCAGTCCATGCTGTAACACTCCTTTTAGCTTCAGAGTGAATGCCTGGGGCTAAACTGCTGTGGGCTGAATAGACAGATACATGGACATGAGCTGGTGTTTGTGACACCACAAATCACCCAAAAAACACTTAAAAGCTTTTTGCTGCTTAGTTTTTTTTATGTGGATCATTGAGTGGACAATACGGTTTGAAACTAACAGTATTAACTACATGAAGTTCTTTTGCAACATGAGAGGAATTTGTTTTTGCATGATGTGGGGCCTTTATTTGAAGTGTTATGTGTGTGGTTGAGGAGAGGCTGGGCGGAATGTCTTTTAATAATTGCAGATATTTCTAAAGGTCTAAATTTGGGATCCAGCTTGAGCTTCGTTTGTTACTGTGGTTCTGCTCATTGTTTCTCTGCTTGCTGGATGATGCAATGCTGAATAAGTGAGTCTGAGTATTACCAACCAAAGTTTGCTTTCGGTGCTTTAATTGAATTCAGCACAGTGCACTCATACATTTGTTATTTTTCAATGAAATCTTGCCACAAAAATGCAATTCCCAATACAGATTCTATACAGAATGTGTCTGACTGTAAATAAAAACTGCAGTCCAGCCTCATTGCTTTATTTGTGACCTGTGCTTGAGCTGAATACCTTTGTGCATTAGGGCATGATCTCAGTGTGACCGTGGTTCGTTGTGCTCTGATTGATGGCTTCAGTGTGCTGCTAATTATTGGAGCACATAAAAGAATGTTTGCTCCACCAGGCCTCAGTTAGAGGTCAGACCCTAAATGTGAGGCTATCAGCTTTGGCCTCTATCACTTCATCTTGATGTATGAGTGCAGGGGTACAAATTAAACGCGATCCAGCCTCTTAGAGGCTCCTTGCTTAACAGCATGCCATTTGGACTAATTTCTCCATGTGATAAAGACAATAAGAGCACTATGCAGAATGCCGTAATTACTCCTTGTACAGACATCTGGATTTAGGTTCACAAATGCAAATAGCAAACACTGACGGGTCTAACGGTTTAAAGTTTAGTGCAGGGACAGGGACCACTACCATTGTCTTTGCTCTTCACTTTCCTGCTGACACTGATAAAAGCTGCAGTTTTTACCAAGATGTACAAATAACAGGTTGCAAAGTAGAATGCAGATCACATGGCAAAAATGTTTGCTACAGTATTGGTGAAGGTGAATAGAGAGAAAGTATAAGGGTGTGTGTGTTAAAAGCCCTTCATCTTTAGTTTTTTGTTGCTTTGAGTGTGAATATCAGTAAGTAACTTTGTTTTGACCCCAGTTAGCAAACAGTGTGATTAAATTGTTAGATGTTTTTCAAAATAATACAATTTAAATGGAATCCAGGGGTAAAAATATCCATTGGCTGTTTCTGGAAGTGCAGACTTTAGTGAAACAGAGAAACTTTTATTCATAAAATTTCAGTGGGTCATAAAACATTATAAACCCTAATACAAATATTTATAACTTTATTGATAGTTTACTTGTACAAGATGTACATTCTTTTTTTGTGAAACAACAGAAAAGCAAAAAAAAACAAACAAAAAAAACCTCAATGATGATTCATGTTTGGGCATGCTTGTGTATGAAATGTTGATCAGAATGGGATACAACAAATTTCCATGGAGCATCAAGAAAATTTCAACACAAAGTTCTGTGATTTTTTTTTTCCATTCCACCATCCCTGAAATGTTTGTAAACTCGGACACGCTACATTTTTAGTCAAACAAATGTTCTGCAGTCACACATTCACTTCAAACTGTTGCAAATGTAAGCATTTTAAAAAGTATATAAAAATAAATGCAAAGCCATGTAAAAATGTACACTTGAAATCAGACCAGTCAACATTTATAAACTTTCCGATAAAATAATAAATAAAAAGCACCTATGATCTCAATGAAACAAATTGAAACATTCTTATAAACCCTAATGGTTGTGAGCGACAACAAAAAAGAAAAAAAACATCCCACAATGTAACTTATTGTTAGAGGTAGACCTAACTAGGATCTACTAGTTCAAAGGCAATTAATAATGAAAATGACAGCAATCTGTTAAAGACAACAGGCTTGCAGACAATACTGTTCTTCCTCCTCTGACCTAAAATAGGTTCAGCTGCTTTTCACGACTCTTGTCCACAGAAGCTAATGGCTATTTGTGTTCATGTAATGGGGAAAGCACAGTATTGTATTCAAAATTGGATTAAAAACAATTCATTTAATACTGTAAATGATAGCAAAGCTTTAAATTCTTTCACAATGTCACTCTAGGTATTGTTGTACTGAAGGGGTAGTCTTTGGTGGCTAGTTTAGCCAGAAAAATTATACAATCCCTGTCCCAGAAGCAACTGTTTTATATTTCTACAGAATGCAATGAACTGGTTTTGTCTACCTCAGTGTAATGTTGACGCCTCTTATAATGTACAGCACACATGTGGAGTTATGGCACATGAGTGCAAATGACCTAGCAACTGTTCATTTACACAGCCTTGAAAAAAAGTGTGGAAAACAAAAACTCGGAATACTTCAATATCAGTGCCCCTGAAAAAAACAACGAGAAAGTGTTTTGTTGATTTGCAAACATCAAATGCTATTTGTTTCTCTTTTTTCAATATTTACAGTATTGCACTTAACTGCACATAGTTGCATTTCAGTTAAACTGATGTTTTTCCTTAATACTTTAAATTACAAAATTGCAGTTACCCTTTTGAAAAATGTCATTTCAAAGTTTTGATGACGAGACCCCAATTAGTCAATATTTCACCCCCTTATATAGAAGTAGTATTCTCTTGCAATAAGGATTGTAAACACCTTGATACAAGACCTGAAGTGCAAAAGCTAGTTTCACTTCTATTCCCAGGACACGGCACAAAAGAAATGACAGAAGAAAAAAAATATGAAAATGGAAGCTAAAGTTATTCTATATCATGCCCAGAGGAAATATAATGCAACATAGTGTTTCCTCAACAAAAAAAGAAAGAAAAAGCACAAAACCAAAAAAGAAAAACAAGAATCAGACAGGAGAAATTATCTGAAAACTGATGATTGTACACTTGGTGCAATTGTTGCTTCTGATTTGTGTCCATGGCGGGATGAAAAATCAAAAACTATACATTGACTCTAGGTGCAGATTATAGTGGGAGGTTGTCATGGCAGTGATAGTTGGGTGAATGTCAGTTACAATGGAGGCCAGCCCCGGTAGAGCTATCCTTCGTTTGAATGCATGCACTCAGCAGCGGTACAAGCAAACACAGTGGTTGGAGGCAAATGTGGCCGTTGCTCTTTTCTCAGTGAGGTTGAGAATCCCAACTTTTGAGTGTCTGTCCATATGACCCCGCTCTGAGAGCACTGTTCAACCTCTAGCCTTCCTCAGCCACTGCCTTTCACTCTTTAATTTTTTTTTTTTTTTTGCTAAAAGTCTCCGCTGCTAACCGCTGGTTTTCAGACAGACATCCAGACATTTTTGTACGGTCCTGGGGCTGTGATCTGTGCCTGGAAAGGGCTGAGCCAGTGGCCTCCAAGCAGTCCTGCCTGTTGGGCGAAAAGTAAAAGGTGATTTCATTGGTATTTAATTACCTTTCTCTACAAGTGGTTTGTTTTGGCAGCTGGTTTTTTGTGACAATTTTTTTCACGGTCTCTTTACCCATTTCCCCACCCCCTTCTTTTTCTCTTAGTACATTCTCCTCTCTCTGTAGTTTTTATTTTGTTTTTGTTTTAACTGTGAGTGCCGTGCCCTTTTTTCACAGGCGCAGTCTTGTGTGAGAAGCAATTATCAGTTCAGAGCTGTGGAGAAGCCCATGGGGGTCAGAGTCCCAGCGCCTCCGCATGTTTTCTTGCCTTGAGTCGCAGGTCAGCGATGCTGGAGTTCTTGCTGTTGCTCTTGGCAGCCGCTGCCACAGCGGCAGCCGCAGAGGCCGAGTCCGCCAGCGAGGCGATTGGCAGTCCGAAGGGAGGGGGAGGGAACATCAGGTACGGAGCGTGTGCCGCCAGGTGCGGATGCAGGTGTGGGTGTGAGTGGGTCACCCCCTCCAACTGGAGCTGGGCCTGGACCTGCAGGCAGAGCAGAAAACAAAACACAACATTAGTGTGTTTGTGTGTGTATGTGTGTGTGTGTGTGTGTGTGTGTGTGTGTGTGTGTGTGTGTGTGTGTGTGTGTGTGTG
>JBBMFX010000002.1:5375574-5389078 GCA_037832545.1 Rhabdalestes septentrionalis | reverse complement strand
GTGTGTGTGTGTGTTTGTGTGTGTGTGTGTGTGTGTGTGTGTGTGTGTGTGTGTGTGTGTGTGTGTGTGTGTATGTGCAGGAAAGAAATTGGTTACATTAGTAAAGAAAATATACCTGACAACTCATTAAGCCTTTAAAAGAGGTTCCTATATGAAATTGCTCGTTGCTGATTAAGTGTTCTAATAAAAGTGCTCAGACAATACTCCTAATGCTACATCACCTACACTCATAAAAATAAAGGTTCCAGGGAAGTTTGCACAATGTTTCGTTTCTGAAGACAACTTTTGGTGGATGGTATTTAGAAAAGAGATATTATTTTTCAAGAGCCTTCGGTTCACGCAAGGATTGGTTTTAAAATCTTTGCAATATGTGAACACTCTTTTTTCATTCTTGTCATTTTGTCAACTCGATGAACTAACTCTTTGTGGTACCTTTTTTGTTATGAGTGTAATCCTGTGACATTTTTGGAATCATCATGACCCACAGTTGGAAACATCATGACCCACTACTAGTTCCAGCTCTTCCTATACACAAACAATGCAAGTTGTGTGGGTCTTCTCTGCTGAGGGGGGAGCCCATGGCAATAATAACAATGTTTTACAGAGTATAGGGTTATTCATTGTATAGGGTTCTTATTAATAAATAAAAAAAACATTAGGAGTCATAAAATAGTAGAGATGTATTTTGGAGATGTATACACATACCTAGTGTTAGAGATTAAGGTGTGTGGAAAAAGTAGCAGATCAGGTTTGATGGCACACTTGGACTCCTGATTCAACTTATTTTGCCATAACCTACCTCAGAGCCAAACCCTTAAACACATTCATAACAATCCAGCAACTGGGTGATGCCAAATGCCTTTGGCACGATATGGAGCCTTTGGCACAATCTTGGATTGTTGAATGCACGTGAAGGGTGGTGGCAGTTCCAAATCAGGTTAAAAATAATGACTAATTTCAGTGGTCTGCCTCACCTGACAAATTATGAAAGCGTTCGTTAGACTGAGGGAGCAGCTTTCTTTTTCTGTCCTGTTCTAGGTGAAACATCTGTTCTTAGAAGCAAGAATTGAGGAGCAACGAGTGAAGAGGAATTGTTATTCCATATCGTTCGATGTGCTGACAGAGACTGTGCCGAGTTTTAAAATACCCGCATTGAATTCAAATGACAGAGCGAGATAATGAGAGCGTTTGATGTGACACGCTCACCGGAGAGATTTAACAAAGGCAGTCGACTGCACTAAGCAACTGCATTACAGGTCAGTTTACGACACTCTCTCTTCCACACACACACACAACCACACACACATGGCTGATAGAGCCTTCAGTCAAGGATGTTCATGGTTTCCACTAGTCTTAAGTGGGAGGGATAGTTGTTTATATACATACAACCCATTTATTCTGGGTGAAAATTGGAAAATATGCCTGAATGCATGTCTTTTGTTCTTTAATACTGTTAGAGACCTACAAGTAGATTAAACCTTTCTGACAATGATTTCTACCTGTGTGTGTGTGTGTGAGAGAGAGAGAGAGAGAGAGAGAGAGAGATAGGGCATGCATCTACATTACAGACCATAGGCTGTATCTGGAAACACCACTAATAAGCAACCCCCACCAGCAAAGCAGGCCTGTAGAATTGAGTGACAGATGTGAACTAACATCGGGCTATGCTTATTCTAACTGATAGAGAGATCACAGCCAAACATGCCAGCCATTGTCATTGCACATAATGACACATACAAGACACATTACTTCCTACTTATAGAGAAGTCTTGTTTATGTCGCACACACATACACAAACACACACACAAAAGAGTGTGCAGTGGGAGAGGGGAATGGAAATTTGTCTCTTATATTTAGGCATAAATGGCCATTTTTCCGCCATCACAGAAACATTATTATGTTTTTTAAATCAAAAGATGCCGAGAGAAACAATCTTCAGAAAAATGTCAAGGAACAACTTGTGAAGTGATGCTACTTTAAGTAACCAGTATTGGTTGTAAAAGGGAAAAAAATACATTTTAATTGAAGGGTCCTCACATAATTGAAATGTTTCATATAAAGCGTTTTTAACCTCAAAATCTAATAAGAACAAAAACAAACATGGATCTCTTTAGGGAAAATTATTTTAGAGGTCAGTTTCAAATCTAAATGAAATGTTTTACTCAGGTAGACCATGTTCGTATTATGCAAAAATCATAATATTACCAGTGTTGTGCCAGTTCACACTGAAAACGAATTACCGTAAATTCCAGATTACAAAGCGCACCTGATTAAAAGCCGCATGCTCTAATCTTAGAAAGAAAATCAATTTTGTTCTTGTACAAGCCGCATCGGAGTCGCATGTGTCTCACGTTGTAATATGAGATATATACACAGATTTTTTTTACTTTTAAACGTTATGGTAACACAAGCAAATACATATTGCACATGGTTTTATTTTTCGAACAGTGTCTGTAACACAGCTACCTTTAAGTATACGTACAAATCAGTAACACACACACATTATGTTGCTTATGCTTTTTTACTGAACAGTGCACGAACAACATTCCATCTCCTAATGACCGGTAAAGGGAAATCATTATCATCTCTAACCCTAACCCTCACCCTCGGACTCACTCAGGCTCGCCCTGGGAATACGAGCCTCAGGGATTGGAGTTTGTGCTGCCTTAACACTCGTCACAGATGTGCATAAAATATATCAACCCGAAACGAGGCTAAAAAATGTGTGCCTTCCTAAAGGTCTGTTCGCAAATGTTTGGCGCCAGTTCTGGTTACGGGGTTAAATTTTTTTGGCGTCACAAAAAAAAAAAACATGCATTAGCCGCTCAGTATTATTAGCCACAGGCTTCAAAAATTGATGAAAATTGGAGAAAAACGTAATGGCTTATAATTCGGAATTCACAGTAGTTCAAAATACAGTTAATTCAAATAAAAATGACCTAGTTCACGCTCATAGTTCATTTTTTTTACATTTTGAATAAAGTTCACAGCTCAAAAATGAGCTAGTTCACGTTCATTTTTGGGTGTTTTTTTTTTTACAATACAACATCCTTTTGTCTGAACCTCCTTCAATCTTCTCCTTCTATCTGTCATAAAACTGAACAATTACAGACATTTGAGGTTGAGAATAAATCTTGTGGAATCTTGTGAAAGTGGAAAAAATGAGGTGCAGGTATATTGTATATGGATTTTTTATTCAGAAAACATTAACACAAAGACATACCTTTTAAAGTGCTCAGAAAAGAACTTAACAAAAAAGAAACTAACAGCCGTTGTCTTTTTTTTTAATCTTATGAAAATAGTACAGCTCTAAAACTCAAACATCCAGTATTTAGCTGTACTAAACATAACTATTTTCCCTTTATAAGCTCATGCTAGCCTACTACTTAGAGACAATTCTATGTAGTGTATCAAAAGAGCCTTACGAGGGAGAGAGACGCTCACCGCTTTTTTTTATCAATATACAAAGCATTTATATGTGCCAGGTTAGGCTAAAATAGGCTTTACTCACAGGTTCATAAATTCTAAACTGTTCAGTTCAGCGTGCACGAAAAATAAGAATGTGTTCAATGAAGGCTGCTCATTGAAAGCATTCATGCACAACACTGAATATTGCATTATTTAACTTTTTTTCATAATTTTGACCTTAGTTAGTTAGTCATTACCCACTAGCTAGGACTGCCAATTTCATATGATGCCACTTTACTGAGAAGTTGAAAGCTAGTGGCACATTCACTCACACAAACACATACACACAAACACACACACAGACAAACACACATACACACCCAATTAATATTAGTCTCTGGATAGGGATCACTTAATTCTAGAGGAATCACTTCTCTAGACTAGCTGTAGTAAACCTAATGGCCATTTTGCTCACTCAGAGAGGAAGAGTGGGCCCGGTTCTATTTCACGTACTCTTCCCACCAGCCCCACCTTTTATTGAGCTACCTCAGTTACCCCTCCCTTATACTGTCACAGCATGGAAAGAAAACACGTTTTCCGATTCACACAGACATTAAGAGTGTTGTAACTATATCTCTTAGCACTTCATATGAATTAGGGTTGTTATCATTGGATATGATTGACTTGTAAATTATGTTGAGAAGTAAAACATTTTTCCAGTTCTTAGTTCCAGGCAAGTGAACTGACAACCCAGTTACTTCTTTAAGCATTACGAGATCAGGCCTTTGAAAGCTGGCTATGTTTTATTTCATAATCATCACCAAGCCAGCGAACAATCCCCCCCTCCGCTCCTCCTTAGGATGGTACTCGGTGCTCAGTGAAGCCTCCGTGATCCCCCCCCCCCCTTCCCTGTCGGCTGGCTGTAGGCTCCCCTGATTAGCGCTGACGGGCCCTGGCATCTCTCCTGGGAACCAGACCAGGTCTCATGACTGGCTTTAGATAGAATGATCTAATGGGGTCACACTTTAAGTCAAGAGTCTATTAATAAGAATCAATAAATACGCCATAAGAGATGCAGAAGATGACAGCAGACACCGAAGCATTGTAACCAAGGTGGATGGGCTCAGAGATGCAGGGACCCAAAGAGGTAACACCACCTCATCACAAGGGTGTGTGTGTGTGTGTGTGTGGCATTGTGTTCCTCTGTCTAAGCAACAGCCTTAAATGAGGATGGGAAGACTCTGCTTGGAAAGATTTTTATCAGAATCTACTTAATTTTGTGTGTGTTAGTGAGCCAAGAATATGTGTTTCCATATCTTTATATGTTAAATATATTTTATATCTTTCTGTGACCAGCAATTGTGTCCTCTAGCATATTTCATCTGACAAAGCTGTTGAGCTAAAGTATAGCAGACACATTTATTGGCTATAATCCTTCTGTAAAAAGGGTGTCAAAAGTTACATAACTGAAAGTCTAAAACACACTCTAGGACATAGAAATTTCATTGTGGATTTTCCTAGGTAGAACACAATGAATGATAAACCAATAATTGATCTCATCAGTCCTGCTGAGGGAATCATTGCACTCCAAATTCAATAAAGACATCCATATAAACAGTGGGTAGCATTACTCAGTGACCCGGCGCAGAAACTGAAGGGGGGGCTGTTAATTTGAGGTTGCAGTGGGACAGTGAAATAAATCAGGTCCAGCCGATGTGTGTGTCCGCCATGCCCGCGGGAGCCTGGGTAATTGAGCATGTTCACTGCACCAATATTAAAGCCCTTTAACAGGGTGATAAAACTGGCAGCATTGCTGTCCGCTGAGCACTGTGGGAAGTGTGGTCTTATAGAAGCTCCAGTGCTTCACCAAGGAAGGAGAAGAAGCTGAGCTGGCATATGCATTCTACAGATACACTATATTTCCCAAAGCTTGTAGACACCTGCTGACCCCACTTTTCTTCCAAAATCCAGCACATTAGTACCAGCCTCTGGACACCTGAGAAGGCTTTACATTAGATTTTAGAACATGCTTTGAGGATTTAACTGACTGATTCCACTGCAAGAAGAAGCTGCATCACTTAAGAAAATATACCAGAGCAACCTGGTCTTATCAGTTCGTTTATATGGAGATTATACAAGTAATTAACCTGTGACAGCAATGGTTGAAACTCAAAGTAGCAAAGTTCAGTAGCAGTGTCTGGAAACCTTTGGACATCCAGTGTACAGTTGGTGAACTCATTGTAAATGTAAATGAATGTGATATAAACAAAAATCTGAACAATCACAAAAGAGTTCTGTCTCTAAGTGCTTGGATCCCTACAAATGCTGGTTACAAGGATAGTTTGGAATAGTATTTTTAATCAGCATAAAGAAAGAAATGCAGACAGAAGTTTCTTTAAGCCTTTAAATACAATTCTTTGCGTGCCATTAAAGCTGAGAAAGTGTGTGGGACTGAGGTGTGTGTGTATGTGAGTGTGTGTGTGTGTGTGTGTGTGTGTGTGTGCGTACCACAGGCGTGCGTGCTGTCTTAAGTCAAGAGTTGCCATACAGTTGGAATTTAGTTTGCTGAAGCATGCACTGATGTGAAGCATATGATATTACTTAGGTAGGCACGAAAGCAATCTGTTTTAATATCAGACACTTTGCTGTTCAGAATGTCAAGGTCAACAGAGGCGAGGCCCAGACTGCTGGCTGAAAACAAAGGCTATAAAATATTAAGCACTGATGCCAGTTTCTTACTACTGCACATTAAAGTTGGTGGCAAATTGCTACAAATGCCCCATAAAATGGCAATGAAACTCAAGTGCGTGTATAATAAGCTGTAAAGGCCATGCAGAATTGGTCCACACTGCTTGTAAGCTTCTGTCTAGGGCAGACTTCGCTTTTTCTTCCTCCAGTTATGTTTAACATTAGAGCCAGAGAAGCAGGCCCATTATCAGAGCTTCGGAAGCAACTTCTGCCAGGAGTTTGTGGCACACTTGAAATGAGAAACATCTTAAAGGAAGACAGATGGGCCAATCAGCTTTGTGTATAATAGCCCACCTGTCCGTCATAAGTGGGGTGGGGGGGAAGGGGTGGCAAACAGGGCATGCTAAAACTGTGAAAGGACTAACAATAGCATCTCTCTTCGGCCGCAGATTTGCTGTGATATAAAATTACAACCACGTTAATCACGAAAAACAGCAGGCTTTTCAAAATGGCTAGCTAAACAGGAAACGGGTCTCTGAATGAGTGGTAGGTGGTAATAATGTTCCTGGAGCTTCACACTGCACGCAAATGACAACGTGAGCTGTGTAGCTCTGTTGCTCTGTTCTTCAGTGCGCACACATGTAACCATGTAATGATGCAATGAAAATTCATGATGCGAGCATGTTAACTCCTGAGTTCCATGACATGAATTAAAAAAAGGGCCTCATTTTGATGCCTAATTATTTTTTGGACCTGACAGCCTTGTAGCGGCCAGCTCATTGTAGGTCACAATAGTTTCATTGGTTTCCTGAAAAGAAGCACAGCGGTAAGCAAACCCATAATTACCACCCATAATGACAACATTCTCTCTACACGCTCGCCTATAGAACAGCTAGTATAATTGTGCCAAGATTCCAAGAATATCTGAAATGCTTTGAGTCTGTCACGCCCCAAACGTTGTTTGCTGGGCAATTTTAACAGCCTAGTTTTCTTACATAACAAACACTGCAAATGAACTCTTCCAAATTACAACACAAGGATCTGAATGTGCTGGTTCTTGTGCTTGCTCAATATAGCCGACCTCAAATCTAAAATGACAGATGTGGGCGAGCGTATTCATCAAATGACCAGGATGAGGTAGGCAAGTGCATTCAAAGTCCTGTTTGGTTGTCTTTGCAAATGGAGCACTTCAGCAATTTTTCTGAAGGTATTTTCAGGTTATTTGTCTGTATAAGGCTAATACTTTCATGCGCTGCCTTATTTTCAGAGATAAACTTGTGTAGCTAAGCAGAGATTTTTTGCTCGCGATGAAAATAGCTTCTTCTGGTGAGTGTGGTCGGCTCGATTCTGGCCACGTTTTTGAGACGCAGGACACACAGTGAAACTGATGTGTGTGACGGACGCCTGTGGGCATCCAATCACAGAGGTTCTCCAGCCCAGCCAGCTCAGCAAGGCCCGTGTCAGTCACATGGCTAATGACCACTTCAGTGACGGCTTCCTATCAGCGTAATAAGAAGCACCTGTTTGCGGGGAGCCCAAACTCGGAGAGGGGTGTAATCAACCCCGGGGGACTGATTGAATCTTTCCTCCTGATGGTGTAGACGCGCTCCAGCGCAATACTGCCTCCGCCCCGGCCTGCTGAAAATGCATCTGTGTGGATTAGCTTAGCCCGAGAACCGGATGAGCCTTATTGGTTTATGATTGGTTCGAGCCTGACCACATTAACCCGCTGATTGTAAGAGGATACAATATTAAAGGCTTCCAAAGAGAAAAATTACTGTCTTAATCATCCCTCTACTAGCATGCATGGAGGAAACATGAGGCCAGGGAAGCCCCCCATCATGGAAAAGGGCTGCAGAGGGAATGTGGCTCCTTGTCGATTAAAGCTATTGTGCCTTTTATGTCATCTTCAGCACAATGAGGGATGAGATTAAGTTCAATTTGGGCCTGTGCTAGGATTTCCCCACCTCCGTCAGGGCCTAAGCCCCGCCATGTCAACCAGGCCCACTGGGAAATCAGCCATCTCTAGACAGGTCACCACTGGCCCATGTATATATTCATGGGCTTAATCTCACATCATTTCTGCGCTGCGGGGAAAGAAATGTATTTAATTTACACTCACTCTATTTGGTTCACATAACACACACTGGGGAAAAAAATACATGTGTCTTCCATAGTAAACTTTGTTTCGGTCAAGGGAAAATATCTTAGGATGCGAGATCCAGTTTGTGGAATTCAAACCGAACGCTCGAAAACAGCGTGGCCTCAGTGGGAGTCAATTTAGGTGGAAGGCTCCAAGTTGTCTCCAGCAGATGCTGAGTGTGTATTAAACAGATTAATTATTAAAACATGCTTGACAGATGAAACGTGGGACCTCGGGCTAAAGAGAGAATGTTTGTTCTTCTGCCATATACTGTAGTCATTTGGTTTCAGCTTGCAAGTTATTGGGCACCTTGTTGAGGTTTTTGTGGGTTTGGTGTCATATGGGCTGTGCAGAAACTGTTTGAGCCTGTCCAAGATGGGACATCTGATGAAAATATGAGACGCTCTTTAGATTTGATTCAGGAAATCAAATAGTCTGTCAGCAGGTGGTGGGGACTGTCCAGACAATTCATTAACCACTGTACATCTAGAACAGAACAGAGTATGGCTGTGCCGTTCTTAGTGTCTGGGTTTCATTTTCACTGTTAACCCATAAGTCATTAAAATCTTATTTGTGATTAGCTTACCGTAGCAAATTGGCAGTGGAGTACTGGTGTATAATGCAAAATAAAACGGAAGCATAAGGGCATAATCTCTCCTTGTGTTTGTGTCAGTCATGAAATCCTCATGCATATTTACCAAAAGAAGAACTTAGAATGGCTGCCAAAGTCCTAAACAGTGGTGATTTGAATTCCCTTTTTGGAGAAAAGAGGGAGAAGAGTTGGATGTGGCTCGATACAAAAAGCAGCTGAGGCGGTGGCTGAGGCGGCGGCTGAGGTGGTGGCAGCGGCGGCAATGGCACCTGGACTGAGGACAGAAAGCGATTTTTGCCAGCTAAAGAGATCTACATCTGGCAAAGAGTCTGAGAGCAACCTGCTCCAACCAGCCTTCCCCCAAGCCGTCCCCGAAACATCTGACCATGAAAATTGGGAACAAATTATTCTGTCCGACATCTGAGTGTTCTCTGGTGCAAAAACGATCAAGAAACAGCCCGGACCTTATCTGCCATTAGCCACCAAAGACACGTGGCAGTAGCCACCGGTTACCTGGCCTCCCTGTTGGCAGTGCTGTCACAGGCAGGTTCTCCCAGCCCCCACTGGACCCAGGGGAACGGGCCTCAGATGCAGATCACCACGATTAGCGCAGGACAGCCCTCCCCTCGGAACGATTAGCATTCCCCTGGCGTGACCTACAGGTGTAGCCCAGATTAAGTGAATAAATTCATCGCTCAGAGAATCAGTGGGCCTGACCCCCTGCTGCCAGGGCCTGAATGAGAATGTGCTGGGAGCTCACCGCCACAACCATGATTGCAGGCTAACCCTGGAGGACACAGCCCTGACAGCATGGTGAGGCGTTTCAAGGGGAGGGGGTGTTGGGTTTTGTGCAGGAGACAAACAAACCCAGTGATTTATCCTGAGGCTGATATTTTCCACCATGTCTTTTATTTTTGCCAGTGTATCTGGATATTTACTTGTGGGTCTTCAGGTTATTTATGCTCATGTTTTGTTTCCTGTAATTTCATCTGAAACTGGCGTGTTTGTCTTTTCCCATTGGACTCGGAGGTTCTGTTGACATTTTTTTTTTCCCTGTTATTTGTATACTGCAAAGTGGTCCATTTTTCCCCCATCAAAACTGCTTTTCTCAGAGTGTGTCAGTATGTCTTCTGAATTTACCTTCACCTCCTGACAGGGCAACAAGCCGAGTGCACATAGGGAGCAAAAGAAAAATTCCTTTGTGCCCTAAGCGTTTTTGTGAAGCCAGGAACTGGCTCAAAGGCTGTCAACACAAACACTGCCAGATCGCTCTCAGCTGCACCCTCAGTAAAGACTGAGTGCCGGAAACAAATACGGCTCCTCATACACTGTGCTCATTACATGGGTTTTCATTTCTGTGTTATTCAAAGGAGCATGTTCAGAATACAATAACAATAAGAGTGTTCTTAGAGTAGTGGTGCCCAGACAACAAATGCAGTTGCCCCTCTAGGTTGAAAAGTCTTGAGTTAATGAGTGCAACTAACTGGAAATTCACTCATTTTTATACTCTCCCAGTCAGATCTCGGATAGTTTGATCCAGTCTGCCCTGTGGCTCTTATGGAGCAATAGGGGAGCAATGTAGTTAACAGATGACTTCAATAGATTCTTAAAAATTAGAGTTCCTAAATGGTTTTTGTTCAGTTCTTGGAAAATCCTTGAATTAATGTAGAATCCTTAAATTATGTGGAGGCTTTATTTATTTATTTTTTAATAAAATGGTTCTTTAAAGAAGTGCCAATATAAAGGCATCTTCTATGGCACTGCAACAAAAAATCCCTTTCCATTTGGCAACTTTATATTTAAGAGGCCATTTTCTGTAACACATGATTATTACCACAGTCCATTGGAAGCTGTTTCCATCAGTTTTATGGCACATCGACTGTAACTTTTCCCTCATCTCATCTTGTCATTTGGACAAAGTGGTTGTTAGTGGAAAGAGGATATTGTTTGTCTCCTGTTGCTGGATTGGATAGAACATTAAAGCCTGGCATTTAGTGCAGCCGATATCATCTTGAATATGGTATAAGTATGCAAGCAGGGATCAGTGATCCTTTCCTGTCAGTTTCGTGTTTTATTCAAAACGGCAGGGTTGTAGCTGCTATCGAGTTGCAGGGCTTCTCTTCTTCTTTCTTATGGATGACAGCGATTTGCCCTTGTGTCTCAGAAACATCAAACCGCCAACTGTCTCTGGCACCCCATGGAAAGCCTGTACTTGTGGTTGTTGTTTTGAACTCCTAAGTCGTTTGCTGCTAGCTATAGGCAGAGCAGACAATGGCAAAGGGAGACGTCTCATATAAAACCACGGCTTTCCAATCCGTGTGCATCCCTTGTTGTGTCACATGGAACTACAGATTTTAGTCGAGGCAGTTAACATATGCCAGTCACCATAGTGAGCACGGGCACAGCATAAATACAAGAGTGAGGTCCATATGGAGTTCAATCTATCTCCTCTGCATATTTGCTGCTGTTGAATTTTTCTTCTATGGTTTCACTCAGGAACACTGGGCAACCACAATTTCAAATTCTCATGTCATCCCTGACTACAGAAAGTGACTCTGAAACTATGTTTGGGTTCCGAGATGGGCCTCGTCTTTTCCAGCTAACCTCTGCTGTCACATTCTTTAAATTTAACAAGAGAGAAAGTTGCCATTATCTTGAATTATAGTGTATTTGTTTTCCAAAGCAACTTTTCATAGCCTGCCTATTTTTCAGTCTCCCCATTACTATTTAGTTTAGTCATATTTCTTTGTTATCAGTTATTGAATTAGCGTGTACATTAAAAGCCAAACTTCTCTATCTTTGCTTGAACAAGCCAATTTGCTTTACATATTCAGGGCAGTTCATCTTTTCATTAATTACATTAAGCTTGAGAAATGAGACGATTAAGGTCTCATTTAACCCAGATAATTCTGCATTGGCCCGTATTAAAGCGTCTTCTTATTCCCCGATGGCTTTGGTCTTCGGACAGTAAACTGTGGGTCTCAGACGTGTCTGGTCTGTTCCTTCAAATTCAGCATTAATTGAGTGATAATGAAGTGGGCTTGCAGAAGATTGTCACCGAAGGTGCATTCGTTTCAATAGGAGCGGGTGGATTAGGCCACCGTCTTAGCGTCTGTGCAGCCTGTTCTGGGAGAAAGTGTTTCAGGACTCAACTGGCCACAGATGAACATAAGGCCAATTAGCATAAAGGTCAGACCATGTGTGTGTGTGTGTGTGTCTGTGTGTGTCTGTGTCTGTGTGTGTGCATGCGAGCACCTATCACGTTATCCCACCTATACCGTCTGCAATCCGCAGATCATCATCAAACACCTAAGAAAATAAAATGGCGACCAAAACAAAACATGGAGCAATTCCAATTTATTTTTTGAGGAGCAGGTTTCACTCCAATCTCTGTCTCCCTATCTTCTGCCCTTGTTGTTATCAAATGATACAGTTGCTCAAGCGCAGCGTTTGAATCCTAAGGACCTTGGGGAGCGGATTTGTCTCTCGCAAGCCCCCTTCTAACGGGGATTAAGGGGATTAGAAACCATAAAATGACCAAGCGCAAACTCCCTGAGCAGCCCGGCCTTTCCCAGCGCCCCCCGTCCAGGGATGGACCTGGGGCTGGTTTACAAAGTTCCCCTGAAAGGCCCTTCTTACCATGACAAAGGGCCCAACAATTCGCTGATCCGCCAGAATGGCAGACAATGAACTTGCTGCGGTCCACCCAGCTCATTTTCATCAGAACAAATGGCATTACACTTGGCAATGACATTGTTCTAAACTCGAACACGGCGCTCCTATTTCTTTGCGGAGCTCAAGGTGTCATATTAATTATTTAAATCTCCAGAAAATTTCCAGCTCTATTCCTCCAAGGCCTTACCCAGTGCCAGAAGGTCTGGAATCTGCATTAGTTTTGTTAATTAGAGCTGAAACAAGGCTTTGATCTCAGTGAAAATCAAAAAAAGGGAAACTTCCAGAATGAATTCTTTTCTTTCTAACCCATTTTTCTGTAAGGGCTCTTTTTCCCCTCCTCGCGTGCGTTTAATACGGCTGTGTCAAACTCTGATTTAGCGAGCACAATAACAGGTAAAAGGTCAAGGGTTTCTGCAGTTAACCAGCTTTATAGGGTCAATGGTAAAGGCAATCACAACAAATCTTACCCACTCTTCCTGACAAGAACACTCCCTACACTCACTTTCACTAAAGAGGTGCCTGGACACAATGTGTTTGTGTGTGTTGTGCATGTGTACGTATGGTGTTTTTTTTTTTTTTCTTTTGAGGGTGTGTGGTGGTGGGGGTCAAGGAAGGAACATTCTTTGTGTTTGCCAAGAAAAACGTTCTAAATCCTCAATCAACAAGGGTCCAAGACAAAAAGCGTGTAATTGCAATTCTGCCAAATGATATTCAGGACTATGCTACTTACAGATTTAATCAATAAATATGTCAGATCATTTAAAAAACAATCTCTGATTGGTGCTCTCTGGATGGAGTCATTTTCATGCAAACAGTTTTGTACAACCCGAAAACACAGACTACAGTGAATGGTGTGGTTTATGCCACACATTTTCAGGCAAAAGCTATCTGAACCAAGTCTAGATTTGAGATAACACAAATATAGAGCTGAGCTTTAAAAATATACAGCTGTATTACTAAATAGGTCATTATGTAATAAGGCCTATTGTTTAGAATGA
>JBBMFX010000002.1:5349339-5362460 GCA_037832545.1 Rhabdalestes septentrionalis | reverse complement strand
TTAATCAATTTAATACAATATAATCTGACAAAAGTGGGGGGGATGGAATCACATTTAAGCAAAAGTGGGGGTGTTGATTCCCCCCCTATACTGAGAGGGCAAGCCCCGCCCCTGTAATGTGCTTATAAGCCAGTTTGAAGGCAGCCTTGGGTTTTCATGCTAGGTGTTCTTAGGTGAGTTTGAACTCTGGAGCTTTGGCTTACAGATGGTTGGACAAGGGGTGTGTGTAAGAGGGAGAGGGAATTCACACAGCGCTTGAGGAAAAGTTAGCTCAGCGCTGGACTGCATGTAACATGCATCATTAATGAGCTCCCAGGCCAAGCGGCCACTCCTGGCCTTCCCCTGACTCTGGGAAGCCTGTGATTGGCTGTGTGCTGTGCTGCTCCGTCTCTGACCACTCGAACGTGGCCTTCAGCTCATGTGCTAACGGCAAGTCACAGAGCCTGAAGGAAGCAGGGGGGAAGAAGTGACAGCCCTGTCCGCCTAACAACCAGGGTCTAGGGGATCAAACGCAAGCCCACTCCCTGTCCTGCCCGGCCCAGTTTGTGCGTCCCCAGCAGCCGGTCACCTCCAGCCTGCGCAGGGCCGTCCATCAGCTCCTCTTAAATTCCTTGTGCCTTACCGCACAATCATACGCCTGCCAAATTGCTCCTTGATATTGCTATTTTGAGAATAGAAATATGATGGGCGAGACGTGTTTTCTCCCTGTCGCCTTGGTAACTGTGTCAAGGACGGCGTTTAATTGGCCCGGCTTGTCCATTCTCCGCAACCAAAAAAGACCAAACGGAGCAGCTCAGAGAAGCCAAAAAGCTCTCCCCGCAGTGATTAAGACACAGAGGCAGACACATGTGTGAGATGGGTGCACATGCTGTCCAAGACCCTTAGAGCCCGGTTTCTGCTGGATTGGAGCAGGTGCCGAAACCGCTGCCTTTAGATCAGCCGACAACTGTTGCTTTCATGAGGCACCTCTTCCGTCCTGATGAAGACGTTGTGATTTCATTATGTCTCCCATCAAAATCGAGCCTCTGAACGCTCCTGCACACAGCTATCAGATGCAATATCTGCCCCGTTGGTGCTAAAGAAACTCAGTCGAAAAACATGCCCCCACCGTCGCATACCAAGCAGGAAGGTAAAGGCAGCAGAATGCCGATTTTAAAGTCACGTCTCTGCTGAAGAGCAAAGCAGCTCCTCCATAATTCAGCGCTATGCTCCCCGCCTCGCTCTCCAGATGACAGAGGTGCGATGAAGGCCTGTAATTACATTTGATTGAACAGCGCCAACTGTCCCGTTTGATAGCGCCCCAGACGGACAGAGAGATCTCACTCAGGCTGGAGGTCAGGGTTCAGGAGAAGAAGCATGTGTCTGGTTCTCTCCCCTGGGCAGCACCAGGTGACCGCATCAGGGTCACACACTGCAGCGCCCAGCACCAGCAGCACTCGCAGACTGGAGGTGGGCGGCTCGCCGGCTGACTGGCCATATCATGCAGCCAGGTTATTTTCAGTGCTAATCCCTCCGCCTGCTTACCCACAGTGGCACTGGGGGCTCATGAGCCAGACTTTAAAAAAGAGCAACATGCCAGTAATGGGGGATGACACCGGGCTTAAATTAACTTCTGCTGAAGGCTCCTCTCCCACAGCTGAAACACTACCTCTTTCATAAGAGCAGGTTTAATGCACTAGCGACAAAATACAGATCACGTCATGCAGCTCCAGTAACAAAATTATTAGTCTCTGCATTTGACTGCTTTTTCTTACGTAAAATTTCACGACAAACTGACCAAAAGAAAAGCATCGAAAAAAATCTTGTTACAATGAATTTTAAGACCTTTGTCCTTCTACTGTAGAAAAGTGTCATTTTTGGTGATACAAGTTGTTATTCCATGGCGATAATATGTTGTAAATTTACAATATAAATAATTTAAACATCTCTATCATCTAAATCTGGTGCAAAAAAGTAACAGGCATTATTGTGAAAGCTTGGGCAGCTTCTTGAGTTGGCACCCTCCATTAATACTGGGGAATATTAGTGGGTATTAATTTGTGATTTTTGATTTTGTAAAAAGTACAACAACCCACTAGTGTCTGATTAACATCAACAGGTCTCTAATTAAAAAGTCAGGGTTTCTCACACTGTTGAAGCTGCTGAGCGTTTGTCTGAGCAAATTTCCAAAATGTGTGCAAACTGGAGAGAGAAAGATAAAGATAGGGAGAGAGAGAGAGCAAGAGAGAGAGAGAGAGAGATAGAGAGAGAGAGAGAGAGAAAGAGACAAGATGGACTCTGCTCTACTGTGGCTGTGCTTTGTGTCAACCAGGCTTTTGAGGGCACCAGTTCTGACCCAAAGTGACAAATAGAATATGAGCTCTCTGACAGAATAGCCAGAGAGAGACAACCACACCACTTCAGTGCAAACCTTTACCACCTCCAACCACGGTTAGCCTAACCCGAGTGTCATACAATGCAAACGTAAGATCTCCAAGCCCAGAAGCATGTTTTCTCGCTCCCTCACTCTCTCTCTCTCGCTCTCTCTCTCTCTCTCTCTCTCTCTCTCGCTCTCTCTATGTCTCCCCATTACTCTGTCAGGTGAAGGTAAGACTGCTAGAGGAAAGCAGGACATGTCTTCACACTGAAATCTCAGCTGGCTGCAGTTACTGAAAACCCCTGCTTGCACCGGTGACACACATATACTGTATACTATTAACCTAAAGCTATGTTTAAAATAACATTCGAGTTAAATGCTTTAAAAAAAATGACCCACCTCAGTGGTCAAATTGACCATTATACAATGCAACATTTCGTCCTTGCATTCTCAACAGCAACCCCATTTTGCTTAGCACTTTGTTTACTATTCAACTCCCCTCATTAACAAATAATGAAATCAACCACAGGAATCAATTGTTCTGGTAGGCACTGCAGTCCTCAGTGGATTCAGTGGAGAGGTTCTCCGTGTGTACCTTATCCAGTACTGACAAGCCCTCAGTCATTTGTTTATTCCAGCTTAGTTTAATCAATGGTCTGCAACCACAGTAAAACATTGTACCAGACTGCACTTTTCTTGGCTCAGAGGTAGAAAAGAACAAAAGGGAACTCCTTGGTCAAAATCAAACAAACCAAAAGCCATTTCGGTTTTTAAATCATAATACTGTTAAATACAGTACTGTGAAAAAGTCTTAGGCACCTGGGAACATTATACTTAAAACCTGTTTACTACTGGACAGTAGTGGTGAGTTAGTGTTAAAACATTAATATAACAAAAAACATCGTTAATATTATTACAGCAAAGAGTGGTTTTATGTGTGGTAAAAAGTGTTCTCCAAACCATTTCCAGACCTGTTTGCTCATGGAAGTCCAATATTTTCTTTAACTACAATCAAATCCCAGGTTTGGCTGGTTTAAATTCATTAGATTAAATTAGGTGGAGCTGCTTATGGAATTTTATAAATCCACACGGTGACTGGAGGCAATGAGCAGAAATCTGAAAACAAACCTGTGTTCTTCTATCCAGCTCACAAATATCAACACCTTTTTAGAAAAAAGGAAATCTTCATACTTTTTTCTGCTTTCTCGTTTGTTTGAGTTTATCCTGATGTTCACTTGTGTTTTTGCTAGCAGAAAGAGGTACATACTTCGCTTGCTTGCTATCAGCTATATAGAGCATCATCTGTTCCTACAGTGCAATTATTTATCAGATTTTTTTGGTATTTCTCACATTAGCTGAACAAATATTTAACGTTTTTGTAAACACTGCATAATTACCTCCTAAATTAGTTATAATTGTAAAATTTGAACATGATGTGGCCAACTACTGTATATTTTACCATAAAGTGCTGCCAAAAACATGTTTGCACTGTTATTACTATCTATTTATATCTAGGTTATTTTCTGAAAATATATATTAATGATTAATGTTTTAAAGGAAAGCTGAGTAATATCTCATCAAACCGTACTATTCATCCATCAATAAGACAAGGCTACTAATGAAAAGATCTTAAGTCTTATTCAGATTCTGTGGTATTATTTGTCCTTTCCTCTCTCCCTCCCTTGGCTCGGCAGCAGTGTCCCGAGATGGAAAGATAGCGGCCTAGCAGATTGATAATCGATGGCCACTGACCCTACCTGTATTTTGTTTCTGTTCTAGAGTTCTGTTTTAATGTTGCTCTCTTTCCTCTTCGGTCTCATTAAAGGATATGGTTACCCTCAAACAGCTTTTTAATTTAGCTTAATGATTTTTTGAATAATATATCAGATATGTAGTAAGCCCCAGGGAAAGCCCCCTTCCTTCAAGGTGCCTTTAATGTGAGCGAGCCCAGTAATTCTTGCATGCTTGCGTTTGTTGTTTTTTAATAAAAATTTCATCACGTGTGGTCCACGAGGATCATATTATTGGTAAGCTGTATGACGGAGAACTTGGACCTTGTTATAATGTACAGTGATGCCATTGATTATACGATAAAATAATCAGTGTCAAAACTGCAGTGTTGAATGTGACTCACTCCACTAGAACTGAACTGAGAGTCAGGAGTCTGGTCTACACTTCATGCTATAGAGAAGTGAAAAGCACCTCAATGTGGTAGGAGGAGAACACTAAACACAGTTAGAATTCTCTGTCAATAAAAGTAGGCTGAAAAGAATATTTGAGCCTGACACGTAATGGTTACTTTACGGTTAATACGAACAGGCCTCACCATGGTCGTCCAAAGAAGTTGAGAGCACATACTCAGCTTCAAATCCGGAGGTTGTCTTTTGAAATTAGACATATGAGTGCTGCCAGCACTGGTGCAGAGGTTAAAGGGGTGGGGGGTCAGCCTGTCATTGCTCAGACTATATGCCGCACACTGCATCAAATTGGTCTGAATGGCTGTCATCCCAGAAAGAACTGTCTTTTAAAGATGATGCACAAGAGAGCCTGAAGACGAGCAGACTAAGGACATGGATTACTGAAACCATGACCTGTGGTCTGATGAAACCAAGATAAACTTATTTGGTTCAAATGGAGTCAAGCGTGTGTGGCGGAAACCAGGTGAGGTGTACAAAGACAAGTGTGTCTTGCCGATTTAATGGAACTCATTTATATTTAAGAGTTTTCAAGGTAAGTTGAGAAATACTATTCTAAAGAAAAAAGTAAGAATGGAAAATTATCAAATAAAATAGCTTTTGGTAGCAATATCATTATGTCATGAATGGACAGAACAAAAATACAGGTTATATCTAGCTAGCATTTTATGCACGTTTATGCAGACAGAAGGTGTATTGTGAGTAAGCAGAGAAATTAAATCGGCCTGCGCACATGTCTTGATCCTTGTATTATGACTAAGATTTTACTGTGTACACTGCTGTATTTTCTAAATCAACACCTATTTTCTAAATCAACACCTTAGTATTGCAGTATAGTGGAGATGGTAAAGGATGTTAGTAGTGCATGAATAAAGCTGCATAGCTTTTAACATACAGCAGCAAGCAACATAAAACACTGTAGCATCACACTTAAATTGCCATACTGACCATAGTGTTACCTTAATGTGCTGATGAGTGTGATAATCGCTATTTTGGCTGCAGAAGCTGTATTGCTAAGACAGATGGGCCCAGTCCCTGATCACCATTCATCCAAGCTTCCCCAGTTCTACATGATCTTTCGCTGTCATTAGTGTGTTTGGTGTAAATAATTTAGCAATGCACATGTTTGGAAAAGTCTAAACACAGAAGACACTCAATGAGGCAAAGAGCTTTCAAGCCCCAGTCACATGCTGACACACTTGCAGAAACCATCTCGAAACAAACAAACAAACACCCATTTCGACTGATGGTGGAATTTGGAGATCTGCTTCAATCACGCTCAAATTAAAGCAGAATCTTAATCTTGGTCTCTGCGCTTATTGATGTGTTTTCAGCTTATTATAGCATGGCACTGACGCGGGGAGACGCTCGCTACATGCCTGACAAATACTCTATTCCCAGTCTTGTGGGCCTGCCACTCAATATGAGTGCTCTCTCGAAGTCTACAAGAGGCACTCAGAGAGGAGGAAATGATGGCTCTCAGTGGAGTGGAGAGGAAAAAAACCTATCAGGCCTCTTTCGAAACTGCCGGAGCTCAAGAGCCATGTAATCAGCAGCGCATGCATGCTCAACAAGGCTATTCCCCGCTGAAGAGCATTGTACAGCGGCAGTGGCGCTACTTAAGACGACATCACACGCAAAGTGGGTAAACACTTCTTGACATGTTTTCAATATGATTACATTAGAACAAGCAGCGTTTGATTGAAAAGCTAATATTCAAGCCATGCAAATCATCAATCACGAAGAGCGGCTTATTAATTATTCAATAAAACAGTCTAATTCAAGAATCAATGTTGGGACTGGGGAGAAAGACGAGGGGGCTCCCAGCAGAGAGGGAGTGGGGGATAATAAAAAAGGAATAGGGAATTACCCCTCTCTCAGAGCTGTGGCCCCACTCGTCCCGAGCTGTCAAAAACAACTGCCGCGCCTCTGTTTCATCTCGCCAAGTTTAAAGATGACTTTGGAAACACTTGATTTTTTTTTCTCGCCAAACTCGTTAGGTCTTTGTACCTCATTAGTTTGGTTTTTTCCCCTCCCTCGCCATCTTTCCTCTCAGTCTTCCTTGTCCTTTTCTTTCGCCTCGAAATTGTCATTACTCGCCCTCACGCCTCGCACTCGGAGTTTGAAGTTGGGAATTGGGGGCTGTGATCTTAGGCAATTACCAACTGGGCCAAATTTTATCCCTGGGAATTCATTATTTACATTCAATTAAACAAATTGATCAATCGGCCCTACTGTATGGGGCCACCATTATAACGAAGGCAGTGTGTGAGCAAGCAGGTCTAATCTGATCTAATACAAAGCCATCTAAAGTATGCCACTAAAGTAGAACCTCAAAGGTATTTCTCTGAGAACTCATGTGGCCCATTTCTTGGGGTGATAAGGGTGCACTTTATTAGTTCTGAAACATATATTATTCATGTCATAATTGGACCCAGAAGTCCACTGAAAGTTTGGGACCCGTGAATAACTTTATTTAGTCTCGGCTCTTTACTTCCATCCCCAGCCTTCATTTCTGATTGGCTCTAACACATCCGAAGGCCACCCTTAATCTCCTCTCTACTCAACTTTGCTAACAGTGTGAGAAATGTGCGCTTTAAAACTGAATTAAAGTGGGCATATCTCAACCGAACACCAGGGACTGCGATCTCCCCGCTCCAGACTGATTCCAGGCATTTTTTTTGGGAGCCACAAGTGAGTGCACTATTAACACTAACTGTAAGCGGCCACCCCTGTGGCTTTTTGTCTGACTCCAGACCCAGTCTGAACCTGATGCACCTAGGATGTTGGCTGCACTTGTCAAAGAACGGTTTTATTTATAGGCTTCATCTGAACCAAAATTCCATAATATGACGTCCTAAAGTGTTTCAGTTTTTGAGGTTTGGGTACTGGACTCGCCACAGCAAGGGTTCCAGTTATCTGATAACAATCTTGTGGTTAATAAATAGCTAGCAAAGTCAATAGCGGAGAGTTACTGTCACGATAATTGCTTTTACGCAGGCCACAGAGTTGCAGGATCTATTCGTCTTATTTTTTGAGCAGCCGTTGCCTGTACAGCTTAATTTTTCCTGGACAGTGATAAACAATGTTGTCCCTTTTTTCCCCTTGTCAGCCCGCTTCTATGAGGGTTGCACACACAGTCATGACAGTAAAGCTTTTCTCTTCATTTCAAAGAAGAAAAAGTCTGCCTTGATGTGATCCTTTTTTTCTTTCAAGAAAAAGGCTATTCCCAGTGTATTGTGACCAAAGTCAGTAAAAATCATTTTTCAGATTTGATGGCTGCTACAGTTCAAGGGTTTTGTCAAAGACAACCCTCAGAGAGTTTAAGTAATGCAACTTCGGGTCAGATGAATAAAGCTTAGGTCCGGGCTGAAAGTACAGCATGTGAACCTGCTGACCAGAACCGCCAGTTAAACATGAGATTTTTAATAAATAATTGCAATTGCATGCTGCCCAGTTCCTCAAGATATCAAGATGTCCCTTACTGACAGAGGACAGAAGACAGATTCTCGGGTTCACAAGAGGGCTTGGTATTTAACACTTTAAAGTGTATTTAAATTAGTGTCTGTTTCTGTCTATTGCTCTTTTTGACATTTAGGGATGTTATTCATTTCATATATAAAGAATATTCCAACACCAAACACTTCATCACAAAATTTCAACAAGGTAATGTATGAACAGGAATAGTTACTATGTCACTAGGATGAAACAAATATAATAATTAAGCCTTCTCAATAGGACTACTTCTGGGAGGAGAGATTTCAAGTGTCAGCCCCAAAGAGTCTGAAGGTGTTACTAGCAAGACATCAGCGTGAATCTTGAGACTTCCTAAATTATCGTTCACACTTTTTCTCCTTATTTTTCTTCATGCAGTTTCTAAGTGTAACTGTGGCCTTAAACATACTCTGATGCCTGTAGAGAGAAGCACAAAGAGCCAGGAGCGAAAGGGCATTAGTGCAAGTCTTTGACCAGTGTGGAACCCCCAATGGCCTCATCCAGCCTCATGCATACACACACTCACACACACTCACAAACCCACACACACACACACACACAGACTTCTGAAAGGCAACACCACAGCCCCTCACCATGCATGTTAAACAATACTCTGACTGTCAACAATCACGCATTTATTAACAGCTACAGCCTCCTCTGTATTTATTTTTATAATTACCTCCCATGAGGCTGCAGCAGGCAGCTTTCACCAGAACGCCAGGCACATAGTGCACAGGGCCCGTCGCCTCTGGTATGAATGTATGTGAAAATGTGTGTGTGCTTGCTTGTAAGTATAACCACTGTGTGAATCTACCCTGGCCGACAATATGAAATGGCCGTCAACAAATAGCCTCAAACTGAATTAACAAACGATTTATGTATACTGCATTGTGTTCTGTCTTATTGTGAGACTGTGATACAGGAACAGCTCAAAGGGCAGCGGATGACTGTGGATCAGTCGATAGCTCACTGCAGATTGATGGCTCTGTAGAATGTTGTAGTCCTTCACAAAGGAAAGTATTGATTGGTGTTGGCTTTTGTATTCAGTCCCCATTTGTTGTTTAGAGCTACTATGAGCAGCATGACTGAAAACAGCTTGGTCTTGTTTGATGGAGGGGTCAGTCAGCGGCTGGGCCATGGAGAATGGTAAGAGAAGACCAACCATAAATGAGCCTTGTGTGTAAATCTTGCCCACTGGCCTCCAAACTGACCTTCAACACAACGCCAGAACCCTTAAAGCAACCCCCCCAATACCTGCAGGAATGGTGTTGGAGTTTGTGTGTAATTATCTTGTTCATTGTTTTATGTCACTGTTCTGTCAAGACCTTTTGCTTTTCCATGTACAATCATATTTCTTCAGTAAATAAGCAGTCATGCTCTCATTAAGCAAACATGCTGCAGAACAACGTATTTATAGACATCAGTTAGGCCAAACCTTTTAATGCAGCTGCCTGTTTTTAATAGAGTTCCAAAAATGAACACCATTTCCTTTCTCCTTGCTATAAATGATAGACCTGTATGAGTAATCATCTCATCAATACTTTTCTTCTTCTCTCGAAGATCACTTTAATAGGACTACAAACCCATATGTGAAAAAATCATCCAAAATCCAAAACAATCCAAAAGAATTGTCATAGTAAATGTCCCTGTTTATAAACAAAGGAGGGGAGAAAAAACATGGATTTTTCCTTTCATGTCTGTTCTTGGAAATAATTATGACAGGATGAAAGCGCTTAAATTCCTTCCCTCTGTTCTATGAACTCTGGATATTTCCCCATTGTCAAAAATGGAGATTGGACTTCGTGTGGCTGTCAGCTCCTGCGTTCTCCCTGTCTCCTCGTTTCCACACCTTAAAGATGCAGTGAGCTGGCATAGCACTGCTAGCAGCAGTAGCTGGAGACTGTCGATAGCTGACAGTGCGGCATGATGCCAACTGTACTGTATTGGCACGCTGATATGATGCCGAGTTCATTCCAAGTGCCAGCTCCTCTTTCTCCAATCATACCATAATAGAATATTAGTCTCTGAGTGTAGCTCCATAGCAGCAAACAGTGTCATTTTTAGATAGACTTGTATAGTTTTAAGAAGAAATAATGCTATGCTAATGAATCACAGGAAATGTTAATATTATCAATGACAGAATGTCCACTGTCTGACATATAAGGTGTTTTCTGTATAACGTGTATCCTTCTACAGTGTGTTCATACAATTTCTGCTATATAGCAAGTTTAATTTACCCTAAGGATCTAGAAGTGTTATTGCCATTATATTATGTTTGTACATTGTTGTTTACAACTTACCGTAAATTCCAGACTATAAGCCATTACTTTTTTACCAAAGTTTGAAGAGTGCGGCTTAAAATATGGGGCGGCTAATGCATGTTTTTTTCCATGCCGCCCAAAACATTTTGCCTCATAACCAGAGATTAGATCGGGACCAAAAAATGAAACCCAACCTGACCCGAGCACTTCGTGTCCAAGCCTGGCCTGACATATTAACTGTAATTTTCGTACCGAGCCCGATTTAAAAACCGGCATTTTTTTAAATACATGGGCCGTTTTAATGCTTGATCACGGCCCGGCTTGGCATGGCCCGAGGATAGTGGCAGGAAATATCGACCCAGGCCGACCCAAACTGCGAACCAGCTAGGGACGGGTTCGGGTTCAGCCAGAGAATCTAAACTCTACTCGTAAACAGACCCGGTGCCAGCACCCATATTACAATGTAAGATGAAGCTTAAAATCCAGTGCGGCTTGTAAAAGTACAAAATAGATTCTCTTTCTAAAATTAGATTATGCAGCTTTTAATCAGGTACGCTCTGTAGTCTGGAATTTACGGTACATATCCACAAGTTCACATCAACACTATTGCCCTTTTCCTGGGTTTGTCAGAGTTCCGAGGGCCTAGTTACAGTTGCTAAGCTAGTGAAACATGCTTTATGGTAAGTTTGATTTATTTGTCAAAGTGTATCATGTTCTTTTGGATGTCATGTTCTTTTGAAATGTAGTTGCATTTAACAATATCTTGTGGAAAAGTTAGAAATAGGATACTTTACTGCACAAATTCTAAAAGTACAGAAAAAATAGTTATAAAAGTACTTAAAAACCTAAAAGCTACA
Organism: Rhabdalestes septentrionalis; assembly: GCA_037832545.1. Lineage (NCBI taxonomy): Eukaryota > Metazoa > Chordata > Actinopteri > Characiformes > Alestidae > Rhabdalestes > Rhabdalestes septentrionalis. Next base: position 5,351,296 of record JBBMFX010000002.1, on the reverse strand, counting down.
TGACTGACTCTGGATAGGAGTGTCTGCTAAATGCTGCGGTTGTATCAGACACAAACCAAACATGGTTTCTCTTATAACTGGCAACAAGTCAGTCTCAGTTTTCTCCACTAAAGTTAAAATAAATGAGCACTGACCGGATAGCCACCCTTTAATGTTACAAGTAATTGAAACAAATGTTGCTCAACGCTGCTTACGGGCCTCTAAAGATGACCAAGTCAGTGCTGGTGTGTTTTGGCAAGGCAGGCTGTTTAAAGCTGCGAAAGTCATTTTCTCTGGTGCAGGTCTGCGCGGGGGCCTGCCTCTAGTTAGTCTTTAAGTGAATCCCCTGTCGTCGAGGATGAAGTGGAAAACGCACTGAGGCCTGTTTAATAGGGATATCAAGCAAGCTGCTTATAAAAATGCCCATTTATCATTCTCAGGGCCTAATTGGTTTCCGGTTCCTGCATCCATGCGGTGCAGTAAATTGAATGTGTCCTTTCTTCTGCAGTTCAAGCATTTCGAATGCTGTAATCAGCTGCGTTCGGCTCCAGTTAATATGGGCAGAGAGGATATGAGCAGAGCCAAAACATGCAGAGCACATTCCACTGGCAATTAATGTTCATTAGGACCTTAAGGAGGGAAAATAGTCAGCTTGCTTTATGTAGCATTCCTGGCCTTGATTGCAGTATTGATGCCAGGCTGTGGTTGTAGCATGGCATCCTGCTCCAAACATGGCCGAAGTTCTTTTAGGACACATGATCATATTATAATCCTTTTTACTCTATTGCATTACCAAACATCCTATCCTACTTTAACTTGCTTTGTCGCGAAATATGAAAGTGCCTGAGAATTTTATAATGTCCCAAAGAGGTTTTTCTAACCAGGGGCGAAGAAAGAGATTAAAAGTTCAAAAGACTCACTAAAGAGTAAGTGTTTATGTTGCTGTGCTATAATGAAGTCTGTGTTTAAACACCGAAAGAATTTAAAGGGTGATAAATACTTCTCGGAACATATGGCCTGGGTGCCGTTGTAAAGTGTCACACAAATAGTGTCACACAATAATTGCTGGAGGTAAATTGGTCAGTTGGTGCAATGGCACACTTCCAGGGTTAAAGCTGGACCTGGTGCTGGTGCTGCAAATGCCCTGGAACACTCCGGTGTTAGTGAAAACCACATGAAAACATAACAAGGCACATGTTCCACAAACTCATTAAGCAGCACTAGCAGTGGTCATTCATCATAGGCCTGTTGGAAAGGCCTTCACACCCTTGGTCAGAGCTGCAGAGGGAAGCAGACGGGGGCTTAGAGGTTAATGAAGGAGCTCCAACAAGCTACAGGCACCTCTCACTGATGACCGTTCCAGAGGCAGTTGGACTTTCTGCAGCTTTGAGGGCAGGCCGATGATTATGGAGACATACCTCAGCAATAGAGTACACATGTTACCTCAAATTTATCCACAGGGCGAAAGTGGGTTTTTGGTCTACCCGGGACAAAAACAAGTGATCGTATGTTCTGAACGGACCAGAAGACCCCACACGGAAAGAACCTATATAAACATATATGTTTTATATAGGTTTTGAAATGTTTTGAATATATGTAACATTTATATTAAATTGGCCGGTTTCCTATATTATATGTACATATATGTACATATATGCATACATATATACATGCTATATAGGTACATATATGCATGTATATACATGTACATATATGCACATATATGTTCACCTATATATTTGTAAAATTATTCAAATTTACAGCATTTAGCAGATGCCTTTTATCCAAAGCAACTTCCATTCCCTAACTTGAGGTTAAGGGTCTTGCTCAGGGACTGGTGCTGGAGATAGGATTCAAACCCAGGACCTCATGGTCCAGGGGCAAGTGTCCTACCCACTGAGCTACGTCCACCCCTTATAAATGTTTCAGGAAAACGAGAGGACATCATAGCGTTCCATCTCCTCTCACTTATTTGCCA
>JBBMFX010000002.1:5333436-5348495 GCA_037832545.1 Rhabdalestes septentrionalis | reverse complement strand
GGCATATATACGCATATATGCAGCATATATATTATCATATATGTGCATATATACTGCATATAGGTTTCATATATGTGGATAAATAATGCATATATGTTTCATATATGTGCAAATATACTGCATATATGTTCCATATATGTGGATATATACTGCATATAGGTTTCATATATGTGCATATATACTGCATTAAGGTTTCATATATGTGCATATATACTGCATAAAGGTTTCATATATGTGCATATATCCTCATATAGGTTCTTTCCATGTGGGACTCTTAAGTAGACTCACTTAGACTTATAAAGACAGCTTATGCATGGCTTTTTAAATTTGGGGTCATTGATTTTAACAGTTATTTTGTTCCCTTTTTTAAAGAGTCTGTAAAGCAAGTTTTCCTAAGATTTTTATTTTTATTTTGCTAAAGTTTGTAAACATAGAATCGGAAATGTAGAAAAAAGATTTGCTGTTTTGTGATGTCACAAACAATTGCTTTTACATGTATCTGCCCATTCAGCCAACAGCTGTTTAGCCCCACCTACCAAATTGATGTTATAAAGAGTATTTAAATAAGTCACAATGCAGGGGTTCCAAAAAGCAACAGAGCTAATTAGTAATTAGCCAGATTTTTTCTTAGGGGTTTTCATTCTAAGGGATACAGAGAGGCTGTAAAATGCTCAGCTTAATGTAAAATTTATGGTACATACAACCACTGATACGTCAGCATTAAAATGAAATAGAAAATGTGGGAGAAGGCCCCTTTAAAGTCAGGTGTGTTATTATAGCTCAGGTTTGTCATTCAGTTCACACCCACTTCCTTGCTGTAGGAGATTCCCGGCTTCTCTGTCAATAACAAAAAAACAAGATACATTATTAAGGTTTGCCAAATAACACACTCGTAACAGTCCAACAAGGTTTTCTCATTTGTGAATGTTGTGCAAGTGTATGGAACCAAGCAGTCACAAGCAAGACTACACGGAAGTTATTAAAATTAGAAAAGATTAAAAAAAAGAAAAGACAATGATGAACAGCTCAAGGTTTGTTTGTTCTGCTAGGTCATACACTTTTATTTCTCTCTCTCCATCTCGCTCGCCCTCTCTCTTTCTTACTCTCGGTCTCTCCCTCTCTCTTTTCCCCGCTTTCTCACCTTAATTCTAGTTTACAGCCAAGGGGTAATCACTTCAGAATAGGGCGTGCTTTCCATGCAAGTATGAATCTCAACTAGCCGGGGTCCAAGTCCATTGCAGCGTATACTGAATTCTAATGGTCGGCTAAGAAAGCCTGACAGCAATACTTGACATGGGCATTAAATCATTGCCCCAAGGAATCCTCCATCCTGCACCTCCTGACAGGAACACTGTCATCTCTGCCAGGGCATTTCCTATGCCTCTTGACAACACTGGATCAGAATTAGTCATTGCATTAGATGTAAATTGGTGCTGTTCAAGGATAATAATGAGCACCAAGATACATGTCGGTGTCGCTGACATGACGCCATTTTGATACTGTCTCCCACCGGTTTATTATGTCTAATGGTATTCAGGCCGCGGCTGGCCGGAAAGTTTATTTTCAGTTTATGCACTTGTATTTTCGTGTTTGTTTGGACACTTCTCAGCACAAAGTGTCCATAGCGGAGCTCCACACAGAGGGTCAGTCTGGCAGTGTTTACCCAGCTGTCTGCCTGACGGCTGACGGCTTCTCTCTTGACATGCTCTGGCATTAAGGCTGACTAGCCAACAAGTCCGACTGCTTGGACAGCTCCATGCCACAACTGGCACCAATATACTGCAAAGTGAAATCTGGTCCCAGCTCATGTTTCTTCATCATTCATCATGCTTATATAATGCTTATATAATCAATATCCAGCCTTGCGATGTCGTTGTTATCTTACGTTTAAACGCACGGTACAAACCAAATGTAGATGTACCTTACAGAACACCCTGGAGCTGCGAGCAGTCCTTATCCTACAAGGACCTTATCCCTTTCGCCTAATCCGTTCCTAGCCAGCTCATAAAGTCTTGCAAATTAATATGAAGATAGCTAAGGGTTATTATTAATTGTAGCTAAATTACAAGTAGATAGGATATAATTAAAGTCGATAAATATTTGATGCTATATTTTTTTTGGAGATAATTGCACCCTCCCTAATGTGTGGGGAATACTAATTGATGTTCTGTTCTGCAATAATCACTATTTCATGCTGTGTGTTTTTTCCCCCCCATACTTTTTGCCAGGCGTTAAGCCAAAAGCTGAATCAGATAAACATTTCTATTTAAAAGATTGAGCGGCATAAAATGATATTTAGGACAGAGATGGACACTTCTTGGAAGGAAGGGAAGACTCCCTGCCGGCCACCTAATTGAGACAATTTAGCAAACATACATTCAGGAGGCTGAATGCTGAAGTATGAGCCAGAGGCTCTGTTCAACCATTAGCATGTATTCCCAGTTGCTTAACTTAGTGAAGAAAATGGAAGCCTACCACTGAAATAATCTCTGCCAATTACTGCAGTACATAGCAGATAATGGTGTACTTTACAAGCAAAAAGAGAAAAAAAAACTGGCACAAGCTGCAAGCCAAGGAAACTGATAGGTTGACTCAACATAGCACTACATTTTGTTATCAGTGATGGGTCAGCCTTACCTTTTAACAGACTCAAACCTATAATTCACAGTAGGCTTCAGATAGCTGAGTTAAAAGACAACAGCAGCTCATATCCGTGGAGTCCAAGCAGGGAAGGGTGGCCAGAGAAAATGTTTCATTGAACCCTTCCTGCAAAATCAAAGAGTCCACAGGACAAGGTGTCGCTTTGGTCCCGGGCTCTGGGGCTTTATTGAGCGCTTCCCTCTAGAGAGCCGAGCTGCACAGGGAAGTCAGAGTGGCCTTGTAGAAGAGCAGCTCACCAGGGTGGAACTGAAAAAGAGGGCTGATGAGTTCCTGAGAGCAGTCAGAGCTTAGAACAAGCCCCGTGTCAGATTTCCAAATGGGGGGGAAAATGTGTCCAACGGTGAACAAAGGCAAGTCGCTCTCTACGGAGTTTGCCCTCACATGGGTTTCAGGTCTGACTAAGTTGTCCTATCACATGCCTGAGTTAATTTCGTGCAACAGTGCAAGAATATGGCAGTTCTGTCAGGTCTGCATGGAAGCTGTACGTTTCGATTCAGGAAGCGCCTTTCTGCAGGCTAACACATGAGCACTTGAAAAGCTGAGAGATCATCTTGAACACCTCCCTTTCCAACATTATCATCATCTTTTTCCAACAGCAGGCCTATAAGCTTTCTGGCTGCCAACATTTCAACATTTCTGTTGTGTTAATTAATTGACTGCTCAACAGACTCCTCTGAAATGTACACAGTGAGAAGAGCCGGCTGTAGTATGGGAGTGGAGTTGTTTAGCATAATGCTTTTCGTCTGTTTTCCTGGATGGTTAGACCTAGGTGTTTGTTTCCAGCAGGTGTTGATTGTGTTTCCTCATATTGAGGAAACGACGCTTGGCTTTGAAAGTCCATCCTCCCTCTTATCCACCCACTGCTTTGCCTTGTTTATTGTTTTAGTCATACAGGTTAGATAACGAACAATAGCGACTTGGATTGCAATGCATTTACAAGGGAAAAACTCCCATTCAACTAGAGCACTCGGTCTAAGTGAAATTGACAAGTCTTTCAATAAATGCAGAAAGTGTGTTTTTGAAAGAGACATCTTTTATTCTTCAGCCCTTACATCACATTCACTTGGCCATATGCTCTGATCACTGCTCCCACCAGCAAGGGGGAAGTCAAGATGTAATAAATAAATAAATAAACAAACAGACAAATCCATTGATAAAGTATGTTCTCTGAAGTTTACTTTTTTACTGCAAAGTTCAGTTCTTTTGTTCTGAGCTAACCATGACATTCAGCCTCAGTTATAAATCATACAGAGTGTTTTATCATGCATGATTTATAAGAATGGCGTGGATGCTACATACCATGCCTCCTCTCATTGCTCTTTAGTTTTTGTGAGCAAGTATGGTTCATTTTATCTTTGAAGGTGACCTTGTGAGTTCAGTGTGGGTTTTTTTTTCCTTTCCAGAGTTCATTGTCTGAGGTTACATTATAACTGAAGTACTGATTGTTAACACATTAAGGCACTAGCACAAAGTCCACTTATTTCCATGATTCAGAGAGCAGAAGGCAGCCTGACCCCGCTCTACAGCGGCTGGTGAGTAAAAGGAAAGCAGGTGTGCAGTGCTCTGCTGAAGCCAGCCTCATTTGTAGTCTCACCGCGCTCCTGGCTGGCTCGTCCAGGGGGACCAAGCATCATCGGCTCCAGCAACATCTGGATGATCCTCGACAGGTTCCCAGTCACACAGGTGTGTCGGGCAGCACATGAGAGCAGAATATCTGGATGAGGCAGCCGAGAAAGAGGAGTGTTTCGTTTGTTTGAACGTGGTAGAGCTGCCTGGGCTGGAGGCCTGCTTTCCCTGCCCCGGCCCTGCATTCCTGATGAGCGTGAACAGCCTGAGTCGGAGATGCTGATACAGGGGAAATCAGACACGCTGCTCCTTCCCACGCTTTAATGAGTGTACCGCTGTGAAGCTATTAAATGAATCCAAGCAAAAAAGGGGGGGTATTTGAAAGTGAATTTTAGATTTCCGGTCAAAGCACTTTCGCCCGAGAATGGGCTGAGGGAGCAGAGGGAAGCGGCGATTGTTGGAGCACCCTACCCTGCTCGCACACGGCATGGATGATCAAAAGAGCCGAACGGCAGCCGACCATTATGCCAATGACACTTTGAGTAAGAGTCCGGAGAACAAAATGACATGACAGCCATTAGGGTTTGAAAGTGGGACTTTAAAGAGCGGCTGAAGGATGAGTGTCAAGAGGGAATCAAAGGAAAAAAGTTAAATCTTCATAACGTCTGCCACTCTCCACGAAAAAAAAAAAAGTTTGCGGCAAAGTAGCTCCCATTCAAGTCCGAAAACATGAAGATGAGTGTCTTCGTGAAGAACAAAGGAGTCCAAGAAGTTGAGTCTGGAGGTTGAAACATGAAAGCTAACAGGAGCGCTGGGTCCCATTGTACAGGTGGTAGATCATTAGGATTCTCATTCAGTATGGGAACAGATGCATGTAGCTGCTCTATGCTACAATCAACTCTTTAACTCGAGGACTGCCGGATAAATATAAAGTTAAGTAGGAAATGCTAACACAAACACAGCTTTTGAAGCAACCATTGTCTCCGTTTCAAATAAATGTGTTCCTCTTCCCAGTTTTATGGGGCTTTACCTGATTTTGTTCATTTTGTTCAGCTGAGCTTTAAACGTAATTGCTGACAAAACGTTAGGTCTGTGCTGTTTTGTGTAGTTTCAGATTTCCCTCCTCAGTCAAGTGCTCAATTATGACAGGGAATGTGGCGGATCAGCTGGATTTGCTGCCTCCAACTACATGGATGGCAGTCATATGCAAAAAAAACTGTCTAATGTGTCTCCCTGTCGCATAATCAAGGATTTTAGAGTGTAAATCTTTGATCTGGGAGAACATTTTCTGACGGGATCACCCCCTCTCTTGGCTGAAGCCTTCTGAACTCCCTCCAATTACGGGTGTCAAATGAGTGTGTTTACAGGCTGATTAGATGACTGCTGCAGTGGCAGTGGTGCCCCTCCCCTCCACCAAGGCCCTGCTGTGTCCTGCAGCATGGAGCCTTGGCCATCAGCACGCCCACCTAAACCCCCACAGCCGCCACCCCACTCAGCTCCGCCTCCCCCCACATCCAGCTACACCCTTCCTCACAGCTGGGCCGGTTTGGAGCTGCATCAGAGCCAACTGTACAGAAGCCAAGCTCGAGGGGTCTCCTGGGTCTCCCATCTGGTATGGCAGGGCAAGTTCTGCGGCTTGGTTGACAGAGGAAGGGAGAGAGAGAAAGAGAGAAAGAGAGATTGCTCACAAACCTGCTCGCTTTACCGGGCTCCCACAAATCTTTTATTTATTGGCCTGTTCAGCTCACATTTGCTGTAGTTAGTTAATATGCAGAGTGGGCTCAGCCGCTTCAGATGGAAGTGTAGTGCAATGCTGGCTAGAGCGTAGGGAAGCGCTGCTGTTTGGCAAGGGGCTTGAAGAGGGGAAGAAGTGACTGCTCAGCTGTGGGGGAGATGCGGAAGCTTCTCACCCTCCACTATCTTCATTTTCAAAACACCGCTGATCATAATGAGCATCCCAGTTCACATGCACTGCGCTCGGGCTCAAGCGAAGAGCAGGAATCTTCAAAACCACTTCTTGCATCATCATTGATTTTCATGCTGTTTACTGTGCCCTCAAGGGGAAATTCGAAGGAATTTGTTTTTATACATACACACGCAACAGAACAGGGATATGTCTGAATATTGAGGGGGGGAAAAAACATATGGCCTCCATAGAGGCCATTCATGAATGATGGTCTTTAGTGTGCCAAGAATGTTACAGCATTAAATCAGCATTTGATAATAAGTTCCCTATTGATCAGCCAACACTGTCATTATTAGTATAATGGTAAAGTGCAAGTGGGAGCTTCATACCTACATCTAATGTTTTTTTGTTTTTTTTTCAAAAGACTTCTCTTGAACTGAGCCACACAGCCCTGTGATCAATTGCTTCAATTCCTAATTCCTCTTAAGGATCTTTAAGGTAAATTTCAAGGTACATTTAGTCACTCTGTGTCCCAGTTTTAAATGTCTATAAAAATGTCATAAAAAAATTATTCAGTGCACCTTCCACTGAAAATCTATATTTATAGTATGTAATATGGCACTATGAGTTATCCTTTTATACAATATATACAAATACAATATAAAATAATACAATATAAAAAACATTTTTAAAAATTCACAGTGATATTTGAGGGGTTTTTTAGCAATGCTTTTCGAGAATTGCCTCATATCAACAAACGGCTGGCTTTTGTACACAGATCTCTGGAGTTTGGGTATAACCAGTGATAGACTTCTTTTGCTTCAATCAGTTTCAATGAGAACCTTAGAAAAAAAAAGATTTTGATTGTCTTGCAATCTTCTGTCAAACTGAAGTTCAGCTCATGAAATAACAAAAAACATGCATTGCATTGTTTCATGTGCCCATAGAACACAGCATCCTTTATCCAATTTAACATTTGAACAGGCCAATCTTTTAACCAGTCATGTATGCAATACTGTAGCATGTTATTTTTTTTCCAAAGCAGCTGCTAATTAGTTGTAAGGAACAGAATCAGAATGGATGCAAATAAGATGTAAAGTGATGGGCTTTAATACTTCTGCTGGATAGTGTTGGATTATTCGAGTCATCATACTGTGACCCGCAGGTCCACAGTGAGTATCTCAGCTGTAATTTAGTTTGTCAGAACTCCAGCATGGAGGGTAAGCTACTGTTAAGTGACTGCTCTGAGAAGGATGTATTCTTTTTTAGCTGGATGAAGGAAATTCTGAGCTTTTGTGGAAAGCTTAGCCTTGTTACATGACCCTCGCTTTAAAAAATGCTTCCAGTCATTACCTTTGTCTTTCACTACGTCCTTCGAATGTTGATTCGTTTTTACTGCCAGTACCACTAAAAATGATACATAATGATTTCTGAACTAATCTATCAAATTTTGCCCACTAAGAACCACAGCTAGAACCCGTATGTCATGCCTAGGCTGATTTAGAGCACTTTATGGGAAGTTATATACACCCAAGATATATATAATCAAGCAAATATGTTGTAGCTGATATATTGTACTGAAACTCAGAAGTTTTTACATTTTAGTCATTATTAAACGTCAGACTACTGTGAATATTTTGGTCCATGTTAAAGCCTGTCCATTTGTGAATAACTTTGAGAATACCACTGAATTAGTTTTTAATCTGAGAGTTGGTTGTGCTAAATTATCCAAATATCACATTTGTGGGTTTTATCCCAAGGAATCCATTTTACAGATATGACTTTTAATCCAGATCCAGATACTGTAAGATGGTGCTACAGTACTCAAAGGCATAGTAGGGTTCTGAAAGTGTGTCTGCCATAGTACTATTCGCGGACCAATCAGTATAACTCTGTTTTATTTTAATGCACTTATGACCATGAAATCACACCAGACCAAGCTACATTATCTGTGTGTCCCATAAACTCTGCTGTGAAATACCTTTCTAATGCAGAAAATAATTTTACTAGTGTTGCTGATGAGACAATTCTTTTAACAAATTATTTTAATTACTCAATTCATTCATTCACGATGTTAAAGGCCTAATGAACCAACTGCGAATCGACGGGTGATGGTTTTTATCACCTCATCAGGGAAATGGATTTTGACTATATTCGTTAGCTTCATTAGAGATATGTTAAGAAATAATAGCCGTTTTTTTTGCAGAAACTCTGTCACCATAAAGGCTGACTCACTGGACAGTGTAAGATTTTTTTTTCTGTCAAGGGCACCCATGTCTATTGCCACCTCATGACACCAATTTGACATGATGGCCGCTTCTGCTTATGTCATATAATGCATACGCAGCAGATACTGGCCATCTGCCACAACTCAGACAGAGCTATTAGTTACCACACATACAAACACACACACACACTCACACACACACACACGTCTACAACAGTATAGACACTACACATCATCACAATGTATGAAACATAAATGCACACATGTGACTAGAAGCTGTCCACATACAGTACAAACATGTAACCATTAAGACAAACCACTGAGAGGCCGCTGGGAATTCACTGAGCAGTGATAGAGTCTCTTTCTGACGCTCAGTGCGAACAGAGGAGCCAGCCGCAGATCACTGCTCAGAGCAGAAAGATTTCAGCAATTATTAACTAGGTGGCATCGCAAGCGCTGTTCTAGCTGCTCAACAGCTCCCTGAGCTCTTTAGGAGGCTCCAGACGTATTTTCGACTGGCCCTCTGGAGCATCACTCTTGCAGACACTCACTCTCCCTCTCTCTTTCTACCTCTCTCGCCCCCCAACCCCCAATTCTCCATCAGTGAATCTATTCTGATGACCCTGGATTGGGGGGATCCTGATTGGTGACTTAGCGTGGCCCCTGTTTGCCACTTTTCCTCTGGTCTTTTCTCATCTTGTTACCCACTCTTCAGGCTTTGTGGTTAAATTATGTATTAAGGTCAATGTCAAAACATGGAAGATATGTAATCTACAGGGAGTTTCCTTTTATTCATTATTACAGTGAAGGCTGAGCACAACTGTCAGGGAGTTGAGGATGTGCGCAGCATGGAAGCTTGCTGCTCAGCGGGGCTCCTCAAAGCCCCCACTCTCCCTCCTCTCTCTCTCTCAGGACGGACCCCTTGATAGATTTACCCGGCTAACCCATCTCACTTAAAAAAAATAAAAAGTTCTCTTCTTCTTTGCTCCAATCTGAAAGCTGTCAAGTGCACCTATATGGTGGTGTCATAAATCCAAAGCGCGAAGTGTGCACCCGAGACGCAGGGGGGATGTCATCCATTCACATGCAGTTTGGGAGCCCATAATGGAGGGAGTCGTGTCACAATCTGGTGGGATCCTGGGCAAGAAAGAGCGGATGGAGACACTCTGCTCGTCATGTTCCTTACTGTTGTCCACAGAGCTGAGTCTAATTACACTATGTATACAATCGTATAAGGGGTCCTGATTGGTCAATGTATTGGATGTATGCTTCAAGGAAATGCCTCGACATTTATAATATATGAAGGTTCTATAACTATTAAAAAGTTTCTTCAAAAAGATTCTTCTTTTTTTTTATAAAATAAAATCTTATGTACAAAAACTTTTATTTTTCAAGGGCCGATTTCATGCAGAAACAAAATGTTCTTGCTTTTTAAAACAAACAACATTGTTGTGGTATGCAAACTTTTAAAACTTTTTTAGCCAGTTCATACTGTCTATATACAGCTCTGTCTATATACAGAACTATTTTTAATTTAGTGTTTTCTGTTGTCATATATTAACAATGTATATCCGTCTATTTGGCCTGCCGAGGTTTGTCCCTTGTTCAAATTGTAGTTATCATAGTGTTTCAACCAAATACCCTGGCCATCAGAAATGCTGAGACCCTCGCGTTCTTCAAATAGCAACTGAACACTTACCGCTTCACTCTTCACTAAGCACTTAGGATAACATGTACAACATAAAACTTCACAAATAAAAAGCCTGTGTTCTATATGTGTGGTCTGAGAGGGGCCTGGTGAAGAATATTTGTCTATATTTGTCTAAACAGGTTTTTTATATATATAAATCAGTCTTAAAGGCACAGTAACAATGACAGCCGTTATTCTAAGGCATACTGAGAGAAGGGGAAATTAATAATGGCCATTTTTGCAACATGAAACTACATGCTACATGAATGTATTTGTTTAGCACTATTTACAGTACATTCTCAGTGCAGCAAAAATCAAAGCCCCTGATGAGGAACTCCTGATGTGGAACCTAGAGAGCAAACAAGGTCAAGGCAGGACCTGTCTTACTCTAGTTGGCACTGGACAGCAAAACAAAACCTGAACATTAGAAATAAAACCAAAACCAAAAGCGGTATTGCTCCCTTTTCTTTAAGTACGGCACAACAGAACAATGGTATGTAGATAATAAAAGTGAGTGAGTAAATGACTCTTGTTGAAGAGGAGTTCACCTGAAGGATCAAACCTACATGAGCAGGCAGTAAAAAATAAATTCTGAATGCTCAAAAAGGAAGGCCAGTCTGAGAACCCTGTCTTAAAATAAAGCATAAAATAGACACTTACACCATAATCACAGTTCAGTTCACAATGTTCAGTTCGACTGATGTCTGGTTTCTGAAGCAGCAGAATGCTCAGTAAACTGTAACTTTCCTTCCAGCCTGATGAAACATGGTAAAATAATGAGCTATTCTATCATGACATCCCATTTACACTGTATTACTGTTAGGGATTTGCCAGAATAAGTATATCGTGAAAACTACTGGTTAATTAGCTTTAACTCAGTCTGTAAACATGTTGTATTGAAATGAAAAAAAAACCCAGCATGTTCTTGAAATCTGTTCACACAAAGATTTCTAGGAAATTAGATAACTGTCTTGTTAAAATGTAAAACTGGTTAAATTATACTGTAGCATTAGTTGAGACTGTAGTGTTAACAAATTTCCACACTTCACATTTTAGCAATTTTTTTCTGCATTGGTAAGTGAACCCTTCATTACCATTAACTTTGGTTTGACATAAAATTAAGACAATGTTTTTGCTGATATTTAGAGTGAAAGTACTATAAAAAATGAAAATAGAGACATTACTCTACATACATTTTAGATTGTTATTTAAAATCAGTGACCGTATTTATTACTGTCTTTACATTTAGAATGATTGATTATGTTCAATTGGCATACATTGACATACAGTGCTACTGGAAAAAAGTTTTGAAAGTTTTGAAAGACTGGGATATGATGTCTAACAAGAAATAAAGTTACAGAACTATGCTAAGATCACTTAGCTTAATAAATGTGAATTAATGTTAAGCTAAACCAGCATTGTACAGCTGATGACACAATTACATTATACAGCTCTGCACAGCCTCAATATTTGTGATTAAAAACACATTGCAATTACTTCGCTGGCTCAATGAAATTGCTAGTTTTGTGGTATTTTTCCTTTGGTATTTTAAAAATAGTGTAAAAAGAAAAGGTCAGACATTTGCTTTTATTTGTAATGCAACAAGATTGGATTAATTCAGCACAAGTGATCCGTTCCATTAACTAATAACACTAAAGCATTTAGTAACTTTTGATAGCCTGTAATTTTGCTGCTACAGCGGCTTTCTGAAGCAGCCATTTAAAAGTTTGTTTTAAAGAAATCTATTTGGCTGCAGATAAATGTGTACATACAATCTATTATTTCTATATTTGTTCAAAGTTATGATATCGAAGGTCAAAAGGTTCAATCAAAGGCAGAAAGCCGAAAAAGATGAAATATACAAAAGCACTTAATTATTTAACATTACCTAATTCCATATCATTCTCAAAAATAAGTAAGTATTAAGTATTATATGTCATGTTGCTCTTTTCATCAACTAAGTAAGTATTAAGTAAAGTGCACAGGCATCCTTCTCTGATGACATGTGCTGTAACATTGAGTTCCAGATGCTGACACATGTAGCCTTTTACTGCTCACCATGGACCAACAGCTCAGTCAGCCGATCTGCTCTGCAGGGCAGGATGGCTTGGCACCCTCCGTGGCTCGTCAGGGCCCTCTGCGCTGCCTGCTTGGCTGAGAGGCCTTGATAAATCGAAGCCAGCTCTCTTTGGGGTGCGTATAATTATTTTCTGATTAGATTAATTCAGTTATACTTTGGTCCTTTCCAGAGCCACTGGCGTGCCTGGGAGAAGCTCGCTCAGTCATGCTAACAATTACACAATTAGCTGAGCAGCACAAACCGGGTTGGGAGATTCAGCTCTTGTTAACAATCTGCCTACACACACACACACACACACTCATACACACACACACACACACACACACATACACACACACACACACACTAATAATTATCATTTGTAGGATTTTCTGGTTCTATGCCGGTGAAAGGGGGAAAGAATAATGCAAGTTCGCCCTCATATTTAACCCACCCACTCCTTCCTCATTATTTCAGCTCCATTGTGAATACTATAAACATCACAATAACCTCAACAATAAACAACCGAGCAGCAATCATTTCCCTAACAGGGGACATATTTGAATTCAAAACACATGTTTCAAATCTCTTTGTAGAATATTTGCGCCTCGTCTGTCTACAGGAGCGTGCTGTCCAACCGGTCAAGTGCAAAAGGACGTGTTCCAGTGGTGCTCATTACACTGAAATGGTTTAATTTGATGCCTTATAGAGAGCTACATGATGATCTCATTACCCTTGTAGCAGTGAACATGGCTGGTTGCTAATTGATAGGGACAGTGATTGCTGTTTTGTATCATACTCAGTTTCCGTATACGCTGAAGACATTTGGTGTAGTTGCATTTTCAATAAAGCAGTTTTTCTACTAATCCAGATGTTAATCCTAAATGATGGCTATAGTGATTTTTTTTATTTCTCGCTTTAATGTCAGACTTGGCCAAAAGACAAAATACAAAACAACCAGACAAGTTGCTCCTACCATTTTTTTTGTATTCAAGTGAGAATTTTTCGCTGACTATTCATCTGAAGGCTTGCTTATGGAGTCTCTTGAGATCCTCAGCAACACTGCAGTGGTTTTTGTGAAGCCAGAGAGCCCATCACTTCTGGTGCCCTGCCAAGGGAAGAGCTCCAGTGTATGACTAACAATGTGCTTCTGAACCAACAGGACGGCTTTGTTTTGTTAAGAGGTTTGATAAAAACAACAAAGACACAAGCCGAGCTTCTCTACGGTCAAGCCATGACTCACAGCAGCGCCTGCTGAATTCCACCTTCCAGCTCAAGGCCATGTTCTCCCTCTTGGGCAGACCGGTTATGTTGGGTTTTTTTTTGTTTTTTTTTTGAGAGGCTGTTATTAAAAATTTCTACATTTCTTGCCCATACACACCCGCAGTAAGGTGACTTGTCTTACACATAATTGCACTTCGAAAATAGATGAAAGAAAGGACACGGTTCTGGATGTCGGGAACGTGAAGAGAGTGCGGAGCAGTCGGAGCCTCTTCATCTGGCCATGAGCGTAATGAGTGTAGCCCGCGGAACTAACAGGCTCCGGTACAGATCATGTTCGCTACCATGCCCAGTGTCGTTCTGCTCCCAAAACCCAGGGAGACAGGCTGGAGAAGTGGGCGAGATAGACAGAGGATGCACTCGATCTTCCCTCTCGGAGGGCGGCATGTTGCTCTTAAGCGCTCGTGCGGAGACGCTGGAAAATAACTTGTGACTAGTAGGCCTAATTAAGGCCTCCTCCCTGACCTGAACATCACTGGCCTCATCAGAAATCCAGCACTGCAGCTGATTCAACATGAGCTCCACACTGGCCAGGACCTGCAACTAATGAATACTAATGAATAATAATTACAGCCTCTTTGGCACCCAGACACACTGCAGGGACAAATGCTAATATGCTTTAAATGTACACCACCAGGACTGACTAGCGGGCTCAACACATAGCAGATTAGCCGTGGGGGCAAACGCAAACTCAAGGTGAAGGGGAGGGGGATGAGAGAGAAAGAGAGAGAGAGTGAGAAAGAGAGAAAGAGAGAGAGAAACAAGAAGGCTTAGACTATTCCTTAATTGCGCATTTCTCTCCAACCAAATTGCGCACACATTGGTTTGTTTTTCAATTGTGTTCAAAGCAGGCAGGCCAGTGATGTGGTGAATGTAGGCCACGCGAGAGCACGTTCTCCTGTGGCAGGCTGTGACACCTCTTAATTGGCAGTATTAGAGCTCTTCACTGACGACTATGTTGTTTGTGAGAGCACTTTCTCCAAAAGCTTTTGTACTCATTCTTGTGGGGAAATTAAACTTCTTGCCATTATTTCTCTCTCTCTCTCTCTCTCTCTTTCTCTCTCTCTCTCTCCGCCTCTCTCACTCTGTCTCTCCGCGCTGTTTATTCTTTTGATCTGTGTGTACATTATCTGCCGCTCTTTGAATTTAAATTTCACTGTCATGTTGCTCTTTTCATCAGGCTGACGGTTGCAGCTCTAATAATATTCAACTTTTAAGCCATGGCAGAATGTTAATTAGATTCTCTCTCTCTCATTTTTTCCCTTTAATTAATTTGTCCCTGCAGGTTTCCATTTCAAGTCATTTTTAACACCAGATCATGCGCTTTGAGCCAATAAATTACAGTAAATCCTCAAAATAAAATCACTTCAAAACAATAATAATAATAATAATAATAAAAATAAAAATGGGAGGTATAAAGCAAGAGCTTTCATTTGAACTGTGTTTACATAAACAGCTTATTGTTGCTTAATCTACCGCATATATTAATCCATGTTGCAAGAGCTACTTCACAGAAGCAACACCAAATCAGAGCTGATGTTTCAATCTCTGCAGAGAAGTCCACAGAGGCAGAGGGGAGCCAGGCTGAGGCTCATACTGAGGGTTGCATGCTTGCTTTCACTGGATTCCTACTTGGGCGGGGGGGGGGGGGGTGGCAAAAAGGGTCTTT
>JBBMFX010000002.1:5297458-5308090 GCA_037832545.1 Rhabdalestes septentrionalis | reverse complement strand
CACCTTCTGGATCAAGTGTTGTGCGTGCGTGAATGTGTGAAAACCACAACCATTACTGCAACTACAACAAATCAGTCGGTTGAGTGGTGACAATAAAAGGGTTATGCCCCGTGAATCATTTTCGTTCAGTCTCTAATCGGACAGTCTTTAGTGGGTCAGCACCCTTGAGTCGGCAAAGTTTTCTAGAGTTAAAAGCTTCATAAAAATATTTTTTTTATGTTAGTGGTGTTAAAATGCCGTTGCTTGCTTCCACCTCGAGAGATTTCCTCACGACATACATTGCTAACGGCTAAATTTACGTCTCTATCGGACACTTTGAAAAAAAATTCCAGACGGGAGAACTGGTAAGCTCCGCTCTGCTGTGGTGTACCTGTGCGCCGCTTTGCACGTGTGAATAAGTCGCGCGAGTAATTTATGTCAAGTGCTCGGCTTTTTTGATCGGCAGTTTTGGGGTGCCGATCAAGCTATTTTTAGCCAATATCGGCCGATCGGTGGCCGATCAAGCGGAGCATCACTAAGAAACACCTTTCCAAGATTCCAACATTGGCTAATAATAGGGATGGGCGACATGCCAAGAATATCATAGAGAGAGGTTTATTCTTCGTTTGCAGTGTAGCAAGTATACTCAAGGGTGTATGCAAGTATACTCAAGGGTGTTAACATGTAGTTAGACTCTTTTTTTTATTTTTGTTATTTAATATTTTTCCATTTAGTGTCCACCTCAGATTTACACATATGGAGTTTTGTAATTATACATTTGAAAGGGAGGTATTCCGACACCACAAATGGATTAGTACTGTTCTTGTACTAATGTACCAAACATGACGAGGTGTATTACTGACACAATTGGCTGGCTTCTTTCCTACCCTCCTTGCATATTATATTGCAAATCATTTTGGCAGAAATGTTTAAGGTCTTGAACTCTAGCTTTTTCCATTTGAGTGTTGCTTCATAATTTTGGAAGTGAGAGCTTCGGGAAGCTCCATCATTTTGATTACTATATAAAACCTGAAATTTGGCCTGCATAATGTTTGTCTGCTAATAGTTATTGCAGTATTGGCCTCTGCAATACTATATATCATAAAGCTGCAATAGGCAAATGAGCCTCTATCCAATCACAGTATTTCTGATTGGGCCAACTATCATGCCTCCAAGTCAATTATCAGGTGTTGTGATGAATCTTCATGTAATCCAATAAAAATCTCATTGCTTTTTTAACAGTTGATGGTGATGGCAAATCAGTGCACAAATGGGGGAAGTTAAACAGCTGTCGGTTGAAAAAGGAGAGCTATTAAATGTGTTGTTTTTGACATCACAAAAACTTATTTGAAAGTGGGCTGGTTATTTCCATAAATGGACTATATGGGGGAATAAACATATCATTCGAAACAATATTTACTGACTTTCTTTTGATGACAGAAAAGTGATATGGACCTTTTGCCGTAGCAATAACAGTTTCAGTTTAACAATTACATAAATAGTTTAATTGACTGAATAATTTAGTTATTTTTTTAAATAGAGATTTTATGAAAAAAAAACAAAAATTTCCGTATTTGTAAGTACAACCCTAGAAAGAAGAGCAGTCAAACCTTTCTCCAAACACCAGTACCTCTGGTAGTAATGTAGGTATCTTTTTAACCCTTGCGGTTGGCAAACAGCTTTTAGGTGTGTGACCTTCAGTTTGTGACAAGTTACTTGTGTTTGAATGCTCCCCTTATCTGTACTCCAATACTGATATTTATGTCTAACACGACAAGTATTTAGATTTTGTATATATCTCTTTAGTATGTTGGCTTTCTTTTGGTCGTTTACCTGTAGCCACATTAAGATAACTGAATTATATTAGTCTGGCCCTGTTGTGATCTTTTAAAAGCAATTATTTACAAAACAGCAGATTATATTTCTCCCTGAAGACATGCTTTGATTTGGATATCACACTAATGCGTCCTCAAGGTCCTTCATGATGGCTGCAGAATTATTCTAACTGGTATTTTATATGCTACCATCACTTATGTCTTTAAGCAGTCAGCCTGAGTAGTTGTGATGTAAAGTGCTGAGCAACCGTAGTCTGTTGTGCTTTGGGACTGGGTAATGTGAACTGAATAAGCCTCACGGTTCACTGTTTATTTCTGTCCATTTTGGCAGGCTCAGGTTAAGAAAGAGGAGGCAGTTACACCAGCATTAAGCGAAAGCATTCCAAAGTTCTACTTCCCTCGAGGACAGCCCAAAGCCAATATCAACATTGACAATCTCATTTCCAAGATAGAGAAAATATTTTCTCAATTCCCCGATGAAAGAGTGACTATTGAGGACATGGGGAAGGTTGCCAAGGTAAGTGTGATTTGTAACGTGCCGCCTCCAACCACCCAGCAAATTGTTTTCATTTGTGTAATTAGCAGAAGCCTAGAACTGTTTAAAAGTTTAAATGTTTTTCCTTTCCCTAACTGGTGAAATACTAAGTGAGATCCTGACAAAGATACTAGAATTGATCTGACCTAAAATGTACATATAATTTATATTTGATTATCTTAAAATATCATCCATGTAGAATGTTTTTGCATGTTTTAAGAATATTCCAGCTCTAAATATTGTGGCTTTCTGGGGTTACACCAACAGTCAAGCCCTTTGTATATTTTGTGTCTCCCTAGGCCTGTGAGTGCCCTCTCTATTGGAAGGCTCCATTGTTCTACGCTGCTGGGGGAGACAGGAGGGGATATGTGTCCGTGCACAAGTTTGTGGCAATGTGGAGAAAGTAAGACAATGCTCCTCTTTTATTGGAGTCTCTCACAGTAATGTCAGCAGCACTTGTGTTCAACAGTGACTCCGTGCCGGAATGTTTATGCAACTGTAAGCACAGACGAAGTGCTCCAACTATGCTCAGAATTTTTTTTGTATGTGCCATGAATGCTACTGTATTAATTTGGGCTTCCCAGAATAGCTCTGAGATGGCAAGTGGGCACTGATGGAAGTACTTAGGGACTTCATTATATCAGTATTCCTGCACCGCTGTAGGTCAAAAATGACTGAGCATGAATTGTGAAGTCTTATTTTTTCTGGGCAAATGAATCGGGGGTTATGCATTTAGAAAGAACGGATTAGGAATCCATGCTGTCTGAGAAATGAAAGTCTGAAACCATCTATTCTACTTTTCAGAATGCTGCAGACATGTCACGATGATGCGTCCAAATTTCTTCACCTTCTGGCCAAACCTGGCTGCCCCTATTTGGAGCAAGAGGACTTTATTCCATTCCTGCAGGTATGTAGTATTAACTTGGAGAAATAAACAGAGAGTTTGTGGAATACATTATACCACTTGCACTGTCTTGCTAGGCTGCTTAAGCAATGATAAGAGACCTGTTACAAACTCCATAAGGAGCAGATAGTGTGATAGCTCATTCCTCATTCTGAGGAAATGTATTGAGAAATGGACCAAACCTGAGAGACGGACTGAAGGGCATCCTTACATTCCTCTTTGCAAACCTCTATGCAAAGAGGAGCTTTGCCATTTTGGCTCAACTTCTCATCAATCTAACCTGTTAATCGAAATTGTATGTATAATGTTTAAGGATGTCTGTGGATCTAAGTTTTGGGTGTGGTTTTTTGTTGTTGTTTTTTTTTTTTCTTTTTTTTTTCTTCTCCCTCCTTCTTCTGCATTCAAAACCACAGCAATCGCACTGGAATCCAAAAGTCCTGTGCCCTCTGTCTAGGGCACTGTGGTAACAAGGCATTATTTGCCATGCTGGCTGTTTCTCTGGCCATTAGACTGTTTGCCTGTGATGGACGCGTCACTGATATTCAGGCTGGCAGGACAAGCAACTGTGGGCCAGCAGCCCTTCCCCTGCAGAGGAAATGCACTTTGGCATTCACGCTTTAATTTGTATTGTATGGCTTCGGCAATTGCTTTGACTGTTTTGATGAATGAAAAAAGTATTGTGGTGGAGTAGATTTGACTGTCCGTGCCCGCTCCCATGGAGAGGTGATTTATGTGTTTTTCTATTATTTAATTCTGTATGAGAAGGGTCAAGTAGTCTGAATCCCCACTCCACCCCCAAAAATTCACTTTATATTTTATTGCCTCTTATGCAGACACTTTAAAATTGGGCTTTCAGATATATGTTAAATACACAGTATCAAAATTATTTGTCCCACATATGTGAAGTTTTAACTGGGACTGTATAAGACATTAGCTAGTGTACTGTTTTACATTTAAATTCCAATTTCTTTAGGTTTCAATAGGGTTTTAGTACCTTTACAGCATCCACATATCGTCTGTCACCATGGTGTCATTCACAAATGGGCACTCCAGAATATCTCTCTTTCTCTAATTTGAACCAGAGACCCTTAGCACACACATGGCTTTGAAATATGGATGTTTCTCCCCTCATTAGACGGTCATCTGTTCGGCATGGATATTAATGTGATGTTGGTGTGAGAGGCATTGTGAAACCCTGTTCTCTTTCTTTAAGGATGTGGTGGACTCTCATACAGGGCTTGCTTTTCTGAAGGAGGCTTCAGACTTTCACTCACGCTACATTACCACGGTAAAGGGCAGCATGGCATAATACATTTTTGTTAGATATTTGAAATAATTTTACCTTGTACACGATGATTTGCAACTAACCAGTACATACTTAGATTAATCATTACAGTGTAGTTATGGATTGCATTTTTTTGCTGAGCCCTGAGATTTCTTCTGCCAACAGGTAATTCAGAGAATATTTTATAATGTAAACCGGTCATGGACAGGAAAAATTACCTGTTCAGAACTCAGGAAAAGCAATTTTCTTCAGGTAGGTATAGCTTCTGCAACCATTAACTTTCTCTTAAAACACTTTTTAACATTTTAACATTAACATTCTCTTAAAACACATTTAATCTCTTCTCATCTATGCCTCAAAGACAACTAATTTTTTTGACAGAATGTGGCACTTCTGGAAGAGGAAGATGATGTGAACCAGCTGACTGAGTACTTCTCCTATGAACACTTCTATGTCATCTACTGTAAATTCTGGGAACTAGACACTGACCATGATCTCTACATAGATCAGAGGGATTTGGTGCGACACAATGATCAAGGTATCAGGCCGGTCTCTGCAAACTTGGGGGGGAAATTAGGTGTTTGCTATGATATGGAGCATTAGTGGGGTTTCCCTACTAGTGGTGTATTTGGTGTAACTTCAATGTATTTTCCTGTTTCCCTTTCTTCACCACTTCCGAGGACATGTTCCTTCGTGGTGCTGTGGGGCTTAAGATCAATAGGACAATAACCTAGTCCCATTGTGAATTTCCTGCAGTATGACATAACGTCTGCTGCGAAACTTGATTTGTCCCTTTTGTCTCAGATTTTGTAAGTGGCTGAATTTAGGCTGTTGGGCCTACAAAGAGTGTTAAATTTTCTATAGTGCAGCACTGCACTCTTCAGCAGCTGATGATCAGTGACACTGATGTCCAGTGACATTCAAATGGGAAGTTTAGGCTTTTAATGTGTTTAATGTGATTTTTTTTTTTTTTACAGCCCTCTCTCACAGAATGATTGAGAGAATATTTGCAGGTACTGTAACAAGGTAAGGATGTTTAACTTTCAGAATTTAGTTGCAAAAATTCACACTGTTCTACTAGTGTTTTGCTGTGAGTTCACTCTTCATGTATTTTCTTTATTTGTTCTGATTTTCAGAGACAGGAAGGCCCATAAAGAGGGCAGATTAAGTTATGCTGACTTTGTGTGGTTCTTGATCTCAGAAGAAGATAAGAAGACTGAGGCAAGGTAATAGTCATCCATTTTTCAAATATATAATCACACTCCTATAGGATGTTCCCATTATGCAGTGCAGATTGTACCTTCCCAGATTGGTCCAAGAAAGGACAACAGTCCTTTCAGTCTGGGGACCCAAGTTTCACTGATGCAGAACAGTTACTGCAGCACATATTGCTGAAAATATTAATGTTGCATAACTTAGGAAGGTGTCCAAACACTAACTGCATCACAGCTCTTTGCATATAAGGCTGAGAAGAAACCATTGGGGTGCCCATCCACTGAAAGACTTAGAATGTGCATGTGGACATCAGAACTGAACCAGGGAGCAATAGAAGTGTCCTGTTCTGTTGAATCATGTTTTCTTTTGCATTTTGTGGATGGCTGGGTGTGTGTGTGACACCTACCAGGTTAAGTGGTGAAACCAGGGTGCACTGTGGGAAGAAAGCAAGCTGGGGGAGGCAGAGTGGGGCTTTGGATAGTGTTCTTGGAAATGTTGAGTCCTGGCTTTCATGTGGATGTAACTTTGACACATACAACCTGCTTAATCATTGTTGCAGATCAGGTTTATGGTATGGTCATGGATTTTCAGGATGTTCACTTGGCTTCCAAATCTTGGTCAGATTATGCCTTTGTGGGAAGTGCCGGACAAACTAGTCACTAATCTTAAAAATGTTTGGATTTCCAGCTGCAGTCTTGGTGCCAGGTACCATAGAACACCTTCAGAATCTTGTCAAGTCCATGCCTTGACTTGTTTTGACACCCATACAATATTAGGGAGGTGGTTTAGATGGCTGGTCAGTGTATAGTTGTCATATCTGTATTGACTTGTTTTTATCCATTTTTCATGCCCAATAATGTTTTGTTTTTTTTTATAAATAATTTATGAAATTCCTTGTGCTTTTAGTGTTTTGACATTAGCTGTTGTGGAATGAAAAGTGTGGTTTATTTTGGATGGATTGAATAATTTGATTGTTGGCTCTGTAGCATAGAGTACTGGTTCCGGTGTATGGACTTGGATGGCGATGGAGTCCTGTCCATGTACGAATTGCAGTACTTCTATCAGGAGCAGTGTCAGAAGCTAGAGACCATGGCTATCGAGCCGCTCCCCTTTGAGGACTGTCTCTGCCAAATGCTGGACTTGGTGAGGCCTGAAATTCCAGGTAGGCATTTTGTTAATAAAATTCTTCTGTTTTACTAATTTAATAAACCCACAGCAAGAATCAAACAATGCCAAGAACAAAATATGTTTGCAGGTTTTCCAGCAGAAACACAAGCATGTTTATCTTATCTTGTGGTCCTCTATGTTGTTGCTGTATAACTTGCCATCTAAAACAGGTTAATGGAGAAAAGTGTTGTAAATATTGATTATTTTGTCGATTAGTGGTTTCACACACATCTGACCAATAAGAGTAGTTTTAGGCAAGGCTAGGTTAAATAAATAACTTCATACTACTTTGTTATATCAGCACAACGAATGGTATATGCACTGAATATTGGTGAACTTGAAATATACTAACTTGGAAACATCTCTTTAGGAAAGATCACCCTCCGGGACTTGAAGAGATGCAAGCTAGCACATATATTCTTTGACACGTTCTTCAATATTGAGAAATATCTGGACCATGAACAGAGGGATCCCTTCATGGTTGCAAAGGTAATAATCCACTAGAGTTTGGAATGTTCTGTATATTTTGACATGCAGCAGTATAATAAAGTACTATTTACCACTTTCCAGGACGTTGAGGCTTTGGGGCAGGAGATTTCGGACTGGGAGAGATACGCTGCAGAGGAGTACGACATTTTGGTGGCCGAGGAAACCGCCAACGAGCAGTACAATGATGGGTAAAGCATCAGAATTTCATCAGCATTTCACACCGTTAGCTTGTCACAACTCGACCCAAATTGCCTCATTAAACATCATGGAGTATCACAGAGCTCTGGCTCTCAGCTTATGATATGTCCATCTTCCAGGGTGCAGTTTCACTAAATACATCCTTAGATTCATTCAGGTTTTAATTTACACTAGTGGGTGATACTGAAAAAAGAGTTTCAAATTAAATTCCTAGAAAATCTGAGAATGTAGTACAAGTAGAACTGTTGCTTTTTTGTATTCGGCTCCTCAACCAGTATATTCTGTTACAGCCAGTGATCTAGGCGCAAATGGCTTTTTCATGACAAAAAAAATGAGCAAAATGAGATTAGTACAAACGAAATTGGACTGGTTCACTGTCATTTGTAGGTTGTACTTTGCCTGGTCGGGATTTATTTACTGTAATACTGCACTTTCCAGCAATTGGTCATGACATGGTTTTGTGTGTGCTGTACTGCAGTAAATTATTATATACTTGTGTAAATGATTTGTAGTTTAGATTTTTTTTTTTCCACTCGATGATTATGTGGTTTTTTAGGGACACCACTGACTTCTAAAGGCAGGCTGCCTATGGGTAAGTGCAAGGTGTAGGTGCTTCCTGGGCTTATTCCATAATGTGGTATTGGTGCATATTGGGTCATGTGTTTTCTTCTTTACCTCCTGTCTCTGTAGTTGAACATATTTCTAATATAAAGATATCAGTATCCGTATTTACAGTGTTGGACACCAAAACAACTACAAAAAGCTTGTAGTTCACAAATAGGAAATTATTTTCTTTCCATATACAGCTCTGGAAAAAAAATAGATCACTGCTAAAATCTTTTATAGGTGCAAGTATTGAGCTGAACTGCTGACAGCCTAATTTATATATATATATAGTTTTTTAAAGCGTAAAATTAAATGAAATGTCAACTTGCTGTGCTGTGTTTACAGATCTTGAATAATCAAAATCTCTTGATCACTCTCAAACATTAATGACCATTGTTGTACTTCTAGTAGTATTTGGCAGTCCACCTGGTCACATTGCGAGAGGATTCAAGTGATCAGTACCTCATAAAGCAGAATGAGGTGCTTGTGTAGGAATTTAACAGACACTGGCATGGAGTGTTTGTCATACTCCTAGAGCTGCCGATTTAAAAATAAATTGCAGTGGTCGCTTATTGTATTTTATTTTTCCAACAGCTGTAGAGCTTGGGCATTACTGTTGCAATTTAAATTGTGTACATTGGTGGGGGAGTCAAAAATTGCACTATACATATTACGCAGGATTAAACTTGAAATTGAAATCGATATTCTCTTTACAGCTATGAAAATGCCCTCGACCCGACTGACCACCACATGTCCACTGAGTTTGAGCTGCGCAGTGAGAAGAGGCACCTGTTTGAGATTCCCAATCCCCATTATAACCTGGATTTGGATGAGTATGAGTATGTGGATGACTTTGAATGACAGCTACTGGAGCACTAAGATTAAAAAACTGTCCAAAGATAAGCAACACTCGGCAGAGTACAGCAATTCAGGCCGTCTGCACTTAACCACGCCAGTAGCTCTTCTCCATAGAGGTCAACAAAGTACCTGCAAAAGCTCTCGAGCCGAGTCCTGTTCTCTCACTGGCCCACGTGTTTTGGTAAGGCTTGGTACATTAGTATCTTGGTGAGCTAAGAAAGGAAAAGGGTCGTGCTAGTCTGGGTTATCAGCAGAGTAGATTAACCTACACAAAGCCCATCTATGTATGATGGGCACGTCAAGGTCTGTTGAGTGACTGCACAGGAACCTAAGGTCTGGTCACTGAGGTCAACTTGAATGTGCACTAGGCAACACATTTTAACATTTATAATTGGCTAATATGACATTCCAGAGATTAACCTAATTTATTACAGACTTTAGCTTGATTTCATGGACAGTGTGTTTGTAATTGTTCTTCGTCCAGAAGCCTAAAATGCCTCATACCCTCAAGACATCGTAGGGTTAAAAATGTTTAAGAAATAATGTAATTGTCAGCCTCTAACTTTTCTTTTCCATAGATGCAAAAGCTATTTTAAATTATAGACAGTATTTATAAACAATTGTACATATTTTTGTGCTTGCTGTGTTTTGTTCAGTAAGTGTTTAGGCTTACTTTAGCTACATGTTTTAATTATGTTAATGTTTTTTTTTTCTACAAATGTACTCAACATGGTACTTTGGGGAAAATTTAAGAATTAACCCTTTTTGTGTTCAAATAAAGTATTAAGTCCTCTCATCTTGTCTTTATGAATGCTGCATTTAATATTTAAATCATTTTAATATAAAAAAAAAAAAGAGCTGTGTACATATAAACATGGTCATGTGTTAAACAGCTGCCATAGACCCCAATACACTTATTGACAACCATGATAACAGTCAAGTACAATTTACATAGGACATGTAATTTACACATTCAGACCATTAAAACAAAGACTTCAACTTATTCTTAACTGGACAAATCAGACAGTGTATGTAAGCCACATAAATGGTATTTCTCCATAAGATTCTTCACTCCGTATGTTAATGTAGCACAATTAAACCAAGCCAATCTCAGCATTTGTGAATTTTCTGCATTTCAGTTTCTTCTTGAAATTTAAGAGAACGTAGATGTGCTAAATGAAGTTAGAAAACAACGCACACTTAAAATTTACTTCAGAACAAGTGAAGATAGATGTTTCTGTAATGATTGTATATCCATATTAATTTCTGTATTTTAAACCGTCCCTGATCATTTATTGGTGGTTGATAAGTATATGATTATGTAATTAACAATAGTTGGGCAATGAGTTGGTCAAAAAAAAAATTGTACTCGATAACCATCCAGTGAAGAATGAAAAAACATCCACAATATGACTGAATAAAAAAAGTGTTTTGGTGCAAGTTTAAAGAGCAACGTGTCATCACTAAAGGTACAAATGCAGCAATTATATTCAGAAATGAAAAAGTGTAACCCATATACTTTCAGAGTGGTGAAAGCATGTAGAAGCCTAAATTATATTAA
>JBBMFX010000002.1:5257157-5283150 GCA_037832545.1 Rhabdalestes septentrionalis | reverse complement strand
CCTGCGAACAAACCGAGCTAACTCTCAGAACAGTCAGTGTTACCTCTTCTGTCATACCCCCATACTTTATTTCTGCAATAAGCAGCTTGGAGACCAGTTCATATAACCCCCACTTAGACAGGTCCTGAGCACTGAAAGAGTGAGAGATTGAACGAGAATCTTTTGATTAAAGGAAGAGGAGAGAGCAACTAACTTTAAATGAGTCATCCTCACTTACTTGAGGAAAGCAGTTAGTTTCTTCAGAGTGGACAAAATCGCTCTTTTTAATACTTCATCTGCAACAAAGACTGTCCCCTACACAGGAGAGAGGGACACTGATGTTATGTGTGTTGAGTCAGTCCGGGTGCATGGACATGAATGCAGCAGAAGTGATTTACCACTACACAGTAGGAGTGTAATCATACACTGTTTTCATGATTTTTTTTTGTTGAATTATCCATCATATTTTGCTTGAAGTGAACATGGAATCTCAATGGGTCAACTGCGGTTTCTTTTTAACAATTAAGTACTCACACTAAGCGCCTCTTCTAAGCATGTTTCCAGTGTGTTCGTCCAGTGTTGAATGAGCTGCTCCATGGCAGGTACTGCCAAATTCTGCCAGCGTGAGTCATCAGCACAGAGGCTGTGGCATGAGCGCGCCGCAGCTTCCAGCAGACCGGCCTCTGTGTGTCTGCCCACTGCAGCGTCCAGCCCAGTCAGGAACGCCTGCACAGACTAACAACAACACTGTCAGTGTGTCAACAGAAGGTGGTGCTCTCCTGCACAACTCCACACCAGCCATTTACATTGCTGACCTTTTGAGACGTGAGAATTTAATTACAGGTAATGGTTCTGCATTGTTTCTGTACATTACATTTAAATTTGAAACTCTTAAAAATGTTTTCTGAAATGAGCCACTTCATGAAGTACCTACACGCTATTTTGTCTATTTTATCAGTGCACCTGTATGGCAAGTAGAACTGATAAAATGGACAATTCATGTAGATATGGGGGATGTTCAAACACACTTATATATTTTCAGTGGAAATGGCTATGGCTGGAAGAGTAGTAATTGGGCGAGTCGAAGAGTTTAGAGCCATTTTAGGGCCGTCTGATTTCCACCTTTCCGGAGCTCAAAGAAGCTTCAAGAGGAAGAGAATTTTCATGTGGTGAGGATCTGAAAGCAGCGGTGCAAGATTTCTATATATTGTTTTTGAAATTCTTAATTATCAGATTTTAAAAAGATGCAGAAACTTGGAACATTCCTCAAACAAGTGGTTTGTTAGAGGGCATACAGCACTGAAATAAAAGAAGCCACTGCAATTTATTTTAAATCAGCATCTCTATGAGTATGAGGACCATTCCATGCCAGTGTCTGTTAAATTCCTACACAAGCACCTGATTCTGCTTAATGTGGTACTGATAAGTGTTCACCTGAATCACATCTTATTTAATGAGGAAAAGTATAAAAACACTGTTGGAATGAGACCAGTTGGATGGTAAAACACAGCTAGAAGTTTGTCAAAGGTAATTATAGCTATTTATCTTAAAAAAGATTTATTTTGTTGTTTGTTCAATTTCTGTAAACACTGCATAGTTATGTCTGCATAGTCATGTCTGATGTTTTGTCTGTATAGTCATGTCTGATGTTTTGTCATGTCCCTTCTATTATGCTTTAGGGAACAATATTTTTATTTGGCAAGCAGAAGAAACATTGTCGGCAGTTCCTAAAAACTAAGGCAAAGCTGTTAATTTCAACACTTGCAAATATAAAAGACAAAAAATGAGAAACTGAAAACTTTTGTTGTGGTCTTTTTTTCCAAAGCTGTAAATTATATGTACAAGAGCTCCTCTGTCCAAATACGCCTTCTCGGTCTCTGAGGTCAGCTGACCAGCTCCTCCTGAGGGTGCCCAGGACTAGTCGGACGCTCAGAGGGGATCGTTAGCACCTAAATTGTAGAATGAGCTGCCTTAACACATCAGACAGACAGCTTCCATATCTGTTTTTAAATCACTTTTAAAAACTCATTTGTTCACTTTGGCTTTTAGGACATTTTAATTTTTAATTTTAGTCTGTTTATTTGTATTTTATTTTATTTATTTTTACCTGCTTTTACTTAATTTACCAAATGTTTCTTTATCTTAATTTTAATATATTTTATATATGTGTCTTAATTTAGGCTTTTATTGAATTTTTTTTTAATATACTTGTATCACTTTGGTCAACATTTTAAATAAAGTTGCCATTGCCATTGCCATGTACAAGAGGATGAAGAATAGATAAAGTTTTATTGATCAGACATAAACATAAGCCAGCATATATATATAAAGACAAGTTCCAATAGGTCACTGTTTACAGCAGACTTAATGCTGAGTTAATGTTCACTCATCATTTTACATCTTATAAGAGTACCTAGCTTTGTAAGGAATACTGTTCACTGCAAAATACAGAAAACAAAATGACTCACTTCTGTGCATTCATCACCACAGATGTCCTTTTGGAAATACTGAGGTATTTTGAGGAGGGGGGTCAGTTTTTCAGCATCTTCTAAATACTGAAAACACAAAGTTAGTCAATACAAATATAACCCCACACATTTAGGGCACAGAGACAAACCCATAGAAAAAAGCTATAGCTCACCTTGGATAACAGCTCAGGGAGAACCTTTAAGAAGTGTACTGTAAGTTTTGTACAGTCATCAGTCTGCTGCCTCTTCTCTTTAGTGCTCATCACCTTAAGCACATATTGGCACAATCATTTTTCTACACACTTACTTGCTTATTCCTTGAAATTTGTAATATATAAATAAAATCTCTGTCCATAGATACACCATTATCAATGACCAGCTACAAACATGACTGCAACACAAATCAAGCTGTCACTGTTACCCTCTAAGGCTGAAGTGGAAAGAAAGCAAATCCTAACCTTTTTGCCTGAGCCTCTCCCTGTTGTCGGAGGTCCTTCGGCAGCCTGTCTCACTGACGCCAAAAGAATCTCAATCACCAGAGCCTCCTCAGCACTACTCAGCGCTACAAAACACAAAGATACACACACGAACTTACAAAAAGCATGGATATACATGTAAGTATGCATGTTTTAAAATGTGTACACCAGTGATTTTCAAGCTTTTCATCTGTCACCCCAATGGAAAATGGAGTTCAGTGTCTAATTTCTGCAATATTTTGTGGTTTTTTTATTAATTTTATACATCATAGTACTAATAGTACCAATATCGTACCATAATCACAACTGATAGCAACAGAAAAATATACGTAATTCAACTTCTTAACACATCAAGCTAATTGATTGTAGCATGATAAAATATAAAGCAATGTAAGATAGATAAAGCTAAAGCTACAGTAGTGACATGTGGCCTTGCATGAACATAAATACGAGTGACTAATCTGTACTATACTAGAAATGCAATTCTCTTTGCACACATTTACATTGATGGGATTTTTTATGTGGTTTAATTTGTATTATTTATGTGGTTTAAGCTGATGTTATGTGTTGTTCATGCTTATGCTCTTCCTGTTTAAAAAGAAATGGGATATACAATTTTAATCTAAAAAATGCAATAAAACAATACTGGAATTTTAAGCCCCTTGAAAACGGAATCATCACCAGCCATAACATCGTCAAACCCCTCTTAAACGGACAGGAGACATATTATACTAGCCTTGCTCCTGAGAGGGTGGAGGCGTAGTGAGCAGGGAGGTCAGAGAGGCCCAGTCCTTCAGTAGAGCACCACCACTGTCCCACAGACTGTCCACTATATATAGAACATGGTGGTGTTGCTGCAACACAAACCAGAAGCACAGATAAACTTGAATGTTACTTGAATGTATTCACATCAATATCTGAATGGTCCAAACACCCGCTGAGAACACAGGTGGTGAATTCTAATTCTGTTTTCAAAAATATTCAATAAAAAGTCAATTTAAAAAAAAACTATCCCTTAAACATTGCAGAACACTAAGGCTGTACGCTACACTATTTATGAGTGAATCAAAACATTGTATTTCTAAAAAAAAGGAGTAGAACAAATAAATGTTCATAAGTCAACCTTTGTAAACTAAAAGAATGTTAATTAAAAGATCATTAAACAATTTTCAAACATTTTGTTGATCTATATCAAATGTAATACAGGGGAACTGATGGTACATTTGTTACCTGGCTGTCAGTGTAGAAGCGAATGAGGGCTCTCACTCTGGCGAGAGTCAGCGCTTTGCATTGGTCCTCCTCTGATGCTCCGGCCAGTGACTGCGGAACTGCAGGGTTACTTAACAGCCTGAGAGAACATACAGCACACTCTGAGCACAATTATACATGCTGTTTAGGCTTTGCATTAACAATATCTATCAAATAAATGTTGCATTTGTTTCTTAGTGACTCTCACTTGGTATAGAGGAACTCCCCTGCAGTGGCGGCAAGTGGTCGATGAGAGGAGTACACTAACTGGAATACGCATTTGTAGTCTTGCTGGCTCAGCACATCATCACATGTCCTGAAAAAAGCACAAGGCCATAAATATTAAGTTTTTAAATATAATTTAAATATAGTGTGCTTACACTTGAAATGTATCAGTCTCTTCTCATAAACAGACTCGGATATGCACTGCTTGTTGTACTTCAGATTTCTTCTCAATTTTCTTAATTGACTTTCTGTCATAAATATGACCTGCATGAATGTATACTGTAACACCAATATTTGCCTAAACTGAACTGATATAATAGTTATAATAACAATACAAATAATAACAGAAAAAACAGTCACATAACATTCACATCAAAGTACAGTTTGGTGAGCTAGGCAGCCTCCCAAGAACTAAACACTATTTGAGGTGAGACAGGCTCTTGAGGAATGTAAAATGTTTGGAGAAGAAGTGTGAGGAAGACCCACTGGGAGATGACCATCAGCAGCCTCATGGCCTGCACCGCTACCTCATGGTCCTTATCCAGAGTCATGGAGATCATTCTCTCCTGTAAACACACACGACACCCAGTCAGTCAAACAACCAAAAGCCAAGCTCCGCTACACACTTTAACTACCCTCTCTGAGAGCAATCTCATCTGAAAAGGTGTTATTTACCCTCGTTAGAGCTCCACTTCAATACGTAATGGTTTCTTAAGTCTGAACTGTGCCTGTCTGCTTTCCACTGAAGGCGTTCTGGCTAACGGTAGTGATGTGGTGGAGACGGCCCCTGAGGGAGGTTATCGGCCCTGTGTGAGAGATGCTGAGCCTTGGGCAAAACCTGAGGGGCTTCACCGCCTGTCAGTCAGCAATGGCCTCATCCACCATCCCACTGGAGTCGACACACATCGGCCTAATACACATCCTTCACCCAAAACGGAAACTTGGACCACTTCAGCACAGTTACAGGAAGAACGATGGTTTGCTTCAGCTGTGGCCGGAGGTGGATCACAACTTTTACTACTGAGATTGGGCTAATGGGCTATATTTTCCAGCACATGCTGGACATTTGTTTAGTATCTTTTTTAAATTAAGCAGATGGTACCTTAAACCGAGTGGTGAAAAGGTCCATTTTGGAGATCAGATGAACATCCTGATACAGCCCTTGTAGACCCACCACACACTTCAAGCGCACATCTGGTTGCTGTGAAACAAGCACAGAGCGAAGAAGTTACATGACATGTGGGTCACGCCAAAAATGTGTTTAAACAGGCCATGCTTAAATGTAATCCGTTTAAGTCAGGAATTAGTTATATTCCAATAGAGATCAGATCCTTTCAAAATTAGGCACTCAAAAAATATTTGGTAATATCAGATAATATTAAAAATATTCCTAACCAACAATGTGGCTCATACTATAAAGCCAAGATAGCATTCCTAAATTCTGAAACTCACCTTGTCATGCATCATCCAGCCTACATATTTCAGGTAGGTCTCATTCAGGAACAATGAACTGTAGATCTTCATCCATATGGTCAGTTCCTCCATACAGATCGCCCTGATCTCAGGTATCACATCTCTGCCAAGTCAGAACAAAGCAGAACTTCTGAAACTGCTCAAAGGCAGTGGATGGAACTCACACAAAAAGAAACGGCAAGCTAATAAAAACAGTAAACTAACCTGTATCTCTGAAGAAAAACCCCTTTAAAAAGAGCATCCATCATGTCTTCTGTTTCAAGCTTCCTGTCCTGCAGCTGAAAAAGTTCTCTGTTCAGATACTGTTCTCTAGACAGGTATCACTGCTGTGAATTGCTTTCCATCAATAGAACATGCATTGCCTTTCTACTGTCCAGCTCATACTTTGTGAAAAAAGTGTATTGGGTTTTATTATTATTTTGGATATCTCTGCTGGTTGAAATGACTGTGCCTTGCATCTTTCTGCAAGATCATTGCTGTTGAGGTCCAAACTGGAAAACAACAAAACATCTACACAATACAGCACTGCATCTTGAACCAGAGTGTAATCAGACTTGTCGGGGCCTCACCACAGTAATTTTCCCCTTGACCTTTTCCAGACGTGGCGAGAGACGTGGCTGTTTGTTGGAGGTCTTAGACATTTCGATCTCATAGAGTCTCTCAGCGTTGCCCGCGTTGACGCCGAGACTGAGGGCCACGTTCACCAAAGCACTAAGCAACTTCACGGCTGCAAGAGGTCCAGAGAGCAGAGAGAGGAGCAGAGAATACATCACCATAAGGGGAGAACTCTCAATCAGACACTACAGGCCATTCAGAGTCAGACAGAGTCATTTTAGACAGGAGTGACGTTTAGGAATAGTTATTCCAAATTATTCTTGTGACAATGTTCTAAATGTAAGTATTGATAAGATCACCACTCATGCCCTATAAATACTGTCCTATACATGACTTATATACTGCCCTAAAAATCCTTTGTTTTAACAATACCATGATCAATAGCAGTACAACATGTACACATTATTGTATATTCAAATAAATGAAAGTCAATACAAATGAAATCAGGCCTAACTATTAATTCTCCCTCCCTGCATAGACAATTATCATCCCATTGCCTAGGCCCTACACCAGACAGAGACATACAGGGACACAAAGTGACACACAGACTTAGACAGAGGGATCATTTAGCACAGGGAAGAACAGGGAAGCTCTGGCCCTAGAATACTGCCCTGCTTTTCCTGCTCTAACACAACTGATCTCTACTGTTCAGCTGATTAAGAAGTCCTTTTATATGTAGTGGTGGATTAATAACAGAGAAAATATTGAAATGTTCAGGGCAAGCACAGTTACCTGCCAGGGTGCAGGTGTGTCTGAAGGCTCGCACACACGAGGCAGAGAGTTCGGTAAGTAGAGAGATCAGTGTGTTCATGAGGTAGTTGTCGAAGATCACGCTATACTGGCACTGAGAAACAAGCACGGAAACAAACTCGCAGAACTGCAAGCGGAACTTCTTCCAGTACCAGCCGGTCATAACGAGTGGATACTCGCCTCCCTCCTGCCGAAAAGTGAGAGCAGGAAAAGGCATATATAAACATTTAAGAACATTTAAAACGATTATCTCCTCTATTAAAGGGATTCTTCAAAGAGTGTCATGATCAGAAGGACAGTTGTTGTCAATACTTGATGCAAATATTTGACATAAAGGAGAAAACAGGCATTATAGTTAGTGCTATAGCTGTATATGGGACATAATATAGAAAAAAAATGTCATGTGGTGCGACCACATATCAAAACGAATACATTTTTAAAAAATACTTAGTATTTATTTTACAAGTTGATAGTAATATCAATTGCTTATAAACAAGTGTTTGCATTCTTTTGAGTAAATTATGATCTCATATATTAGCTCTAATCACAGTCACCAAATTAAATGTAGTTAACCGACTAATTTTTCCTGTAAAATACATAAAATTGTTTTTTATTTTAAACACACCATTAACTTAAGCATATTGAATCAGTTTTTAATGTTTCAGCTACAGAAATGAGATATTTTATTTTGAATTTAATATAGATATTGTTATTATTGGTTGCACCCCATGATAACTTGACATTAAATTACAGATAAGTTACAAATAACAAATATTTTCAAAAGTTGAAGTGAGTACATATATGGGAGTGATACTACATAGAAAGTATTTGTACATTTAAACCTTTCTTAACTTAAAAAACAAACAGGCGGACAGAATATTTAGTTGTTACATCACTGGCGCATAGCTAGCTAAATCTGTTTGTCTAACAGCATTAAATTAAAGAATTTTATTGAAAGGGAGCCGGACAGTTTCACACTTACAACATCCATGGGCCACGTGACAGTCAATATCCATGGGAATGCCAGGAACTTCTTGTACTGCAAACCTGACCTCTGTAATTTGACATTCAAAGATAAGTCACTTTATAATCCCTAACTACATTTGGAATTACTGTCCCCAACATTTGTCTAATAGCTTAATATTCCAGCTTTGTGAAACATGAATTACACCATTTTTTATTTATAGTGTTCCTGTGTAGACCAAGTATCACAATTAGTCCATTGTTGTTGCTCCTCAGGCATGAACTTCCCTAATGAAACAATAAGCTGCTTCCAACTATGGCTGACAGATTCGCTTTGCAGTACAGAGCCCCATCACTGACCTTTTTTTTTTCCAACTAAATCATTATTTTTTTTAATGGAACTGATTCCAGACTGTTTACTGGCGTCAGTGACTTGATATTGCTTTCCTGAAGAAAAGCTTTAACGACATGAGAAAAGTGTCCAGAGCATTGAGGTAATGACCGTTGAGGTAATAACTGCTCTCTCAGGTCCTTTACCCGACATGCAACATCAGATCAGAAATGAGTGGGGAAATGAGATGATTCTTTATGTTTCAGCATAAATTCAGTCATCACTGAATATTGCTTTCATCCCACCAGCCACACTCCACCATCCAAACTCCCTCTGTATCCTTGTTTTCTTCGGTTTAAGTGTCAGTGCTAGTTTTCCTTTCGACTCTTCTGGATGTAAATCCCATTTCCTTCAGCCAATTTCTTCTGTTTCAGGACGTTTAATCTTTTGTGCATTTACATTTTCTATGTGCTGTTTTAAGTGGTCTACCTGTGTTTTACCTTACAATCATACAATTTGGGAACTGCCATGATTTTTTGCAATGATCCATACTGGATTTTCTTTTTGAGGTCCTTACACAATCCTATCCACTGTTTCAACTGATAGCTCTGTGCAGTGACTCCATCATTTTTGCCAGGAGTTAATAAAGCACATATGCATGTAAATCAGCATGAATGTATGAGACATAGCATGCGGAATTAGAACTTACCTCGTCCACGTCCTCCACCATCTTGCTCATAACCTCACTATCTTCTTTACTTTGAAACATCTCAGCAGTTACTAGCCCTAGAGAAAGTAACATTCAAGGTGTCAGAGAATATACAAGATATTTAAGGAATTGTGTGCTGAAAAAACACAAACACTATCAACAGCCCCCTTATTAGATGTTGGACATCAAAAAACCATGGGTGGTAAAACAGGGCTGCACTGATTTTGGCAGCGAAGGCCTAATATGCATTTAATGCTCCAGTTCATTCCAAAAGTGCTGACAGTTGGAGAAGCACCACACCAAATCCCACACCCTAAACTCGTCAAATCTGTAAAAGCCTCGCTTTGTTTCCAAGCACACAGTCACACTGGAACAGAATAGGGCTTTCTCGAAAACTGTTGCCACAAAGTTGGAAGCACTTACAGCATGATACCAGTGTTTTCAGCCACCCTTAATGTTTAGCTATTTAATGCCAGTCAGACTATCTTATCTTTGGCATATTGGCTAGACTGAATTTAAAAAAAATGGGAACAAGTTTTACTGTGATATGAAACATTCTCATTGTGTTTGACCTGTTTCTTGTTTTTTGCATGCTTCCTGAGTCTTTTTGCCCTGTTTTCCTGGTTATTTACATTCTCCATGTGCTTTTGTTTACTTGACACATGTGATATTTGGTCTTAGCCCCACCTTAGCCGCCCCCTTTGCTATCCTGCTTTCCTGTGTCTTGTTCCTGTCTCCTCCCTTCACAAGTTGTATCTTTGCTTTAGTTAGTATAAATACCCTACGATTGTGGATTCTTTGTACATCACAATGTATCGTACTTTTTTACTTTTCCTGTTAAATACCATGTTTTTGCACAATTCTGTTTCATTTCCTAGTCCAATGTTTAAGTTTTACCTCTTAATATTCCAAACGTTCCCTTACTATTTTATCATGTTTTTCTCTTTCATTAGATCTGCAAAGTGTCTAAAGTTGCACTCTGTCTAGATAAAGAAACTCAGCATTCAGCGCCATCAGTCATCTGGAATCATCTACTCCTGTTTCTTCACTGGTTCAGGACTTCAGTCAGATCTGCTCTGTTATGCCTGAATGACCCATATGTAGGACACTGTATGTTTCAACAAACAAAAACATTCCTCTGAAACTGGTCAGGTTCAGGGATTGGCCTGAAAATTAGAGCCTTGGAAAGCCCTTCAGGAAGCCTGGAAAACTATTCCTGAAGAATGCTGAAGAAATTACGGGTGGCTCAGTGCTGTAGTGGTCGAAAATGTCTCTGTATGCTGTAGCACTAAGATTATCTTTCTCTGGCATTCAGGGGCCTAACCATGAAAAACAACCCCATACTATTATACCTCTCGAAACATAGCACTCTCCTGGTATCTGTCAGACCCAAATTTGTTTATCTGACTGCCAGATAGTAAAGTGTGACATTTCACGTCAGAGAACATGTGCGTTATAGCACTGATGTTTCACACTGTACATGGAGCAGCTCCATGCAACATCAGTGTTAAGATAAGTCCCGTGCTGATGTCGTTTCCAGAGGCAATTTGGTATCCTGCAGTGAGTGCTTTGAATGAAGACAGGCAGCTTTATATACTCCACCTTTCAGCGTTTGGGGTTTTGTGGTCTATGGTTTCGTGAGGGAGCTGCTGTTGCTCTTAAGAGCTTCCACTTTAC
The DNA here is from genome assembly GCA_037832545.1 of Rhabdalestes septentrionalis. Taxonomy (NCBI): domain Eukaryota; kingdom Metazoa; phylum Chordata; class Actinopteri; order Characiformes; family Alestidae; genus Rhabdalestes; species Rhabdalestes septentrionalis. The sequence continues at coordinate 5,272,236 of JBBMFX010000002.1, read as the reverse complement.
AATAGCAACACTTACACTTATAGCAGGAGAGAAACTTGTGGTACTTGTGGTAAAATTGTCATCCTATTAGAGAGCAACATTTAAAGTGACAGTGCTTGATTTCATTTACACATATCCTTTTTAACATATTACAATATGTATTATTTTTATACTTAAAAATATGACAATGTTAATAGGCATTGTGATAAATTATATTCATACACTTAAACATGAGAGGGAGGGTTAAACCATGACATGCAAGCATGTTTTTATAGGAATGATGCTGAAGCAAAATAGCTCAGAATGACACTAACTGTGGTAAAAGCTACAATATACATTTCTGAGCATATCCTGGATATCTTTAGTAGAACATGCATCAAGAAAACATCTATCAGTATCGTGTTGCTAACCCTATATTTTGCCCACCCCTGCCATGGATTACTTACCCTTGCATCCTGAACACTGAATGAAGAAGCTGATGAGGTCAAGCAGGGCTGGTTCTCTATCCACAATATAGGCCTCGATCCAGTCATCCACCACAGCCTTCGGAGCAGATGCAGCACAGAAAATTGCAGTTAGTTGTGCCACAAGACCAAAAATGACAAAACTTGAAGCCAACCCAAGAAACAAACCAAACCGCCAAGTGTGTATGTGTGGATCAAATCACCACTGTGTACCTGCATGGCACTCCGGCCCATGGTGACCACCTCAAACAGGGTGAGGGCCTCCACATCTCTGCTTTTGAGTTCCTCATTCTCTGCTGTTCCCAGACTGCCACTGTTGTTCCTGGAGCGCTTCTGCTTAGCATTCTCCGAGCCTTCTCGGGCTTTCCTCTTCCCTCTCTATACATAAAAAAAATGGTTATGAGGTCTATTAAGGCTGCGTGAGGGATTAGTTCGCTACACACAATATTAATGCATTCACATCCTGCAAATCTTCATGTCAATTCTAAACAGGAAAACAACTGACATGTAGTATCAAGTCTTACCACATTCTTCTGTCTGTTCTCATTTCTCACACCAGTGGTGTGATTCACAGACGTGCAGGAAGAGACATCTACACTTGAGTTCTCCCTTTAAAAAAAGAACCAATTACTTGAAAAACATATCCATAACTAGAAGGTTTGACAATAATCTGATTTATCTTGCCACAAAAAAGCCAAAGGCCAATGTGTTTGTCTTACTTTTGCACTGATCTAGACAGTAACGTTGGTTCTGCTATCATTTCTTCTTAGATCATTTTGTAACACTGGATTGGAGCTTCGCGTTTTCTCATTTACTGTACAAAAAAGAAGCAGACAGTCAACACAGGCATTTTTTTTTAATATATTCTACATTATTTATAACCTACATTATTTCTTTCCATACATCATCTTCTGGAAAACACTCAAATGTTTTTTGGCATTTTAACACTGTGCATAAAAGAGTATGTTCCTTAGGCCTATTAGCAAAACCACAGTAGATGAGCTCAGACTGTTGGCGGGTACATTTTAAAAGCAAATGTCTATAAAATGAGCCATGAGATGTTTCCAGCCTGCAAGTAGATATATTGCGCTATGGAGAAAGTTTAGCAACCCCTGGTAAAATGAAGGACACACTCTAGAGAAAATGTTCTTGCATTTAATTGCACAGTGTCTGGTATCATACTTGAAATTAATGAAAGATAAAATATAGGTGGTGCAAGAGTTACGGACCATATTTTCAAATTGTTAAACAAAAACTGTTTATATTTCTTATAGTGTGTGTGCATAAATATGTTTACATAGATAACCAACAAAACAGTGGTGTTCAAACTAATGCATGGGGCTGAATTTGTATTACATTGTAAGTAACACTTAATAAATGGGACATTTTTATGTGCATAGATTTTTTTTTTTAATACCTAAAACAAAAGTTACACATAAAACCGAATAGCAAACATGAATGTGCGCACATATATACAACTACATACATATCACACCGGTTTATAATACCATTTACATGCACATTACATCTTACTATAAAGGTTTGTTGGCCTAACTGTTTTTACGACTTCCGTTTTTAAATGGGGATTAAAATAATTAATAACTGAATTTCATGAGGTTATTGTAAAAATACATTTTACAAATATGTACATTAAGTGCAAAAGGTTTTTTGAAGTGCAATATAACATTATGTGCAAAATATATCCATATTTAATCACAAGAAATATGTGTTTATGAAAGTATTTTTTTAAGTAATTTTAGAGTAGTTGGAGTTAATGAGTAGAAAGTAGCATTGGGGACAGGCAAAAAAACAACAACAACTCAGAATACAAAAACACAAAACAAATTCAAATAAAAACTTCAACAAAACAGAATCTACTGAAAGTCTCAGGTGAGGGTTACTGATGTTTTAAACAGTATTAACAATTAAGAAATGTGTTAAGAAATCGTATTCATTTTAATACATTTAATGAGCAGCTAGAATTAGGAACTCACACTCTGAAATTAACATTTAACTACACTCCATAGCGAATATAATTCATATGGTAACAGACTACATGGAAAAAAGTATTGGGAGACCTGTTTGGGCTCGGCCCCTTACTTTCAATAAAAGGCAATCCTAATGCTTAATCATACCAAGACATTTTGGACAACACCATTCTAACAACATTGTTGACACAGTGTTGGGAAAAGGCCATTTCCCTTTCCAGCATGACTTTACCCCCAGTGTACAAACAAGCTCCATAAAGACATGGTTGGATGAGTTTTGAGGTGGAAGAACTTGACTGGCCCACACAGAACCCTGACCTTGACCCAATCCCGCACCTTTAGAATGACCCGGAACGGAGACTGTGTGCCAGACCCTCTCATCCAAAATCAATGTCTGGCCTCCTAATGCTCCACAGAATGGATGTACACAAATACCCACAGAAACTCTCATTGAAATATCTTGCAAAAAGCACTCCAAGAACTGTGGAAGCAGTTATAGCTGCAAAGGGGGACTAAATCTATATTAAAGTCTATGTAATTTAATCCAATGTAATTAAAGTCCCTGTTAGTGTAATGATAAGGCATCCCAAATACTGCATTTGTTTGAAAATGAAAAACAGCTAGGATTAGGAAGAATCCATTTGCAATTCACATTAAACTACATTCCATACTAAACAGGAGCTGATTTCTTGTCCTCAATCAGGACACAGAGACAGACTGGGAATGATCCATATGGTAATAAGGGTATTGTAGCTCCTGTAACAACTTTCAAAACCAACGTCTTTGTCATTGTCACTTTTTCAAGGAACGCGATATTTAAGGTGCAGCCTTTATAATAGAAATAAATGCAATATTGAAGATAGTGATACTGTGTTTAATCTGTTGTTGTCACTAGCAGACACACACACACACTAATGGTGGGCTAGGGGTTAGGGAAGAGGCCCTGTGACCAAAGATGTGTTCGAATCCCAGCGGCACCTCGGAGGGACCCTTGAGCATTGTACCGTCCCTACACACCGCTCCCCGGGCGCTGTGTTCCTGGCTGCCGCTGCTTTACTTGTGTGAATGGATTAAATGCAGAAAACGAATTTCGTGTTGTTTATACTAAGTGCTGTGGTGTACTTGCGTATAACAAACAGCCACTTTAAAAAACAAAGTTAAACAGGCATAAATCCACACAGACACACACATCAAACTCTGTGTTTAGACACAACAAAGCGCTTCATCTATTGGTCAGACACGTGTCCGTAAAGACAAACCAGGCTTTGATTGGCTGCTGCAAGCTTCACTCAGCATCTGCTCCTTCTGTTCCCTCTTAGTGTTCAAACCCAAACAACAGACCACGGCAGTGGACACAACATCAACAAATGGACCTCACCCCTGCTGATCACCATTATGCCCTTTCCCAGTTAAATAATCTGAATTTAACGCTGTAAATGAATGAGCGCCCGAGGAATGGAGGAATAAACACCAGTAGATGTTGAACACACTCACACACGTTTAGCGCTCAGGAGAAATGAACAAGACCTCTTCCGCCTGCAGTTACGAGTCCAGATACAAAACAGGAGCCCTTACCAGTATTTGTGGACCTGGGGTTTAAAGAAGAGAGGATAAACGCTGTGAGAGATGAGAAATGGAGAGGGCAGTCAGTAAACACAGCGCCATCATGTGGTTCAGACGCAGAGAAGAAGGAAATACGTCACCCCCTTGGGTTCCCCACGTGGCACAGACCTGATTAAAGAACCCATACCCTGCACTTTTTACATCACTCCTAACAAGGGTGGATTCAGGTACCAACAACCAGCCTAGTTCAGGTACCAACAACCAGCCTAGTTCATTATTCCAAGGTCATTTTTATTGCATTAACACTACATCATTTGCAATATCTTATGTGCAATAATTTTACATTGGCAATATAACTACTAATGTCAACATGCAACAAGGTACTCCTAACTACCATCCGTGTTGTAATTCACTTAAATGTACGTTATTTATCTATGGGGGTGTGGCCAAATCCGAATACGATATTCGGAAATGCACAAATAACATGTTTTTATGAATACGGTATTCGTACAAATACTTAAAAATATTTATATAAATATTATAAATATTGGGGAACCCCGCCCCCAACCCGTCACAAGCTCGCGTGGTTAGGGCAATCGCCCTGCGATCAGAAAGTCGTGGGTCGATCCTGAAGATCGTAAGGTACCTCTGAGGTGCCCTGAGTAATATACCTTCCCCACACACCACTCCCCGGGCACAGAGTTCATGGCTGCCGCTGCTTCACTTGGTGAATGGATTTAATGCAGAGGAGGACTTTCGTCCTGTTCACACTGTGTGCAGTGGTGTGTTCAGGTATGACTATTGATCACTTTCACTTTTAGATACTCCGCTTCCCCTCCCCCTCCCCTGTCACAAACTCAAGTTCAGGAGTAGATTAAGAAGAGGGGGGCGGACGGAGTTTAAAGTGTACTCGAATGCAAATACAAATACAAATTTTTTTCCCTTTTAACAAATACAAACACAGGTATGAATAGCAGCCGCTATGCACACCCTTGCTTATCAATAGTATTTTTACCCAGCATTTGTGTATAGATCATAGTATATTTCTTTTTTTTTAGATTGTTATGTAGATTTATTTTATTTTGTTCTAATCTCTGTGTCTCTGTGTGTTTTTGCGATCATAACATATAGCTTCACAGTCGTGGTCCTGGGGTGCCTCTCAGGGCAACGAAAGTTTAGGCAGCTCAAAATCCTAGGCGATTCTCAAATTCCGCCTGGACGCAGGTCTCAAAATGAGTATACGTCCGGGAAAAAGAGGACGCCTGGTCACCCTACATACCACAATTTTTTGTAGCTACACAGTAATTTTTCTTGGAAAGTTCAATGCTCATCAGTCTATAATTTTGTCACCATTCACCACTAGTGGCCAGTGCACAGATGCACACTAACAACCCTTTCTCACAGCAAAGTGTGCAGGAGTTTTGCCCATTAGGGTAGTCTATTATTGGAGGACGAGTCTGTGATTGGAATATGGGACTGGAGCTGCCCCGACGGGACAAATCAAAATAACTCATATTTCGGAATGTCTCGGACAATAAGGGACGGTTTGCAACCCTTTATCCTTTAGAATTAAACAGGCTGTTTTGTCACTCTGCCTTGAAAATGTATAAGACATGGAAACGGCCTTTGTCCTGCATTCAAATATGGTCTAGGATGAAACACTCCTTATGAATGGATGAGTATACATTATTGTGTTGTCATTAGTAACATCAAATTAAAAACAGGTCGTGTGAATTTTGATGTCACAATTTGACCGTACTGCCCGAGAGTAAATGGTACAACTTTGGCAAAGTTTATGTACAAAGTTACATTTTTATTTAAGTAAAAGCAACGAAATGTTTTCTCATACTGGGATTTTAAAAAATCAGGCAGATATAGGTACTTTGATACACTTAAAAGTTTGTTTATACTAATATTAGCAGATGTTTGTAGATGAGCAAAAGAAAATATTTCTATTAAAAATAATGCAATTGTCATAATATAAACCCTACACTATTTATGAGTGAAGGTGCACTCATTCCTGATTTAGGTATTCCACAGTGCAAACACAGTTTACATAACCACTGCCCACAGAATGGGTCACACTGGAACAGCCACAGATAACTCAGTGCCCAATGCCATCAACTGATTAAGATCATTTGAATGAGTAATAGGGGTGGAGCCGAACCCAAATATGGTATTTGGAAAGACACAAATAATGTGTTTTTTACAAACATGTTATTCGGACTAATACTTAAAAAAATACTCAATACTCAAGTTCAGGTGTAGATTCGGGGAGGGGGCGCACAGATTTTGCAATATGAATTTTACTGGAATACAATTACGAATACAAATACTTTTCCCTTTCAACAAATACAAATACAGATACAAATAGCGGCCACTTTCCACACCCCTGGTGAGTAATAAATAGATTCATCATAAATAGCACACATGTAAAAGGTAAGTAAGGCATTGAGGCTCAAGTGTCAAATTCAGTTTAATCATATTCCAAATGTGACTGAATGCCGCTAGCACCATCATGTAAGAACAAAATACAATGGAAGAGAAATAACATCATCAAACATTAATTATGCTTGTAATTAGTCGTTTCTTCACAGTCTATTCTTTGCTTCTCCTGATATTACATGCCAGGTCATTTGCAACGGATTTATCCAATAAACATTTCGCTGGTCTACTTCAGTACAGTCAGTACAGGCATAAAAATACTTCCTGATTATACAGTAATCAGTAGCCTTGGGCTCATCTGCTGTTATACGAAAGTGATTTATCAATGGCCAATAACAGTGTTTTAGTAACCAGCTGCACACACTTAGTTACAGACTACAGACCACATACAACTTTTGTCAGGACCACCTGGACACAAAAGCCAAGATCGGGCTGAGTTCCTCCGTGAGTTCTTCTGTGAGTGAAGACACAGTTGATTTGATGTTGTGGGTTAATTGTGTTATCCTGTCAAAGTGAAAATCATATAATTGGTCTTTAGAACCTTGCCAGTTAGCAAAAAACACTCTCTGGTATATGGAGGGCTAGAAGTGCCATTCACCTTTAATGTGTAAGCTTGGCAAACAACATAAAGCCCTTACCAGCTGATGTACTGGGCTGGTAACTGTGGCTCTTGCTTAGACCCTTCCTCTGTCATCAACGACATCTTCATCTGCTTAAAGTTGGCCTCTATGTCCCTCTTTATAGGGGTAAGTGGTACCATGTCATTAAGAGAGGTAAGAACTTGCTGTAACACAAAAAAGAAAAGCCCCTTGCAGTGCATTACAACACAAGATGTATGTCTGCATTTGCCTGAAACTACACAGAGAAGTTTGCAAAGACCTGCTTTTCCAATCTGTCTCTCATTCAATTTCTATAACCGCTTCCTAACTAGGTTCACGGGAACCTGGAGCATATCCAAGGGTCTACAGGCGCAAGGTAGGGAGTCACCCAGGGCAGGGCACCAGCCCACCACGAGGCACACACACCATTCACTCACACGCTTACACCAACAGTCAATTTAGAATCCCCAATTAACCTGACATGCATGTCTTTGGACCGTGGGAGAAACTGGATACCCCAGAGGAAACCCACACCACCCCGAAGATAACATGCAAACTCCACACACACAAGGCCTGGACTATTTCTCTTGTAATCAAAGTTAGTGACAGGGAGTTTCTCACTCATTTCTAAGCCTTCTGGGAAGGCTTTTCACTAGGTGTCACTCCAGCTCATTCTAGAGGTACTGGAAGGAGCTCAGTCACTCCAGAGAATGCACTCCTCCACAACCTAAAGCTGAGGGGGCTTTGTACTATTTTAACTGATGCTTGCCATTGGGCATGTTTGACTCATGTGCTGCTGTTCCAAAGCTTTCTGCTTTATTCACAACACATTTCAAACCCTTATCTCTCCTGCTGGCTTCTTTGTCTGTCTTATGCTGTTTCTGTCTGTCTCTGAGACTCTCCTTGCACTGCTCTCCAAACAACGAAATTATGGATTTGATCAACTGGTCTCTGAATGCAATTGACCCCATCTTCTCGACAAGAAGACAATGCTGGAACCCCCAGTGTAAGATGGACGGGTCTGTGACCAGTGCTGTCATAGCTGCAGGACCGGATGGCTGCTGTTTAATGCTGGACGCAATTACCCCCCCCACACACACAATTCCCTCACCTCTACCCCCTCCTCACCCCCACCCCACTTGGCATTGTTATGTCTTGATGATTATGTGTTATGTGTTTATGTGCTTGTGCTGAGGTGTTTTTTTCTCTCTGTTCTCATACTGCCCAGAAGGACAGTCTGAGAGGGGCTGTTTTTTATCTGCTCCCCTCTACCCTCATGTTCTTACATGTTGTCTTATTTTCCATGCTGCCTCTTGACAGACCTGTCTATCCCCCTAAAATGTATTGTTTGTTATTGCCGAAGAGGTCCAATTTCGCTGCATATAAAAGTGTATTGATAAATAAAGCTTACCATCATCATCATCATCATCATCATCATGAAAACTAGAATGCATTTGAGCAAGAAAATGCTGAGTGAGTTTGCGCTCTGGCACTTTTTTAGCACTAAAACAGGAATTCCCAGGCTGATTCTTTTATAAACTACAATAAACAGTGACTGACATCTTTCTATTAAATGCTGTTTAGGAGTCTGTAATCTCTGTAGCTTACACTGATGTTTTGCTCTGTGATTGTCTCCTTATGTGTAACATAGAGAGCAGATTGAGTCACAACGCTCGCTCAGAGACTCACTCTCCCCTACACACTGTTAAGGTGACTTGCCCCTCTGATCTCTCTCCCTATACATCACTCAGGCCACAAAAATCAAACCTTTAAACAATCAAAACCGGCCCCTGATCACACAGACAACAAGCTGCATACAAGTGGGTTAGATCTAATATGCATGTCAGATTTGGAATTAAACCAAAACAGACACAAATGAAAAATGCCACCTATATAATACTACTATTACTGCAACTACTACTACTAATAATACTTAAAACATGCATTAAATCCAGTCATAATACTAATAACACAAACACTGAGAAGCACAAATAAACAACAGCTTTACCTGTATACACCTGAGTGTATCAGAGTAGATGCCTTTTGGACTTACAAAATATCAGCAGCATCCATGTACTAACAAAATGATCATTAATTATCTGTCTATTATTATTTTTACAACATTGCATTTACAAAAGGAACAAACAATTATTACAAGAGGGATGGCAAAATATTTATACTCACATATATGACAGCAAGCTGATGAGCGATGTACTTGTGGCTACCCAGGTGCTTCACATCATCTTCTAGCTGCTGGCTCAGAACCAGCAACTGGTTAAGCCTTCCAAGGTGAGGAAAGTACCCTGCAATCACAGCAACAGTAACAAACAATGTCACAAATGAGGATTTTTCTTATCAAACAGGGCTTTTTATAACAAGTTTTTTTCTCTAGATTCATAGATGATGAGGCACCTCACCATCCAGAGGTGGCCGCTCCAGCATGTCCACAGGGCTGCCGTGGATGATGTACACTTCTACTCGAGGGAACATGGCAGACAATCCAGCGATGTCCAAATAGTCCTAACAGACAGGGGTATTTAATCCAAAAATTTACCCCTGAGAGGAATACATGTAGAAGGTTCCAATTATGCAACTAGAACAGTTACCTCCAGCAGTGGTGCAGGTTTAGGCAGGTGTTCAATGCAATGGTTCATCTGATCTATAATCTCAGCACCTATATGCACAATAAGTAAAAAGCTGCATGTTGTGATTAGTTACATATGTTGAAAGAAATACCAGCATCATGTGTTGACCCACAGAGCAGAATTTGGGTAATGGTCACCTTGTTGTTGGAAATAATCTGATTCTGCGGGACTTGCATCTTGCTTTAACTGCCCCTGAAACGTAAAGAAATCTTAAGAATGTGCAGAAGAAACAGATACATTTTACAAGCCCAAAGGGATGTAGACACCTCTAATTAGTGAATTAAATGAGCTGGAGTGGCATTTGTTATGCAGAACGAATCATCCAGGTTCTGTATCTGAAATCACTAATATTCCTGTGGCTTAATGCAATCAAATCCTCACAGCAATATTCCAAAATCTAGTGAAGACATCCCATCCTCTTAATGAAAGTAAAGGGAGGACAAGTTCCCTGTTATTGCCCTCTATTTCAGAAGAAATGTTGGATGAGCAGATGTCTACAAACCTTTGGACACACAGTGTTAACACCTATATGAACCTGGATTACCTGGTGGACCTGAGCCCTGATGAGAAGGTCCAGCTGGCTGCAAAGGCACAGCATCTCTAGCCCTACCTGCTCAGGACTCAGGTGGATTGGCATCAGGGGCTTCTTCACATACAACTCAACTGGACAGAAAGAAATACATTTCAGTTCATCACTGTTAACCTTAATGTTAAAGTCAACAAGTCTTTAGACAGCTTGACGTCCAACCTTGATAACAGATTCGTCCAGCCTGGGGTTTAGTGGCGCTAGGGAAGGATTTTTTTTAACGCAACGCAGGCTCTACTGGTAAATAAATTAAAGCCACAGGGAGATGAAACAAGCAGTCTCACCTTTAAAACAGCTGTTGTAGGCACAGGGCTGGCACAGGGGCTCTGTTAAACTGACCGCTGCCATTTCTCTCAGCTGATTCCCTCGACGCAGCTAACCTTCCTTCACCCTCGGACGAGGATGTCCTTCTCTACTATAATATGCTAGGCTCATATACTGTTTGTTTTTGTTCTCTGTTGCGGTCTTTTCCCAGTTAACAGTCCACAAAACATCGGACGAGAAGATCAGCGTCAAAAATCACAGCCGAGGCTCCCCCGTGGTGTATGACGTAACCATAGGAACGTATAAAATCCGTGGTTCCCTCCCTACAGTCAGAGCTGATGCAGAAAACGGCACTACATGGACAGAAGTATTGGGCCGCTGCATTCAAATGACCCCGCAGTCAGATTATAATATGGACTTGAGCACCCCCTTTACAGCTACAAAACTTCTTGGAAGGCTTTGGTGCCTTCAGTTAATGTGGACATGATCCTCCCTTGCAGTTCTAACAGCTTCCACAATTCTTGGAAGGCTTTCCACAAGATTTTGGAGAGTTTTTGGTGACTTCAGTTTCACCAGTTAGCAGGACTCCTTCGGTTACACCACACCATCAAGGGTGGAAGGGAGTGATGTGGGGTCATCCACCATCTCAAGTAATGTTGTTGGACAGGACCGCCAGTTCAGTTTAACCTCCTAGCATTATGCTGAGTGTGATGGGGGAGAGGGAGAGCCATCTGCTCAGCCAGCGATGGCAAAGAAAACGGTGCTGTCTTGGACACTAGGACACAGATGGCTGCAACAACACTGGTGTTGGATCTGCCACTGGCACGCAGGAGCCCCAAATTATAAAATTATCTTTTCAAAATGTTTTGTTGTTTTCATACGGACAAATGCACCATAGCCTATTGGCCAAAAACTGCTCGTTGTAGAAAATCAGAAATATTTTGCAGACTCTCAAAAGTGTTTTTTGCAAACTGAAGATTTTTCTTAATTCTGCCCTGAATTCATAGATGTATGCATAGTACTTGCATGTCCTTCCTTCATTTCTGTACACTTTAAATGAGAGGAAACCATATACTGTACACCTGAAGTAAATGCTCATTAAATGTGGCGATGAACCCAGTTGTTGTTACAGCAAGCCAAGGTGAAAGCAATTTAGCAGTATGCTCTGTTTTTATAATGTAATTCTTTCTTCTATTTTCCAGCCGTAAAGAGGCTATTTAGCTCCATTTATTTAGCGGGCGCCCTCTGGCATTTTTCTGTTTTTTCTTGTTTAATGGAAAGAACAGAAGTGGCCGGACTCTTTTAATTAACTGCCTTTAATTACACCCCACCATTAAGGATCATGCAAACTTTATGACTAAAATGATAAAACACTAATCTCAATCAGTAGAGCTGTGGGGTAAATTCCTTTAAATATTATATGGTGTTTGACTGACCTCTTAAAACAATAAGCCATGCAATATAGATTAAGCTCAGCTTATTATTCATTAGGTAGGAAATGTTGGTGGTTTTAGGGCAAACATATACATTACTAACTCGAATAATTAAATATAGACAAAATGGTTTTGGCTAGTGAAGATATTCTGTATTCAGTGTTTCTTTCTTAACATGATCAGGTTGGTATAAAGTTCAGCCCTAGTGCAATAACTGTCTAACGCTCTCTCACCTTTACTATACCGTACACACCTACAGATTCTCCGGATTTCAGCATGACTGTATCCCAGTGCAAAATCAACATCCATAAAGGCATGGGTGGATGAGTTCGGTGTGGAGGAATTTGACAGTCCCGCACAGAGCCCTGACGTCAACCCCATCCAACACTGTTGGGATGAACTTGAACAGAGAGTCAGGCCTTCTCGTTCAAAATCAGAGTGGAAGCTGTTACAGCTGCAAAGAGGGGATCAACTCCATTTTAAGATGTGTACTTGAATGCACTGTCATTAAAGTCCCTATACTTTTGTCCACAGTGTGTATACTCTTGAGGTTGATAGTGATGGTTAAAACCATGACAGAGCCATAATATAGGCTGTGACTACCTAATGAATATTTTATTTGTACTTCACAATTCAAAGCTTGTAATCTCTATCAGGGCTTTTATGAAGTGCTGAACAAATTGTAAATTAAAGCTTTGTAAATGTACATAGCTCAAACTGCCCTGTAAATGAACTACACTGCAATACTTTTATAACTTCAGTACACTCAATAAACAGACCTTCCATAATGACATTTTAAATCTCAAATTTGAAGAGCTTCTCTAATAGAGCTTATCTGCTCCCTCTGGTTTGGGCAGTCGTTAAATACTTTCTCCACCATGAGGACTTCTGTCTCTGACCGAGAACAGGTAGGACAACCAGCAAAAACCGGAGTTCAACTTACACTGTGTCTTATTATAACATGTGTAGTTGATGTCAATACAGCACAAGGAGACAAAGACCTTCTGGATAAGAACTAAACCATTTATATTATCTATGAATAGTCCAACATTACTTCAGTCAAGCCATTGGAACTTGAACACAAAGTCTGCGTAGGGCATTTGTTGCCCCAAGTACTTTAACCAAAGTGATTTAGGACCACCTAAACTAGAAGAGTCCCGGTAAGCGGATCAGCAGTTTTCATACCAAACTGAAGCATTAATCAGAACTGCTGATCAGTTAAGGTCGATACGTTTTTATCTTGCTTTCAAGCAGCCTAGAGCAGAGAAACATCAAAGCAGTACATATTCTGTTCCCTAAGTATCGGGGACAGTCTCCCGGGAGGAACGTGGTGTTAAGGGTTCTGCTCGGCGGTGGTATCCTGGCCTCTTGGTCCAGACGCAAGTATCAACTCACTAGGCCACCACCACTGTGCTATAAACATAAACTTGTTTGTAGAGAATGTTTACCTTATTCCCATAGAGCTCATCAGGCGAAGTATGTGCAGAATTCTCTATGTGAGTTGACTTAATGATCAGTAGAGTTGTAGTTAGTGGGAAGAAAACTGAGCAAGTATAAAAAAGCAGGCAAATAGATAATGCAGCATGTAAGTGTCACTGTTATGGTCAAAAAGCTTCTACATTCCAAACAGCCTTCAACAACACAATTGCCCAATTCAGAGAACTTCCAGCCACTGCAACATGTAAAAAAATAAAATAAAATTTAGATCCACCCCACCTTTTTGCTGTACCAGATAATGTCTGCAGGCACCAAACAAAGGGATTCAAAAGGTGTCACTATTAAACTACAGATTTTACTCCAACAAATGTTGCAGACACCCCCAGTTTCAAATGTTTATTCAACAGTAATAAAGACAGACAGAAGTATAGACTACTTTAAACTTCAGATTCAAATGCAGTCATAATAAAATACGGCTTTTTTAGAAAGCCTGTCACAGCTGTAACAGTGTCCAGTGTGACAGGTTTAATGAGAGAGGTCAAAGTTGACATAAAAAAGACATTAAATAGTGTCATAATAAAGAATACTTCCTCGATATTAACACAGTACTGACATCTTGCAATATATAAAAAAAACAATGTTTTTGTAAACTGCTCAGTTTCTTAAAGTTAGACATTACAATAAAAAAAATTACACTTGAGGGTAAACAATCCTATTTTTTTCTGATTTCAAACTTTTATTTAAGAAGTGCACTGAACAAAAATAAATCAAACTCTTTTCTTAATCATGTCCTGAATTCATTTAAGTATGCATGGTGCTCTTGAGCAGTACATTCCTTCATTTCCGTACACTCTTTGTATGAAAGGACACCAGAAGCGATTCCCACATATTTTCTCCCTTTAATGACAAAACTTTGTACACCTGAAGACAATGTTCATTGAATGTAGAGAAGAACCCAGGTGTCCTTATGGCAAACCAAAGCGAAACAAATCATCTCCTTGTGGAGAATTCAGTCTTAATTGAGTTCTTTTATGGCCGCCCAGGGGTGTTCAGCGTGAGATTAGCCATGAGTTCATGAACTGAGGCAAAAATGGTGCATTCTCCTACAAGAAAAAAAGATAATATATTAAATCATACACAGCGATTGTTTAACTGTCCAACGGCAGCCCTTGGAATTTATCTGGTAGTTTTGCCATCACCGATACATGTGCTCTGAATTGGTAATTTGAGGTGCCCTCAAATCCTTTATACAAATGACTGTAAACATAAAATATTACATATTAAAGTAGTATGTATTACAATAAAGTCTACCTTTTTTAGCTTTATATGAACCCATCATAAGACATGTACATCACAAAATTCATCCAGTCAGCTGCAAGTATGAGTTTTGTCCACATCTTTTGCTATAAATCATACTAAGCAAACTAGAACTAAGATGCAACAATTCATAATATTCAAGGAAAAGATCTACAAACATTCCTTTAAAGAAAAATGATCATATCTATAAAAGAAAGGTAAAATAAATGTGTGGGTGAAAAAAAGGATATAGAACATATAAGGTGTATATGTACAAATGTATGTGGTATCTAGCTCCTTCTGAAGTGTTTGCGAGATTGTTCACCTGGTCGGGCTGGGTGGTGCTCATTGAACCTCCTGAGGATGGAGCTGACCATGAG